>OY755240.1:22820134-23197634 GCA_963576725.1 Azorinus chamasolen
TTAAATGTGAATTGACTCTATTTTCAATCATTTCAATCTAAATATGAACACCAATTTTAGTCCAGGTGATGTCCTAAATCAGACATTATATAATGAGGCTAAATGTTAATGTCTCACGCTCTGAACTTTTAACCTTGTCATTTTTATGTAACGATTCAGGGGCAGAGAATATCACGGATTCATTTTTGTGTTTTATATGTATTTGGATTACCTAATATGTATACTTAATATTAGTACTCCTTTGCCCTTTATATATAATTAGAAAGTATATGTATGCACTAGAAGGAATACAAGACTAGAAAAGTATATCTCCAGATTTGATGTTGTTTTTGTACTTCGGAGGTACAACTGGCTAAGAAACATAGTCTTTAACATGCGGGTCAGTCTCGTATTGGGACTAAATCTAATACAAACATGCATGTGCAGTATTCTAAGAGCACAACATGTACTGAAATTCTGTTTAAATGTGAATTAACTATATTTTCAATATTTTTAGTCTAGATATGAATACCAGGTTTAGTCCAAGTCATGTCCTAAAGCAGACATTAAGTGACAGTCAGATTTCACCCGGCATCCTAATTACCCTAAATGTTCGAACAAACAGGTTTGGGCAAATGGTGCAGACCCATATCAAACGGCTCCTGAATGAGCCGTTTGATCAGGATCTACACCTTTTGCTACTTTGTCAGTCTAGTTTAAATTTATAAAAAAGTGTATCAGATTGAATTATGAAGCTTTACAAACCCTTGGAGAGAGGGTACGTTGGGTGTCTGAATACTAAGAACAAATAGGACGTGTTATCTGTAAATGTAAATTTACATATTGATAACTAGTGAACTTAAACGTTCATAACACATGCACCTCAAGAGCAAAGGGAATAGTAAATGTGTTTGGCATACGCGGAACAGCATGGTACCCAAAAACATTCTCATTACTGGCACCAGTAGGGGCTTGGGACTCGAACTTGTAAAGCAGCTGACAGCGCTGAGACCAGCACCGGAATTAGTAATCGCAGGGTGTAGAAGACCAGAATCCGCGCATGTAAGTAAAGGGTCCCGTCCTTCATAGAAACTTTTTTTAACATGCATTTGCAAACAGAGTAGACCCGAATAAGAACATATCCTAGAGGAACAGTCTAACTAGGGTCTGCTCTGTTTGCTAATGAAATTTGATATAGCTGTCGCTTTACATTCTAAAATGGTTGATGTGTTCAAACTTCCATCTTTCATTGTAGCTATTTTGTCCATGAATATCCAGTAGGTGTTAAATTTTGAAATAAACATAAAACAGGACAATGGTTAACAATTTGTACATGAATAATTATGTAAGGAATAATGATATCTTAAATAAAAAAAATAAATTAAATTGTATAATGGAACATCATATCTATTATACTATTATATCCATTAACCATTTTGCTCATGGTGGATTCGTCCATGTGTATATATTGGATTAGTCCATTGTTGTTGTTTTTTATCTGAGGGGTTCCTGACCTAATTTTTTAATTTCGTTTTGTTTTATATTGAAATTCCCATCAGCAAACAGTGTAGACTCTGATCAGACGCCGCATTATGCGGCGTCTGATCAGAGTCTACACTGTTTGCCTACATCCCAAATATGAGATCGTGGGCGCAAATGGGTTAAGCAAACAGAGCAGATCCTGTCCACACGATTCCTTCAGGAGCCGTCTGATATGTGTCTTCTCTGTTTGCCGAAGCGTAGATGTGCGTAAAATGTGAGTAAAATGTTAAAATCACGAGGATGGTTCATGCAGAAAGATACTAGTACAGAAGGAGCTTTCTATATCACTTTCGTCCTGCATTCACTCTTTAATTTATAAATATTCATGTAAGAAATTATGACGGCATGAATATTAATTATTTTTTATATGATGAGGATCTTACATGAGTGTTCTTGATTATTGGATTTATTAAATAAGTCTTTTTAAAACGATAAAAAAGAGCTTTAGCGAGGGTTTTTCTATCGTTTTAAAAAGACGAATTTAAATAGATAGATAGAATCTTACATTCGTGTTCATGATTATTGGATTTATTAAATGAGTCTTTTTAAAACGATAAAAAAACTCACTAAAGCTCGAATTTAGTAAATCCAATAATCATGAATACGAATGTAAGATTCTATTTATAACACAATAAACACGCATGTTTTGCTGCCAATATTTCAGCAGTAACATGGTTAGTTATAAACTTTCCTTACATATAGAATTGATGAATGAAAGGTGTTATTAGGTTTCGCTAAGTGACTGGGACAAAGTAGGTCCAAAAATTCGAACTGTTTATTGACTTACTGTCATATCAACCGGGATCTAATTTAGATCTCTCTGATATTCAACGTCATATTACGTCACTGTACACAACATGTGTCTGTGTAAAGTGCGCCATTTGCTCATAGTTAAAATGAAGGCCCACATATGCAGTTCGCCTACACGTCTAAGACCAGCCATGACCAAGATTCCTGTTTTATATGCATTTTTATAACATAACTCGTGGCTTCAGCGTGACGTAACGCTATCATATATATTTTGATATTCACGGGCATATATTCACTAGTAAATAACATTCGAACGACCTTACTGTATTCATACGCGCTGTTAAAACAAACAAACTGGCGGGCCGTGACCTACCTGTCAACGATTGAGTCACAATTGATGGCAAAGGACTGTTGGCACTAGAGCCTTAATTTCGATAAAATAATACAACTTATAATCCCTATCAGTAAATATCTACAAAATATATGCAAAAAAAGACCTACCAGCTACTCTGACCCAAACCATCCATTCTACATTGGACGGCCACAACTTTACATTCTCTTCACCGCATGTCATTTTGTTTAAAAGAAATCCTTTAGGAATAAACAAATTATTTTCTACGCCGTTACGTATGGTCCAGAAAACAAGTCTCAATCCAAACAAGAAGCAAACCACAGCGGAGGCAAATACATGATTCAACTTAGGCTCGGTCTAAATAACATTTTAAGGTCCCGGCAAATCAGATAATGAAGATTTTAACTAATGTTTACTCAATCAACAATTATAGTCATCTGAATCCAGCACAGTACAAACATATTTCAAATAATTTATGTTTTACTCCAAAACAGCTGATCGCGAAAATCTTCCTCCTTGGTGAAACACAGTTTTATGCAGCAGTTCGTACTGATTCTTTTGTCCATTTCAATAAACTTTTTCACTGAATTTGAATCGAGAATTTTTTTTTACGTCGGCAATGTCCATGTGTATACAACACGGATGAAGACTTAATCCACCAAAACGAAGGCGCATTTTGAACTCCATTGACAGTGAGTGAGGTGTAGACGAACTGTATGTGGATCTTCTTTTAAACTATGAGCAAATGGCGCACTTTACATAGACACATGTTGTGTACAATGACGTCATACTATGACGTGTTTGTATGGCGAAACTGATACTCAAAATTAAATTTGACGTGTTTCATAAACTATCACAGTTAAATTGAATACCAGAGAGTTCTAAAGTATATCCTGGTTGAAATGACAGTAAGTCAATAAACGGTTGGACATTTTGGACCTACTTTGTCCCAATTACTTAGCGAACCTAATAACACCTTTCATTCATTTCTATATGTAAGGACATTTATAACAATCGACGTTACTGCTGAAATATTGGCTGCAAAAACATTTGTCTTTGTTATGTTATAAATAGAATCTTGCATCCGTGTTCATAATTATTGGATTTATTAAATTCGTCTTTTTAAAACGAAAACTCGCTAAAGCTCTTTTTTATCGTGTTTAAAAGACTCCAACAATAAATCCAATAACAATAACACTCATGTTAAGATCCTCTATACATGTGTATATGATGTGTTTTTTTTTTATTTCAGGCTCTTAAAGAAATTGCTGAGTCGAATTCAAGCGTGAAGATAACAAGATTAGGTGGGTGAAATGAAAAAAATAATTATTCATCCAAATTAAGCTCTCTCGGAATTGTCAATAACTATTTGGCACGGTTATTATTGTCATATCATCATTTTGATTTTATTATTAGAATCAGTAGTAGCAGTAGTAGGTAGTAGTTGTGGTAGTAGTAGTAGTAGTAGTAGTATTGGTGTAGTAGTAGTAGTAGTAGTAGTAGTAGTAGTAGTAGTGGTGTAGTAGTAGTAGTAGTAGTAGTAGTAGTAGTAGTAGTAGTAGTAGTAGTAGTAGTAGTAGTTGTGGTAGTAGTAGTAGTAGTAGTAGTATTGGTGTAGTAGTAGTAGTAGTAGTAGTATTGGTGTAGTAGTAGTAGTAGTAGTAGTAGCAGTAGTAGGTAGTAGTTGTGGTAGTAGTAGTAGTAGTAGTAGTAGTATTGGTGTAGTAGTAGTAGTAGTAGTACTTAGTAGTAGTAGTGGTGTAGTAGTAGTAGTAGTAGTAGTAGTAGTAGTAGTAGTAGTAGTAGTAGAGTAGTACAGCATCAGCATCAGTAGTTGTTGTTGTAGTAGTGGTAGCAGCAGTAGTAGAAGCAGTAGTAGTAGTAACAACAGTAGCAACAGCAGCAGCAGCAGCAGCAGTAGTAGTAGTAGTAGTAGTAGTAGTAGTAGTAGTAGTAGTAATAGTAGCAGCAACCAGTAGCAGAAGCAGCATCAGTAGTAGTAGTAGAATTGGTACTTGTAGTAGTAGTAGTAGTAGTAGTAGTAGTAGTAGTAGTAGTAGTAGCAGCAGCAGTAGAAGATGTAGTAGTACCAGTAGTAGTAGTAGTAGCAGCAGCAGTAGCAGCAGCAGCAGTAGTATCAGTAGTAGTAGTAATAGTAGTAGTAGTAATTGTAGTAGTTGTAGAAGTGGTAATAATAGTAGCAGTAGTAGTTGTAGTAGTAGTAATCATCATTATAATCATCAACATCATCATCATCATTGTCATGATATCATATTATTTCACATCACATCAGAATCATCATCATCATTACCATCAGTATAATCATCATCATCATCGTCGTCGTCATCATCATCATCATCCTCATCCTCAAATCAAATATGCATATATTTATTGAACTCTTACTTACATATTAATTTATATAACTTTCCGGGTTTTGCATCAAATAATAAGCCTACTTCCTACTGTCAAAGTGGTTTTGTTGTTGTTGTTGTTTTCAGTTCATTCTTAACCTTTTGTTCCCTAGCGGTGAAACCCTTATTACCTATTAAAATAGTTAAGATCCAGATAAGACGTCACACAATACGGCGTCTCATCAGCACCCAGGCTGTTTGACCTTCGATAAAGCTTAACCCTTTCGCTGCCAATGCCGGATCTGTGATTACCTATTAAAACAGTATGGATCCAGATGAGACGCCGAGTAACTCAGCGTCTCATCAGGATCCAAACTGTTTATTACTGTTACTGTTTTTTAAACAAAGATGAATAAAATGAAAAGAAATGAAATTTTGTAGCAGACGACAACGTTAGCAGACGACAGAACTTGGCAGCGAAAGGGTTAATCGACTCGGAGGTAGTCAAAAGTGCACCAGATCAAAATTTGAGCAGACAAATTTTTTTCTTTTTATCCATTTCCCTGTTCTGTATTTATTTCAAATTTCAATACCTAATGAATATTCAAGAATAAAATAGTTAAAATGAAATATTGAAGGTGCAACATTGTTTATTTAGTCATTTTAGAAAGTAAAGAAACAGATATTTCAAATTCCATATTCCTCTATGTGCTTTTTATCTGGGTCTGCTCTGTTAGTAAATGCGTGAAAATATGTTTATATGATGTAAAGCGTTATTTAAGACTTTACGGTACGTACAAGTTTTACTGTTTATTCTTTCAGACGTGGAGGATGAGGCTAGTATAGCGGAAACATTCAAATTCACGGATTCACTGGTCGGAGTAAATGGCTTGAACCTCATCATCAATAATGCCGGAATTAATTACCGACGGCAAAGCCTCAATGACGTCACTTCCGATGAGATGATGCGGACTTACAGAGTAAATGTTGTTGGACCAACGCTTGTATGTAAGGTAAAGACTTTTGCACTAGGATATATTGGTGTAAGTATATATTTATAGGTAAAAACATTAATACTAAGATATATTGGCTAATTGTATGTAAGGTAAAGACTTTGATACTGAGATATATTCGTAAAATGCAATAACTATATTGGTACTCAGATGTATTGGTACATTGTAGTTCATATTTTGGTACTCAGATCATGTTTATATTGGTAAA
Source organism: Azorinus chamasolen (assembly GCA_963576725.1). NCBI lineage: Eukaryota > Metazoa > Mollusca > Bivalvia > Cardiida > Solecurtidae > Azorinus > Azorinus chamasolen. Next base: position 22,826,330 of record OY755240.1, read on the forward strand.
TTGTAGTAAATACTTTGGTACTGATATAAATATGGGTAAGTCGTATGTAAGGTAAATAAGTCGGTACTAAGCTATATTGGTAATGAGAAAATAGTAAAGTCAAGTCGTATGTAAGCGTTGATATGTATACGTTGATACTCATATATATTTGTAAATCGTACGTTAGGTAAATACTTTGATACTCAGATATATGGGCAAAATCGTATTTAAGATATATACTTTGACATTCAGATATATTGGTAAATCGTATTCTAGGTATTTACTTTGGTATTCGGATATATTGGTAAATCATATTCTAGGTAAATACTTTGGTATTCAGACATATCGGTAAATCGTATTCTAGGTAAATACTTTGATATTCAGATATATTGGTAAATCGTATTCTAGATAAAAAATGAAAGGTTTACGTTATTTCTATACTTTCTTTACTATTTTTAAGGTTCTCATTAATATTCACGAGTATGCAAATAAGGTAATTTAAAAACAAAACAAGTTGTAAATAAAAGCACAATGTCTTATCTTCCATTTGGTACCAGTTTTATAGTTTTAGGACAAAAACTGGTTGTGATATGGGCGAATTTGTAGGCATGGGTCATCATTACGAAAACTGGGGGGTTGCCATGGAAACGGTTAAAATACACATAGCCTAAAAGAATTTAAGTTTGAGTGCATTCGCGATTCTGATTCAGGACACTTTTCTGAACATTTTGTACCCGTGAAAAAAGTTAGACCCCATTGGCTCCCTGAGTAAATACTTTGATATTCAGATACAGTATTAAATCGTGATACGTGAGTGAATATCGACTGCTGTGCTCATGACAGTATTTTAGTAATGAAATACGGGAAGCAAACATGAAATATGATAATCTGCGCTCTATGAATAAGGTCGTATTACAATGCGAACTGTGTAGAGCCAGACACGGTGCTAGGTCAGTGTCTGCTCTGTTTGTCACTCACAGGTATCTGTAGTCATTAAGTATTGGTCCAATGTATACACATATACACGTGTGTTCTCCAGTACGTAAATCATAATTTCTCCATTAAACCTTATGTTGTGACCACTCATTCGAATCGCCTCAACATAGGGTTTGGTGGAGAAATAAAAAAGGGGGTTAATCACATACTCATGTAAATATACAGTAAATCCTCGCCAATGCGACCACCTAAAAGAGGTATAATTCTGGGTGCTAGATGCAGGTCGTAGCTTAATGCAGGACAAAAGTAATGCAGAAAGCTCTCTGCATTACTTTGTCCTGCATTAAGCAACCACCTGCTTATAAAGACACCCATGTTTATTCATTAAGCGGTCACATTAGAAGGGTTCTACTGTATATTCGACCATTGGCCTCTAACTTGGTGCGGACGGATAAACGATTACTTATATAAATAGTTTGGATCCAGATGAGATGTTTTGCATTCAGTAGACAACCTGATTATAATTTGAATTGTGTAAATTGTGTATTTGGTGAGAAACATGTGTAGAAATAATTTGCTATGCAAGCTAAAGTACACATCTTGATGATCCAAATTTTCATAACATCGCCTGGACACATTTGCGCACAATGTCCTTCAACAAGTATGAAGTAGATAGTGTATACCCTAATCAGAGGACTCCTGTGGTAATCCAGTGATCGGGGTTTGCAAAATTTGCTTTGCAATTATTTTCTCAAAGATCACATTGACAACAATTGTTTTATAGAAACTCCTTCAAATGAAATTAAGTCAATTCAAAAACCATATAAGCCTTTTCCCTCATATAAACGTTTTTGCAAATAGGGTAGAACCAGCTCAGATGAGTCCTATAGGAGCCGTCTGATCAGGGTCTGTTCTGTTTGCTTATGTTTGATATATCTCTAATGCTACAGTGTCTGCCTGAACCGAAATGTCACCTGTACATGTGCCATCACACAAATTATCTAATCAATATTAATGCCATTATATCTAACATGAATATGCAACAGGTAAAGAGTAAGGACGAGTACACTAATAAATGTTGGTTCAAATTGACTAATCAGAAATGAAACAAGTATCCAAGTCTTGAAAGCCTTCATCCACGTCATCCACGTTTAGCATCAAGAAAGTGATCAATCAGTAGAAACTACGGAAAGAAACGGACTGGTTATGGAATTACATGTAGATTTGATAGCACAGTAACATAAATGTACAGTAATAATACTCCGATAGTTCGGACACTAATATATGTATCAGTGTCGGTCTTTAAGCCTAGTGGCAGCTTAATGCATGGTGAAAGTCATGTAGAAAACTCCTCTGTGATATATTTCTGCATGACTTTCATCCTGCATTAACAGCCATCTGCCTAAAAAGTTCACAATTCTGCATTACTATCATTTCTATTGGTACACTATGGGTCGAATTACATTGTTTTCCAGACATTTATGCCACTTCTTAAGGCCGCTGCAGTTACGACGGGAGCCAGTCAAGAGAGGATGTCTTGGAACCAGGCAGCTGTTATAAATGTGTCCAGTATCTTGGGTTCGGTGTCTGAAACAACAATACACACAATGATGCAATACAAAGCTTCTAAGGTAATGTTGTATATAGTTAACAGAAATAAACAAAATGATACAATACATAGCTTCTAAGGGAATACTGTATACGTTAGATAATTTTTATTTCATACTACGGATTATAGTACACTAGGCGCGGGACGCGCCAAGAGGACTATATTCTGTAGTATGAAATAAACATTTTCTGAGCTATTTAGCACAATGCTCTACAGTCGCCGTCAATTTTCCCGCCAAAATATTGCAATGTTGCAAAGCAAACTATACTGATTGTTGAAGCGGTTCGATTGGGTAAATTGAAATGAACAAGCCTCATTCTTTGTTGTAACATGGCAAACGAAACTGAATTTCGACGTAGGCCTATATTGGGGACTATTTGGTCTGGAAAATGTGTAAATTCTTTTTAGTTATTCGTTTAGCATGGTGCTACTGTATTTGCACTGTTTTCATAATAAATGACTTTATTGTCCAGTTGTTTAAACGTTTTGCATTGTATAATCTTAAAAATGAACGATGTTAAAGATAAAATGCTCTAAAGCAGCAGATCCTTTCGAGCAAATTATCTTTTTATCATTATTATTTCAAAAAAGAAATTTACTATTCAAACAAATAAAACTGCAGTTAGTTATTCCTTTAGAAAGGTGCTACTGTATTTGAATTGTTTTCATAGTCAGCCATTTCTTTTTTACACCCATAAATTGACATTTGCAATTCACAGCTGTCATCTATCGATGACATAGACAGAACTTTACGCAAGATACGAAGCAATACGTAGTATTGAAGCCAACGCCCTGAATTCTCACAATCTTATTGGTTAATAGCACAGCGACGATGTAGAGCATGTGCTACATAGTCAACAGAAATAAACACAATGATGCACTACAGAACTTCTAGAGTAATGTTGTATATAGTCAACAGAAGTAAACACAATGGTACAATACAGAACAGAGCTTCGTAGTTAATGATGTATATAGTTAACAGAAATAAACACAATGAATTGAAAAGTAGTAAAGTCAAGCAGGCAAAGCCACATACAAGACGCAACCACCACCAAAACACCGATAGATAGCATGACACAACCACACACCCAAACGCGTACACACACACACACAGACACACACAGACACACACAGACACACACACAGACACAGACACACAGACACACAGACACACAGACACACACACACACACACACACACACACACACACACACACACACACACACACACACACACACACACACACACACACACACACACACACACACACACACACACACACACACACACACACACACACACACACACACACACACACAAACACAAACACAAACACACACACACAAACACACACACACACGAGATGAACACAGAAAACACCAACAAACAAACAGTAACTAGAGACAAATATTCCACACATGAACAAAATCATAAGCACAAAGACACAATACCAACAAAAGCAAGGGTAACAAAAAGTAATACAGAGCTTCTAACTATAGGTTAGAGCTTATAAACTGCAGTCTTCGGCGATAAGACGGCCAATAACGCCAGCGAAGCGAAACGTTTTAGGCCGTCTGACTTTCGAAGACTGCAGTTTATAAGCTCTAACCGATTTAGTTATTGCCCTACTTTTCAACAGGCTGAGTTTATAAGCCCTTCCCACTGAGCAATGACAAACTGGTATATAGTCACGTGATTATGGTCCACCCAAAAGCCACACTCGTTTATGCAAAATACTCCCAAAAACCCACCAAACAAACACACGTCGTATTTGTTAAAATTCTCACGGGTTTATGTTTTGAAAATCCTACACAGTGAAACTGGTTTCACGCCTTTTTCTTGTAAACATTGCCTTGTTTGACTGTGTCACGTTATCAAATATTTCTCATCTGTGTGTAAAACATTATTTACACAATTTTCTGTAGTCCAAATAATAATGGCCGACAGCAATTAGTGCGTATCACCAAACTGTGAAAAAAAATTATTGTGGAAGACGGACGCAAATTCAGATAAACCTTTATATTATAGTAAGTGACGCCTTTTGACCATTTTGCAAGCCGCGAAGACCTAGATCAGACAGCTCCTATGCTGTCTGATCAGGGTCCACTCGGTTTGCACACAATTAAATATCCACTGCTACCGAAACCCCATACAAAAAGACAGATTATTGACATTAAACATTCATTATTGGCAGAATATTGAAATAAGAATAAACAGGTAATGGCTTAAAAAGATTACAGGTTTAACCGTTTACGTTTTGTTGAACGGATTACGGTTTTAAATACAGGTTTGTTCTTATTTCCTGATTTATTTGCTTATTTACATTTGTCCTTTTCAATCATCCTGCTTCAACAGGTTGGGTGTTTCGTGATTTATTTGCCAATTTTAGTCAACGATAGCCCAATTACTATATCTATAATTCTGCCTCTCAGTTCTTTACACAGTCTTCCCCTCCACGTTTAACACACGTGGACACTTGCGTACACTCGATCGCGTGTCGATAACGTCATAACAACTCGTTTGTTTTTCTAGTCGTTGGCGGAGCTTTGTTGCACATGCGCACTGGAAGGTTCGTCTTCGAAAGTTAGAGTCGATTTTATAAAACTTAGTATAGGTTAGAGCTTATAAACTGAAGTCTTCGAAAATAAGATGGCCGATAACGCGAGCGAAGCGAAACGTTTAAGGCCGTCTTATTTCCGAAGTCTGCAGTTTATAAGCTCTAACCGATTTAGTTATTGTCCTACTTTTCAATAGGCTGAGTTTATAAGCCACGCCCACTGAGCAATGACACACTTGTATATAGTCACGTGATTATGGTCCACCTAAAAGCCACACTCGTTTATTGAAAATACTCACAAGACCCACCAATCAAACAAACATCGTATTTGTTAAAAATTCTCACGTGTTTATGTTTTGAAAATCCTACACAGTGAAACTTGTTTCGCGCATTTTTCTTGTAAATATTACCTTATTTGGCTGTATCACGTTATCAAATATTCCCCATCTGTGTGTAAAACATTTTTTACACAATTTTTGTAGTCCAAATAGAGCTAATAATTATACGTATACCCACAACTGTGAACAAATAATTCTTGTGAAAGACGGACGCAAAATAGCATAACCCTTTACACACTGCTACCGAAACCCCATATAAAAAGACAGCTTATTAATATTAAACATTCATTATGGGCAGAATATTGAATAAGAACAAACAGGTAAAGGCTTTAAAAGATTACAGGTTTGATTATTTACGTTTTGTTGAACGGATTACGGTTTTAAATACAGGTTTGTTCTTATTTTCTGATTTGTTTTGCCTATTTACATTAGTCCTTTTTCAATAATCCTGCTTCAACAGATTGGTGTTTCGTGATTTATTTGTCCATTTTTCAACGACAGCCCAATTACTATATCTATAATTCTGCCTCTCAGTTCTTTACATAGTCTTCCTTCCCACGTTAAACAAACGTGAACACTTGTGTACACTCGATCGCGTGTCGATAACGTCATAAGTTCATAACAGAGCAACTCGTTTCTTTTTTTTCTAGTCGTGGGCGGAGCTTTGTTACACATGTCCAATGGAAGGTTCGTCTTCGAAAGTTAGAGTCGATTTAATAAAATTTATGAGAATTAGAGTCTGAAAATTATCAAGAATGCGGCTCGCTGATTGGATGGAAAAGTAGGGCAATCACTAATGAGAATTAGAATCTGAACAAGAGAGTCGTCACGGGTGACAAATGCCCCCAAAGTGTTTGACACCGAAATGCATTTTGGCGGAAAAACAATACAATGTAATGCAGGTGTAACATGAAATTTTGATGCTGTTAAAAATGACACAGGAGTCAGTTCTTAACATTAGAAACAGAACCTTTGACGATTATGATAGCTAAGAAAAGAGCCAAGGGTCAAAACTTAGTTAAACAGGACCCTAAGTCATTCTCAACGTTAAAAAGGACCCTGAGTTGATTGTCAACGTTTAAGGTATAGGAGATATGCTCTGGACAAGCTTTTTGTATCTGGTAAGGTATAGGAGATATGCTCCGGACTGTAAAATTGAGGTCAAAGGTCAAGGTCAAGGTCAGTGATCTGAAAATGGTACACGACTCTCCGCCATCCCAAGATGAACTCACAAACCAAATTTGGAATCCGTAGCTGGTAAGGTATAGGAGAAATGCTCCGTACAAGCTTTGTGTAAAATCGAGGTCAAAGGTCAAGGTCACAGTGACCTGAAAATGGTACGCGACACACCGCCATCCCAAGATAAACTCACACACCAAATTTGGAATCCGTAGCTGGTAAGGTATAGGAGATATTCTCTGGACAACCTTTTTGTAAAATCGAGGTCGAAGGTCAAGGTCAAGGTCACAGTGACCTGAAAATGGTACGCGACATTCCTCCATCCAAAGATGAACTCACACACCAAATATGGAATCCGTAGCTGATAAAGTATAGGAGATATACTCCGGACAAGCTTTTTGCAGCTGGTAAGGTATAAACTTTTTGTAAAATCGAGGTCAAAGGTCAAGGTCACAGTGACCTGAAAATGATACGCGACACTCCGTCATCCCAAGATGAACTCACATACCAAATTTTGGATCCGTAGCTGGTAAGGTATAGGAATTATGCTCCGGACAAGCTTTTTGTAAAATCGAGGTCAAAGGTCAAGGTCAAGGTCACAGTGACCTGAAAATGATACGCGACACTCCGCCATCTCAAGGTGATCTCACACACCAAATTTGGAATCCGTATCTGGTAAGGTATAGGAGATATGCTCTGGACAAGCTTTTTGTAAAATCGGTCAAAGGTCAAGGTCAAGGTCACAGTGATCTGGAAATGGTACGCGACACTCCTCCATCCCAATATGAACTCACACACCAAATTTGGAATCCTTAGCTGGTAAGGTATAGTTGATATACTCCGGACAAGATTTTAAAGCTGGTAAGGTATAAGCTTTTTTTAAAATCGAGGTCAAAGGTCAAGGTCAAGGTCAAGGTCACAGTGACCTGGAAATGGTACAATTTGGAATCCTTAGCTGGTAAGGTATAGTTGATATACTCCGGACAAGATTTTAAAGCTGGTAAGGTATAAGCTTTTTTTAAAATCGAGGTCAAAGGTCAAGGTCAAGGTCAAGGTCACAGTGACCTGGAAATGGTACACGACACTCCGCCATCCCAAGATGAACTCACACACCAAATTTGGAATCTGTAGCTGATATGCTCCGGACAAGCTTTTTGTAAAATCGAGGTCAAAGGTCATGGTCAAGGTCACAGTGATCTGAAAATGGTACGCGACACTCCGCCATCCCAAGATGAACTCACACACCAAATTTGGAATCTGTAGCTGGTAAGGTAAAGGAGATATGCTCAGGACAAGCTTGTTGTAAAATCGGTCAAAGGTCATGGTCAAGGTCACAGTGATCTGAAAATGGTACGCGACACTCCTCCATCCCAAGATGAACTCACACACCAAATTTGGAATCCTTATCTGGTAAGGTATAGGAAATATACTCCGGACAAGCTTTTTGTAGCTGGTAAGGTATAAGCTTTTTTTAAAATCGAGGTCAAAGGTCAAGGTCAAGGTCACAGTGACCTGGAAATGGTACGCGACACTCCGCCATCCCAAGATGAACTCACACACCAAATTTGGAATCTGTAGCTGGTAAGGTAAAGGAGATATGCTCCGGACAAGCTTTTTTTAAAATCGAGGTCAAAGGTCAAGGTCAAGGTCACAGTGACCTGGAAATGGTACGCGACACTCCGCCATCCCAAGATGAACTCACACACCAAATTTGGAATCTGTAGCTGGTAAGGTAAAGGAGATATGCTCAAGACAAGCTTTTTGTAAAATCAAGGTCAAAGGTCAAGGTCAAGGTCAAGGTCACAGTGACATGAAAATGGTACGCGACACTCCCCCATCCCAAGATGAACTCACACACCAAAGTTGGTATCCGTAGCTGATGTGACAAAGGAAATATACTCCGGACAAAAGGTACACACACACACACACCCACCCACACACACACACACACACACACACACACACACCCACCCACCCACACACGCACGGTGCGATCACTATATGCCGCCAAAGCCTAGCTTTGGGGGCATAAAAATATCAAGAATGCGGCTCGCTGATTGGATGGAAAAGTAGGACAATCACTAAGGTAATGTTATATATCAACACAACGATACAATACAGAAGAGAGCTTCTAAAATAATTCTGTATATAGGTAACAGAATTCGACACAATGAATCAATACATAGCCTCTAAGATACTTCTGTACATATAATAAACATAGATTAACGCGTAATTTCAATACAGAATAGGACTTCTAAGGTAATATTTTATAATATTATAGAAAACAGATATATAAAAGTGATGCATTACAGAGCTTCTATGGTACACGCGTATATAGGTAACAGCAATCAACACAATGATACAGAACTTCGAGGGTAATATTTTATATACCAGACAGAAATAAACACAATGATGTAGTACATACCTTCTGAGGTAATGCCGTATATAGTAAACAACAATAAACACAATGATGCAATATAAATCTTAGTATAGCAGTAGATAGTTAATAAAACTCAACACAATGATAAAGAGCTTCTTCGGCAATACCGTATATAGTTAACAGAAATCGACACAATGGTGCACTACAGAGCAATGATACAGAGCTTCGAGGGTAATACTTTATACACCAGACAGAAATAAACACAATGATGCAGTACAGACCTTCTGAGGTATTGTCCTGTTTTATTAACCTGTCAAATTTGAATATTCCTACGTCACTGAAAGGATTTATTTAGCTTGGGTAAACCTGTGTTTCAAACGTTTTTCACGAGATTCACAATAAATATACAGGTACTTGAATAAGCCAAGTAGGAAAGCTTTTATTAGCGGAAACAATCGATATCAACCGAAGTTATATATGGCGTGGTCGGCAAGCGTATAATTTGACAGGTTAATAAAACAGGACAATAATACCGTATAATAGTAAACAGCAATAAACACAATGATGCAACACAAAGCTTAGTACAGCCGTAGATAGTTAACAGAAATCAACACATTGTGGTTGTCTAGTGGTAAAAGCGCTTGACTACCAATCAGTAGGTCCGGAGTTCAAATTCCTGTCCCTCTCGGACATTTTAGATACGCTTTGCATTGTCTCCCACCCGCACAATGTTGCATCTCTCCATACAGGGGTTATAATGGGTACATATGAGGGTCACTAACCGGTACTGCGGCTGCATGATTGCGCCATATGTTAGCAGTGCTCAATATTGTAGGCGAATGACTCAATGTACAGTCGGCTGAGCGGTCATTCGGACTGAAATTAGACTATAACCAGCCAGGTACTTTACCTTCTATGCTCCTACATAGTGGTGGCATATAGGGTTGCCCTTGTCCGTACGTCCGTCCGTCCGTACGCACATCTAGAATTTGTGCGGGGTCTTTCTTGGAAAGTATTTTTCCGATCCACACCAGTCTACACATATGTTTGTGGCCATTATACGTGTATCTTGGTCAAGTTCGATAGCCATGTAAATCGCTTCAGTCGTTTAGGAGTTGCGGTCCTTTATTTGCAAAAATGACTTTAAAAACATCTTGTCCGGAATACTTCTGGGGAACCATTTGTCCAATCCACACTAAACTTTAAACACATTATCTGTGGCCATTATACCGTGGTTAAGTTCGATCGCCATGTAAATTGCTTCAGTCGTTTAGGAGCTGTGGCCCTTTTTTGCAAAAATGACTTTAAAATAACTTACTTTCTGTGACAAAGAGTCTAAAGTGGGGGCATCAGTGTCACAATTCTAGTTTTACTTTACTATGATATACAGCTTCTACGGCAATACCGTATATAGTTAACAGAAATCAAAACAATGGTGCAATACAGAGCTTCTAAGGTACTACCGTGTACAGAAAACCTTGTCTAAACCTCCAAGAGACGAACCCTTTACCTCATGAGTATTCATGTACAACCAATCCTTTATTCCGTGAATATTCATGTAAGAATTACTGCATCGTGAATGTTAATTACATTTTTAAAACATGCAGTTTTGGCTATTGCAGAAGCTGTAGAGTCACATCTGTATTATTTCATATTCAAACAGGGTCTAAAAGATCCAATCTCTACAATTTCTAAAACAAACAGTGAAGATCTGATTAGACGGCTCATACAGGAGCCGTCTAATCTGGGTCTACCCTGCTTGTAGCGCAACGTGCATAAGGCGTCTATGTGAGGTAAATGATTAAACCATCAGCTGTATAACATTAACCCTTTACTCCATAAATACGCTTTTGCAAACAGAGTAGACCAAGATCAAACATATCCTATAAGTATTATGGTCTCATAATTCTACATGAATATGCATGAAGAAAAGGGTTAAGATCAATACAAGCACAATATCCAATATGCGTGTAGTGTTATAAACCACCAGCTACATGTATACACACGCACAAACTATGGCACTAAATTATGAATTTCAACCAGACTCGCCATGCAATAGCGCTCAGTGAAGTTTGGTTGAACTCCAAAATTAGTAATAGAACCAGATGTAAGAAGCTAGATGTCTAAAAGGTCGAAATAATATAACAGTTAATTTACTGCACAACATAGTTCCGCATTTCGTTCAAAGAACGTACGAAATACCAGGAGCGTAACTGAATCCCAATGTAATGTACACACCGTATCTACAGGGGATCGGGGCATTAGAATTGTGTTGCTTTGAAACCACTGTGATAACATCGCATTTGCTCCCATAGGAGTAAATGCTTTATCAATCACAATGGCTTCAGAAGGTATTTTTCAGAGGCACTTCAAAAGGCGTCAATATGAGGAAATGGGTTAACGCTTACATGACAGGACAGAACGTGTATTAAAGTCTACCCTCTTAGCCTTCGAGTGTTGTTCCGTTTTGGCGATAATACTGTTTTCACCTTTTAGATTGATGTTACGTAAGAACGCAAGTGATAGTGTAAGTGGCATGCCCTTGCAAACAGCAAATATTATTTCAGGAACAAACTCTATATTTTTATTATTTTGAATTATTTTTTTCTTTGTTGATGTATTTTTTTCATATCAAGAGACATCTGTTAATCTTGTGTTTATGTTATACAATTATGTTTCCAGTCTGCCCTCAACAGTGTGTCGAAAACTATTGGCATAGAACACAGCCAGTTTGGTGTTCTGGTCACTTGCATCCATCCCGGGTGGGTACGAACCGACATGGGAGGAAGTTCAGCGGATGTTGGAATCGAAGAAAGCGTCCGTGGGATGATCAGTGTGTTCCAGACGTTTAATAAAACCAGTATGGGACTTTTGTATGATTACACCGGTAGAATTATACCTTTCTGACAGATATAATTTTTCGAATGCCCAGCGCGAATTGTCTTTTCAAAAAGATTGGATCCAGATGGACGCCGAGTAAATAGGGTTAACATAGTACCATTTACATGTAGATATATCACTGTACTGGAATAAAACGAGAACAACTCCAAAACAAGAGTTTTCCAAAGACAGCACGCTTGACTATTCACGCTATTTGAAATCTTTTCTGCAATAGTAACTGTGATCCTGCGGGTAATAAGGGACACGATTTGGTGTTTTTTATCACATATAAATGTCAATTCACCCCAATGTTATTAGACTTGGCCTACATGATCATCTGATATTTTTGTCAAGTTTGAAGGCACTAACATACAGAGTTGTCCTGAAAAATACTCCCACCCAAAAAGTTTAACAATAAACCAAAAGTAAAAAAAAAAAGTTGGTTTAAATTCAGTGTAGAGTTAAGGGGGCTTGGCCTATCGGGTCATCTGATATCTGACATAATTTAATTAATATTCCTATTGTCGTTATTTCTAACATGGATGTTAATGAAGTTAACGATTGCATTACAGTAAAATCTCTCTACAACGGCCACTAAATTACAAAAAATAGTAAGTGTTAAAGGCAAGTGGCCGCTAAAAGCAAGGTGAAAGTAAAACAGAACGCTCCTTTAGGAGCGTTCTGTTTTACTTTCACATTGCTTTAAGCAGCCACCTGCCCTAAATAACAACTAATTAACACAATTTAGTGGCCGTTATAGAGAGGTTTTACTGTAAAAAAACGGAAATAACTTTTTGCATGCCATATGTGAATCTGTGATTATCTATGCAACAGTTTTGTATATTTGAAGAGAAACAGACGGACAATAATTTGAAAATTGTAGCAGACGATATATTGTAGCAGCCGACTGTGTTTTAGCTCGCAAAAGATAAAGCAGGACAAAATATTTCGGCATTTACAGTCACGTTACATTCGTAACAATTTCACTACAATCGGTGGATTTGTAAAGCCCTTAACAAACAGTTTGGATCCAGATAAGACACCAAGTAAGTTGGTGCCTCATCAAATCCAAATTGTTTTATTTCTGTGATAAAGCGTAATGGAATAAATTCAACAGTACAAGTTGAAGTATTTAAGAAGTCGACAATGAATGTGGCATTTAGAGTCCTCCATGTATTAACTCAATACTCCATGAAAATACATGTAAGTAATACGGACATGACGCTTATTGTGTAGCTGATGTTTCATACTTGTACATGTATACAAACAGATACACGTTTCATCTTGGCAGAAGGTAAGTAATACGGACATGACGCTTACTGTGTAGCTGATGTTTCATACTTGTACATGTATACAAACAGATACACGTTTCATCTTGGCAGAAGGTAAGTAATACGGACATGACGCTTACTGTGTAGCTGATGTTTCATACTTGTACATGTATACAAACAGATACACGTTTAATACATGTAAGTAATACGGACATCACGCTTACTGTGTAGCTGATGTTTCATACTTGTACATGTATACAAACAGATACACGTTTCATCTTGGCAGAAGGTAAGTAATACGGACATGACGCTTACTGTGTACATGTAGCTGATGTTTCATACGTGTACATGTATACAAACAGATACACGTTTCATCTTGGCAGAAGCTGTAGAATTTATAATCACATTGATATAATTTCATAAGCAAACAGAGGAGACCCTGATCTGCGTCTATTCCGTTTGCAAAGGTGTCAATTGTTTATCTATGGAGAAAAGGGATAAGCTGCTATATATAAAAGCGGCTTTCTCTGCAAGAATATTCGTCTAAAACATACACCTTTTCTTTATTTAAAAACAATAACAACAAAACACCGTTGTAAAATTGATAAACAGCTTGGAACATGATAAGACGCCAGGTAATTCGGAGCTTCATACGGACCCAACCAGTTTTGAAATGGTCACCACGGATTGGTCCATAATGTTAATAGAATTTATGTAACAATGCACTCAAAAAATGTTTTCATCATTAACCCATTACCTCATATGCTATTTTTAGATGCAACCTCTTTGAATAAATCTATCGAAAAGGAGCATTAACTAGAGAAAGGGAACAGTTTAGAATTGTGTAGTTTGAAACCATTGTGGTAAATAGAGCATTTGCTGCTATAAGGGCAAATGCACTATTTATCACAATGGTTTCACAAAGTAACTTTTACGAAGTCGTCAAAAGTTGTCAATATGAGGTAATAGTGTTTAACTTAAAGTAACCCGTTCACGTTTGACACATACTTTGGATTTCATTCCGTAAGTCATGAGTTTGGTATAAAACACTTTTTAAGATCATAATTGCACGTCACTGAGCTCGCATACGATTTAAATTCACTCTAACACCCGTCGAAATGGTCTGTATTTCTGCCAAGATACAGCAGGTGTTTCCCGAAATACATCTATTTTTAGTTCGCATTGTCACGTGGGTTTTCTTATTTATAACTTGGCGCACTCTGACGTAGCTCGTGTTTATAAACAACGGAAGGCATTTGGAGATCGGAGAGTGTTTTGTAGTATTTTAGGAATCAGTTTGTCTAAATAGAGCAAACGTTTGTAAGAATTGAGAAAGGCTATTATAACGTTGGTCAGTTCATGTTATTAATTCGATATATTACGTTAGATAATATTGTCTAAAGAATGATTTCAGACCCAGCATTTATAAAGCAAGCAATTAACACGGACACATGTGTACTGATAGAATAGCTCAGAACTGCTGGGTAATTTCGTTCCGACACTTAACCCTTTAACGAGTACATGTATAAACATTTGTTCATGCCTTTGCAAATACAGTAGACCTAGAGCAGACGACTCTGAGCTGGCGTGCTACTGTAGGTCTATGATAATGCAGAGACATACATTTATGTGTTTATATGCCTCCGGTCTATGTGACCAGTTTAACAATTGGTCAATATAAACATTTAGTTAATGAATATTCATATTGTCATTAATTCTTGCACGATATACAAAAAGGAAAAGGTAAACACACAAACTTGTATGCACTATGCAAGTGATACAAATATATTACCTGCATACGTGTAGCACTACATGTATGTATACCCAATAAGTAACCCCTAAATCCGCTCCTAATCGCCTTTCAAGCCTTAAATAATCCATGAATATTCATGTAAACAATGACTTAATGAATATCTTTTTGCTGATTTAATGTACATTGGATGTTTTGGCATTCGTAACTGTAGAGTATATTGTAATTTCATAAGCAAACACTTACAGGAGCCATCTGATATGGGTCTACTGTTTGCAACTGTATAATTATGAAATAACGGCTGTGCAGAGTAGACCCAGATCAGGTATGAAAAGGCATTTCCACCAGGTAAAGGGACACTGAATATTCATGTAAAATATAATTATTTTATGAATACTAATTATCTATTAATTTATAACGGCGTGTGGGCAAGAATCAACAGAATCCGATCTATATTACTCCATAATTGACCAGAACTATCATTAAAGGTGATGAATACCCCCGCACAACCTTGATTGCAAATCCAAATTTGTGACATCAACTTCACATGTAGCAGGGCCAAATGAAAAAAATACTCAAAGTTCAAGTGGAAATAATTCTGTAATGCCTGCCACTAAACACATGAAAATTCTGCCTTCATGTACTATTCGTGTTATTATATACATATATGTGAAGTATCAATTCAATAACTTTCAAAATGTATTAGGAGTTCGCGACACCAACTCCCCATGCACCATGACAAAATAACTAAAAATACTCAAAAGTCAGGCAGGCAGACAGACCAACCAATCGACCAATACACGGACTCCTATATACCCACTCTCAAACTTCGTTTGCGGGGGTATAAAGAGCAGACTCAGGATCAGATAGTTCATGAATAAGCTTTCATATGTGGGTCTATTCTTTTTGCAAAGGCTGAAATGTGTGTCTACATCGAGTAGAGTTGTATAAATATTAAATATTCATTAACCCTTTACGCCATGTATATTCATGTAAGAAAAAATTAGAACTATCACTAAAGGAGATGAATACCCCCAACATGACAGCCTTGATCGCAAATCCAACCCAAACAAGATGTTGCAGATATACACCGGATATTTTTCCGTCAATTACAAGGTCATGGTTTAAGGTCACAGGGACCTGAAATGTGTGTCTTGAATATCTACTAATCATGATTAACATTGACGCCAAGTATCAAGTGAATCAGGCTGAAACTGAAAGATGCAAAACTATATCTACGATAGGGGGTCGATATATAATATAGTACTATGGCCCCATGCCATTTAACTATAAAATATAGTGACCCCCTTGCAAAATTACATCCACCAAGGGGTCTATAGATAATATAGTACTCTGATCCCCTAGGTCTTTTAACTATAAAGTATAGACTCCCTTGCCATAATACATCCACCTTGGGGGGGGGGGGGGGGGGGGAGGGGAGGTTCGAAATATTATATAGTACAATTACCCCGTGCCATTTCACTATAATATATAGTTTACTCCCTTGGGGTCGATATATTATATATTACTATGACCCCATGCCATTTAACTTTAAAATATAGTGACTCCCTTGCCAAAATACATCCAGCGGGGTCGATATATTATATAGTATAGTTCTATGACCCCGATGCCATTTCACTATGAAATATAGTACTCCCTTGCAAAAATACATCCTCGAAGAGGGGGGTCGATATATTATATAGTACTTTGACCCCATGCCATTTCACTATAAAATATAGTTACTACCTTGCAAAAATACATCCACAATAGGGGGAAGGGGTCTATATATCATAGTAATATGACCCCCATGCCATTTAACTATAAAATATAGTGACAACTTAGTAATTTAAATTACATCCACCACAGGGTCTATGAATAATATAGTACTCTGACCCCTAGGCCTAGGGGGGGGGGGGAGGTTCGAAATATTATATAGTACAATTACCCCGTGCCATTTCACTATAATATATAGTTTACTCCCTTGGGGTCGATATATTATATATTACTATGACCCCATGCCATTTAACTTTAAAATATAGTGACTCCCTTGCCAAAATACATCCAGCGGGGTCGATATATTATATAGTATAGTTCTATGACCCCGATGCCATTTCACTATGAAATATAGTACTCCCTTGCAAAAATACATCCTCGAAGAGGGGGGTCGATATATTATATAGTACTTTGACCCCATGCCATTTCACTATAAAATATAGTTACTACCTTGCAAAAATACATCCACAATAGGGGGAAGGGGTCTATATATCATAGTAATATGACCCCCATGCCATTTAACTATAAAATATAGTGACAACTTAGCAATTTAAATTACATCCACCACAGGGTCTGTGAATAATATAGTACTCTGACCCCTAGGCCTTTTTACTATAAAGTATAGACTCCCTTACCAAAATACATCCATCGGGTGGGGTGTTGATATATTATATAGTACTATGATCCACAGGCCATTTAACTATAAATTATAGTGACTCCCTTGCCAAAATACATCCATCGGGGGTCGATATATTATACAGTACTATGACCCCCGTCCCATTTTACTAGAAAATATACCGACTCCCTTGCTAAAATACATCCACGATGGGGGTATATATATTATTTAGTACTACATGTATGATTCCATGCCATTTTACTATCAAATAACGTGACTCTCTTGCCAAAATGCATCCGCGAAGGGAGAGATCGATATATTATATAGTACTATGACCCCATGTTATTTTACAAAAAAATATAGTGACTCCCTTGCCAAAATACATCCACCCGGGAGGGGCGGGGGTCGATATATTATATAGTACTATCATTCCCATGTCATTTCACTATAAAATATATTCGCTATCGTGCCAAAATACACCTCCGATGGGGATCGATATATTATATAGTACAATGACCGCCATGCCACTTTACTAGAACATATACCGACTCCCTGACCCTTGCAAAATACATCGACCAAGGGGGGGGGGGGGAGGGGGGGGGGCTATCGTGGATGTATTTTTGCAAGGGAGTCACTATATTTTTTAGTGAAATGACAGGGGGTTATGGTACTATAATATACAAGCCCTTCATCTGTTTTAGATTGGAAACTGTCTGATCTTTACCAACCGACAGAAAGACTGATCGACATGTGCAAAGCAAAATATTCCAATTTTTTTCAAAAGGGGAGTATAATAAAGGAGGATTTAGCTGGCAAAGAAACATCTAATAGATGGACAGACAGACAATGGGTGTCATACCATAATACAGCCCCTGGGGGTGTATAACAAGAGCTCCATGTGTCCGAGAATTATACACCCGAAGTATCACTGTATGTGCTGTCGTAACGTGCACAACGTTATATGGAAGGGGGCTCAATGTTATAAACTTATTAAGCGAACAATGTTTTTTGAGTTGATGGTCACTGTGACCTTGACCATCTACCGACTGACCTCAAAGTCAATAGCGGTCATCTACTTGCCATGACCAACCACTCTACTAAGTATAAAGAAAGCACATTTAAAGGCATCAAGTTATTGAGCGTACAAGAGTTTGAGTTAAAAGTCACTGTGACCTTGACCTCAAAATCAATAGGGGTCATCTACTGGCCATGACCAAACTTCCTACTAAGTATGAAGACAGCACACCTAATACATATCAAGTTATTAAACAGACAATAATTTTTAATTGAAGGTCACTGTGACCTTGACCTTTGACCAACTGACTTCAAAATCGATCGGAGTCACCTACTAGCCATGACCAACTTTCCTACTAAGTATGAAGACAGCACACTGAATACTTATAAAGTTATTTAGTTGACAAGATTTTTTAGTTCAAGTTGACCTTGACCTTTGACCGACTGACATCAAAATAAATAGGGTATATCTAATGGCCATGACCAACCTTTAAGTATGAAGACAGCAGCAGACAAAGATGTGGCTAAAGGACGGACAGACTGACGGATGAGCGCCATACCATAATACAACCGAAGTTACCTTCAGGCATATAAAACGGCAAAAAGAAAACATGAAAATCCTTTCATCAATAAGATTTTATTACCCTTGAGTTTAATGCTTCTTATTGGTTTCCACTCAAATAAGTTAACATCTTAAAAAGTTTTAACTCTTTCCCCAGGGAGCATTAATTTGAGAAGTTACTTCTGTATTATTATTATTATGACATGCACTGAATTTTTATGCATGTAATTAGTACTAATTACATGTTACTATGACATTTTTGCTGTGACAAACCTCAGAATCATTTAGATCTATATTATTCCATAAGCAAACTGGGCAGACTGATTAGACAGATCTTATAGGAGCTATCAGATCTGGGTCTGCTCTGTCTGCAAAGGTTCCAAAAATGTTTTATGAGGGAAAGGATTAAAGTAATAATTCAAAGGAGAAGCAGCAGTTGGCTGTCAAAGAAAATAACTTCATAAGGGACCATTAACTCATTCCCTCCTAGGTTATTTTTAGACCCAGCCTGTTTGAATACATCTACCGAAAAGGAGCATTAACTATAGAAATGGAGAGTTTTAGAATTGTGTATCTTTGAAACTATTATGATAAATAGAGCATTTGCTCCCATGGAGCAAATGCTCTATTTATCACAATGGTTTCAAAATTTGTCTTTTACAGAGGCGACAAAATGTGCAACTAGGAGGGAATGTGTTAAAATGTTTGGCAGGATTCAAGTTCATGTATTTCTGGTGGTGGTCATTTAACAACAGTGTCAGCAGTATTCTTTAAGAAAAAAAAATGGCTGTAACAGCAGATCTTTTCTTTGAAGACGGAACTTGTTGACAGCTGTCACTAGGATCTCATCTATGTACACATACTCCTCCACTTCCTGGACTGTCCAACTAATGGCCACTTTCAAATATGTGTGGTACCTACATGAAGAAGAACCTAATATAAAACAACATGTAATAAACACAATGGTAAATCACACAATTTCAAACATACAACAGAATATGTCACAGATGCTCTATTACTTCATGATTGTGTCACTATGACATGCTAACTTTTATGACAATTGTTGCAGAAGAACACTTACTTAGCATGCAAAGAGTTAATACTGGGAAAACAAATTTATTTTTTTAGCAACAGTAAAGTTGGAGTCAACATCAATTACTCATAAAACAATCCCAACCTGTCTTATGTTAGCTTCCTAATTAACAAATTAAGTAGACATGCAGTCTTTCGTACAAAAACAAAACAACTAACACAACATAGTTTCAAATGAAATCCAGGCCTTTGTATTAATTACAGCTATTTAAACATGAATTTCCATTAATAGTCATTTTTTACTTTAGATACATAGACCTGACACAGATACACTTTATACTGACTCAAAAGTTTATGTACTGTTTATCTTCTGATTACAGAGACATTCTCTGTAAACTTTAGAGTTTCCTGGTTTTTTATACCAATGAAAGAACTTCTGAAGAATTGGAGGACACAGTTTAATCACATACATGTATGACCCATCAATTATTCAGGATGCAACAAGAAATGTGTCACAGTAGGTGACAAATGCCCTAAAGAATTATGCCCCCTGAGGTCAAAATTGGCCCCGCCCCAGGGGTGGCCAGTTTTCTATAGATGAATATAGTGAAATTTTTGAAAATCTTCTGTAAGGTTCTCAGCTTTTACATTTGGCGCATAGCATGATTTTCAGGTCCACTAAAAAAGTTTTATGAATTATGCCCCTAGAGTCAAATGTGGCCCAGCCCCAGGGGTGGCCAGTTTTCTATAGAAACATACAGTAAAAAGGTTTGAAACTCTTCTTCTCTGAAACTGGAAGGTTATCAGCTTTCATATTTGGCATATAGCATCATCTTGGAGTCCTCTACAAATGTTATATGAATTATGCCCCTGGGTCAAACGAGGCACCGCTCCAGGGGTGACCAGTTTTCCGTGTAAGGAAATTTAGCCCTGTGGTGGTCATGCTTTGTGAATATCAACATGGTTTTTGGTAAATTTGATAGAGAGTCGCCAGAAGACTAATCCACCTAAATACCACTGAAAGTAGATTAATAGTTTTTGGAGAAGGTCATATGAGAATATTTAGCCCTGCTCTTGGAGGTCACATTTTCAGAAAAAAACATAGTATTAGTAATTTTTATACAGGGTCTTCACTGGGCTATTTCTGTCAAGTTGATATACATCTAGATATTGAAAAACATGGTTTTAAAACATTTTGTATAGCTTAATAAAGAATGTTACCCCCCTCCCCCTGCTGATCATGTTTCTTATAAGATATAATCATGATTTTAGCAATGTTGATGAGAAGGTCATAAGAAGACTATTCCATACCAAATATAATTCAATTCTGAACAATGATTTTCATGGTTGCCATGGAAACATTTAGGTCTTATCTTGATCCAGATTCTTTAAACAATGCTGATGGTGCATGCTATCAAGGTTTGGTTACATTCTGCATCACTTTTTTTTAGGAAAAGTGATTTAAAGTAGATGGATATACAGACGGCCGTTAGGCGATGAAAGATTACAAAAGCTCACTTGAGCATACTCAGGTGAGCTATCAGTAAAAGCGGCAGCTGAACTTGGTTTTTGAATCATTTTATTCAAACAAACAGTCTCACTAGTTAAGATCCATCATACCTGAACTGAACACAAGAGTGCCATGATGGCCCTGTATCGCTCACCTGGTTTGCTGTGTTTTCTATATCAAAGCTCTGACCATATTAATTTCAGAGAAAATGTTTGTAGATTTAAATATATAACACTATGTAAACTGGCAACCCAAAGGGCAGGGGCACTTTTACCCCGGGGCAAACTTTGATTTGTCTTTGAGGAGGTCTACTAGATAATACTACAAAAAAATATCACAGATCTCAGCCTTTGGGTTTCAGACAAGACTTTTTTTTACATAATCCTATGTTAAACTTCTGACTCCCAGGGCATAGCCAGTTTGACCCCAGGGACAAAGTTTGAACAATCTTAGTAGAGGTCCATCAGATGATGCTACATACCAAATTTGGTAGCTCTAGTCTTTACGGAATTTGACAATAAGATTTCTAACGTTTTCAGTAGAAATTGTGACCCCCTGAGACAGAGCAAATGTTGACCCTAGGGGCTTTATTCGAACAATCTTGGTATAAGTTTACTAGATTATACTACATACCAAATATCACAGTTCTTTAAAGCTTTTCTGTTTCTCAGACCAGAAGGTTTTTAAAATTTTTACTATATAATCCTATGTAAAATTTAGGACGCCCAGGGTGGGGACAACTTTGACCCCAGGGGCAAAATTTGAACAATCTTGGTAAAGATCCACCAGATGATGCTTCATACTAAATATCACAGCTCTAGGCCTTTCGGTTTGAGACAAGAAGACTTTTAAATGTTTTACTTTATAATCCTATGTAAAACATGTGACCCTAGGGCTGGCCGTTCTTGACTCAAGGGGCATAATTTGAACAATCTCAGTCAATGCTCACCAAATGATGCTACATACCAAATATCATAGCTCTAAGCTTTTCCGTTTCAGACAAGAAGATTTTTAAAGTTTTTACTCTATAATCCAATGTAAAACTTGTGACCCCCCGGGGTTTGACCAATTTTAACCCCAGGGACAAAATTTTAACAGCCCTAGGCCTTACAGTTTTTGACAAGAAGATATTTAAAGTTTTTATTTTAAATTTTATATTTGTACATAGGTTGCAATGGCAACCAGAGTTCTGTATGGAATCAAATATTTTGAACAACTTTGGAGGAGGTTGACCCAAGAAACATTCCTGCAAGGTTTGATAAAAATCCACCCAGTAGTTTAGGAGGAGATGTCATTTTAAGAAAAAAGTTGACGACGGATGACGGACGACAACAGTCACAGGACGATCACAATAGCTCACCTTGGCACTTGCTGTTTTCATATGAATTGCATACAGAAATACCCTGCCATCACTCCATCACTTTACTAAAATCATCATACAAGAGGGCCAGAATGGCCCTGATATCGCTCACCAGACAATCAGATGATTTTCAAAGTTTTCACTATGTTTCTATTGAAAACTGGCTACCCCTTGGGTGGGGCCAATTTTGACCCCAGGGGTATAATTTATATAACTTTTGTAGAGGACCTGATCATGATGCTATGTGCCAAATATGAAAGCTGAGAACCTTCCAGTTTCAGGAGAAGATTTTCAAAAGTTTTACTATATGTTTCTATTGAAAACAAGGCACCCCTGGGGCTAGACCAATTTTGACCCAGGGGTATAATTTATATAACTTTTGTAGAGGACCTGAAAATGATGCTACATGTATATGCCAAATATGAAAGCTGAGAACCCTGTAGATTCAGAGGAGAAGATTTTTAAAGGTTCAAATTGTTGACGACAGACGACGCACGCTGACGGACATCAGGCGATCACAAAAGCTCACCCTGCGCACTTTGTGCTCTGGTGAGCTAAAACAAGAGGGCCAGAATGGCCCTGAAGCGCTCACCAGACAATCAGAGGAGAAGATTTTCAAAGTTTTCACTATATGTTTCTATAGAAAACTAGCCGATCCTGGATGGGGCTTATTTTGACTCAAGCTGAGAACCTTCTAGTTTCAGACTAGAAGATTTTCAAAGTTTTCACTATATGTTTCTATTGAAAACTGGCTACCCCTGGGGCGAGGCCAATTTTGACCCCAAGGGCATAATTTATATAACTTTTGTAGAGGACCTGAACACGATGCTCTGTGCCAAATATGAAAGCTGAGAGACTTCCAGTTTCAGAGAAGAAGATTTTCAAAGATTTCACTATTTGTTTCTATTGAAAATGGCCAATCCCTGAGGCGAGGCCAATTTTGACCCCAATGGCATAATTTATACAACTTTTGTAGAGGACCTGAACACGATGCTCTGTGCCAAATATGAAAGCTGAGAGACTTCCAGTTTCAGAGAAGAAGATTTTCAAAGATTTCACTATTTGTTTCTTTTGAAAATGGCCCATCCCTGGGGCGGGGCCAATTTTGACACCTGGGGCATAATTTATATAACTTTTGTAGAGGACCTGAGCACGATGCTATGTGCCAAATATGAAATCTGAGAATCTCCCAGTTTCAGAAGATTTTCAAAGATTTCACTATCTGTGTCTATTGAAAATGGCCCACCCCTAGGGCGGGGCTAATTTTGACCCCAGGGGCATAATTTATATAATTTTTGTAGAGGACCTGAACATGATGCTCTGTGCTAATATGAAAGCTGAGAGACTTCCAGTTTCAGAGAAGAAGATTTTCAAAGATTTCACTATTTGTTTCTTTTGAAAATGGCCCATCCCTGGGGCGGGGCCAATTTTGACACCTGGGGCATAATTTATATAACTTTTGTAGAGGACCTGAGCACGATGCTATGTGCCAAATATGAAAGCTGAGAACCTCCCAGTTTCAGAAGATTTTCAAAGATTTCACTATCTGTGTCTATTGAAAATGGCCCACCCCTAGGGCGGGGCTAATTTTGACTCCAGGGGCATAATTTATATAACTTTTGTAGAGGACCTGAACATGATGCTCTGTGCTAATAGGAAAGCTGAGAGACTTCCAGTTTCAGAGAAGAAGATTTTCAAAGATTTCACTATTTGTTTCTATTGAAAACTGCCCATCCCTGGGGCGGGGCCAATTTTGACCCCAGGGCCATAATTTATAAAACTTTTGTAGAGGACCTGAACATGATGCTATGTGCCAAATATGATCGCTGAGAACCTTCTGGTTTCAGAGAAGAAGATTTTCAAAGTTTTACTACATGCTTCTATTGAAAACTTCACCCCCAGGGCGGGGCCAATTTGGACTCCAGGGGCATAATTTATATAACTTTTGTAGAGGACCTATATGTGAGGCTATGTGCCAAAGATGAAAGCTGAGAACCCTGTAGATTCAGAGGAGAAGATTTTTAAAGGTTCAAATTGTTGACGTGGGACGACGCACGCGGACGGACGACGGACATCAGGCGATCACAAAAGCTCACCTTGAGCACTTTGTGCTCTGGTGAGCTAAAAACATGTAAACTCGAGTTAGACTCATGACACACCATAACAATGTGTAAAGCTTACTGTTGCCTGTTCTTTCCTTATGACTGTGGCCTGCCTTCCTCTCCTGATGATTTGGCCTAAGAATGAATAACATCTACACCAAATGTTCACTGAAAGATTAAATAAGCATGCATTTATAAGATTTTAATCATTTATTATGACTTTAAATGTATTGCAATTCAATGTTTAACGCGTGAATTGACCACATCATGAATATTCATGAACTTATTTATAAATTAAAAGGGAAGTGTTGGCTTTGTAGACAAAAAACTGTAAGGCCAGGTCTACATAATTCCACAAGCAAACAGAGCAGACCCCAATCAGACAGCTCTGCAAACAAATTGCATGATATTTACAATTTTACAATGTTTTCTATGATCAGAGCAAATTCATTCTTTATAGATAATGTCAATATAAGAAACCTTAAAAAAATGTGAATCATGTAATAAATAGGCTTACTTAACCCTTTCCAGTTGAGTATTCATGTAGGAAATAATGCTATCATGGATACTTCTTAACTCTTTTTTATAATGGCATATGTATACATGAATTCCTGGCATTGATAGAAACCATACAGTTAGATCTATTTTAATTTCATAGCAGACAAGGCAGATCCTGATCAGATGGCTCCTACTGGAGCCTTCTGCTCTAGGTCTAGTCTACTATGTTTGCAAAAGCATGAAAATACGTTTACATGACAAGAAAGGGTTTGCCTTTTCTTGGGTTTTCCTGGAGATTCATCGGCAAGTAGAGCAGACCAGTATCAGATGGCTCATTTAGGTGTCTGTCTGATCAGGTTCTGCTGTGTTTGCTTATGGAATCTGATTCTACAGTTTCTGCTATGGCAAAAAAAATCATGTGTTAAATTATACTATTGTCAAACTCAGCTAATAAATAATTATGATGGCATACTTTTACATGAACATTCATCAATCAAACGGTTATCCAAGTAGCATCTATACATTTTGGATCTACTAAGGCATACAGTCTAAAGCTTTTTATGTTTATCAAACATAAATTGATGAATTTGGTTTTATAGCACCTCAAAACGGAACATGTTATATGGCACCATTATAAGAGAAAAGTTACTGGAACCAGATCTCATTTACATCATTCAAGATCAAAATTATGAGATATGGGTCCAGAAACTTAACACCTGCTTGAGAATTTAATATGAAATGTATACTCCAGTTTTCACTGAACTCCTATTAGTCACCTGGCATGCACAGGGTCACAGTTGTGCCATTCAGACACAATAATAAAAAAACAACATTACAGTCTAAATAGTGTAGAATATTTGCCCATCAGATGATGTTATTTGTCCGTTTATTTTTCTATTTATACATCATAAACATGTAATGTTTGTATGTAGTAGTTTCATTAATTGCCTCTATGAAATGTCATTAATGAAGACATTCAAACTAAAACACACATCAAGTATTTCTTTCATGAATAATACACATGTATATGTATAATAGACAGCTTTCTGAAATCTTGCAATAATATGAGATATATTTGGACAATTGCAATATATGTAGTTTCCACTAACTTTTCACTTGTCCCCTTTATGCTGGACAGGTCTGGTAGTTCAGCAGGCTGTTTTGATTGACCTGGTGTTGATGCGACAATATTCATTGCTCTTTCTGTGTGGACCATGGTGTTTGTTCAAGGAACCTATTTATAACAATACAAAATATCATAATTTACACTCTTTTATTGAAGTTTATAATTTAAAAATAGCCAGGGATAAATGTGTCATACATATAATTATTAACATATTAATAAAATATGATTTTAAAATTTACAAATCCCCATTGAATATTCATTATAAATACAATGTAATGAAATCATGCATATTTATTAGCATATGTACACATGGTTATTTGATATCAATGTTAAAAACTGTACAGTCAGATATTTCATTTATAAGTAAACAGAGCAGTCTCTGATCAGAGCTATAGATAAAGGTGGGAACCCAAATACTGAAATCTCTATTTTTCCACCAAACCCTAGGCCTATGCTGTTACCACTCTTTAGAATCTTCTTTTCGAGATGATTCTAAAGAGTGGTCACTCACTGACTGCATAGGGCTTGGTGGAGAAATAAAGAAGATATGCATTGAAAATGTTAAAATTTACACATCTTATCTGGAGCTCTGGCTCTAATAGGATTGATAACTTTATTATAGATTGGGATCTACTCTGTTTGCAAAGGCCTTTTCACCATAGGAAAGGGTTAATGAATTCACCTTTCTATGTCTTTTCATACAGAGTAGAGTCAGTAGACACAGAATATGGTCTGCTGTTTGCTTAACCCTTTACTCAATAAATAAGCCTTTCTTCGCCTTTGCAAACAGAGTAGACCCAGATCAGACGGCTGAGGTAGGATAAGTCTGATCAGGGTCTGCTCTGTTTGCTTTTGACATACTATAAATATGATTCTACAGTTTCTGCAATGGTCAAACATTCCTGTGTCCATGTGCTAATATAACACATTTATCTAATTATTAATATTCATGAAGTCAAATTGTTATTTCTTACATAAATATCCATGGAGGAAAGGGTTAATAAAACATGAATATAGAACTGATTTCTGCAATCCGCAGTGTCATTCATAGTCGACACTTCCTACGTCCTTGAGGTAATATAACAATTAATCTAATTAATCCATGATGTCTCTATGTCTTACATGTATATGCATATTCATGGAGTAAAGGTTAAATGTTATAAATTCGTGAAAAGATACGATGCGATCGGTCGCAGGGCGAATCGTAATGGAGTATCGTCATGATGTTCTGATCCGAAGACCAGCAATAAATAAATTATTTGAAGGTACTGAAAGAGCTGCATGTAACAGTAATGACGACTATGTGTGATGCAGTCTGATGAATTTGCACAATATAGATTTAATCAGCTACAGTAAATATCGACAGATTGTGCTCTGTGTTAGTAAATTGAGAGGGAGAGATCTAAAATGCGGACGCGCTTTGCGGACGATATAGATATTATTGGAAAATGCGGACGATATAGAATAAAGAAGGATATCGGAAATGCGGACGACATAGAATAAAGAAGGGAAACGGTTTCGCTTGTATGACTGCTATCCAGGCACCTTTTAGAATTTAAGATATATAATTGTTTACTAAATTATTGTTATCCAAATAGAAATATTCAGAATTATTTTTGTTGTTGTTGAAAATCTAAGTGTTAGCATGATGGAAATGATTTCACGAGTGATGTTAATGATGAATATACATGATTTATTAGTATACTAATTTATGATTGTCGTTATGTTAATTACCTTCAAAGTGTTTTATATTGCTTTGATTATGACTAGTGTACACAGTTTATAGATAGTGATTTGGCATTGATATTATTTCCCCCATGTTTTTCAATTACCATTTTCAGGAGGTCTAATTAATACAGTCCCTACCATTCCTATGAAATCCTGATTTTCTGCAGAGATCTTACGTTGTCCGTAGTGTCCCTTCATCCTAATATCATCATAATGTTCCTTTGTACATAATGAACAGCGACCATAGATGCACTATGAAATATATACTGTCCTTAGTGTCCTATTAATTTCTATATCGTCCGTGGACTCGATGAACGGACCATATAGATATTATTGGAAAATGCGGACGACATAGAACAAAGAAGGATAACGGAAAATGCGGACGATATAGAATATAGAAGAGGTTTGGGTGAAAAGGCGTACTCATTTATTTCTTATGCATGTAGTATTGTTATGAGGTAAACTGTTTGGAATTGTACCAAATGACACACCATATGTCCAGTAATAATGTGCCATTTTGTATTTATGTCTATATGGAAATAAAGAAAGCTCCATTTTTGAAGTTTCTATGTACGTAATGAAAATTAGAAATTATACAACATTATTAGCGTGAATTTACTGTCATTGTTTAACCCTTTCCCTCATATAAACGTATTTTCACGCACTTGCAAACAGAGTAGACCCAGATCAGACACATAGAGGAGCCGTCTGATCAGGGTCTGCTCTGTTTGCTAGTAGACTTTGATAGATATGTTTCTTTGCTTTCTAAAATGTCTACAATATTCCATCTTCCATATTTCATTATAACTATTTTGTCCATGAATATTCAGTAAGTAATGAAATTTTGAATAAATGTAGAACAGGTTAAAATGTGTTGGTATTTATATTACAATTATAGATTTTTTTCAATTTTGAGTTCAGTCAAAGGACGCAATTGTTAAGTAAATCTCACACCCTCGGAAATATCTATTATAGAGAACAGTGTATAGGATTAAAGACATAACGCAAATGGTTAAATGAAATAACTTAATGAAATTCAAGTGTGAAAGCAGTCGGCCTTGTTAAAAGTTAATTGGGTATGTACAAATGGGGAAGATTGTCATGGTCATTTACTTGTTGGTCACGTGATGTTTTGAATGGATGGTTGTGTGTTTTTGTAGCTCTCGATAAATTGCGATATTAAGTGACATTATGGAGAAATCGGATGGATCTGGCTAGTGATATGAATGGATATATACTAAGTTACTTATAAGCGATGTCTAAAGGGAAGAATAAAAATGGAAAGAGGAAAAAAGCAGTGAAAGCAGTGTGAACGGTGGCGGGGAATTGAAGTGTAGTCGTCGTGATAGTGGAGGCCCTTCAGGGGGGCAGTCTGTGTCTCAAGATGGTCAGGACTCTCAGACAGTAAGTGACTTAATAAGAGAAGCTCGAGGTACGTTATATGATGCTAGTTGTACAGGTGGTCCCTTAGACAGTTCTTGTGTTCTTGATAACTCTGTATGCTCTGTGTTCGACCACTCGGCGGCTGATCCAAAGGAAATGGCGGGCGTTTCAGGGTCTACCCGGGAGACAAGTAATATAAGTAATTTAAGCAGTAATCAGCAGGCAGCACAGGTTGATGGTGGTGGTACGAATGTATCTCTCAGTGATGTGATGACTGTCTTAACAGATATAAAGTGTAGGGTACAGAGCATGGACCAAAGACTATTGAAACTGGAGTCGCTCGACGAGAGAGTGGGCAGGTTAGAGTCTGACCTAGCTACAGGGTTCGGCAAGTTGTGGTGCCAAGTTGAGGATAGGTGTAAGAAGTTGGATGAGAGAATTATTCAGGTTGAACAGTCTGTGGATGAAAATGCGTTTGTGGCTGGAGAGGCGGCGGAGAGAATATTACATCTCGAGAATGAGTGCACGAAGGCGAAGGAAGATATGCTGTATATGCAGAGCCAGTCTATGCGGAACAATCTGCTATTCTGCAACCTGCCGGAGGAGGAGGAGAATGAGTCGGTAGAGGCAACGGAAAGGATTTTGCGATCCTTTCTGGTTGAGAAGCTGCAGTTGGCGCAGAAGGTAGTGGACGACATGCGATTCGAACGTGTCCACAGGACGCGCGAGAAAGGTAGAGGGAGAAAGAGCAGGAGTATAGTAGCTAAGTTCAACTAGCTAAGTTCAACTACTTTAAGGACAGAGAAGAAGTCAGGCGCAGTAGGTTTAAGTTGAAAGATACAGACTTTTACGTAAACGAGCAGTTTCCGAAAGACATTGCGGACAGACGCAAAAAGTTGTATCCGGAACTGAAGGCGGCGAAAAGAGCTGGTCGGAAAGCTTGGATAAGTTACGACAGACTCCATGTCGAGGAGAAGCCGAGTAGTGATAGTGGATAGGGACGTAGTCAGGATGAACTTAATGTATATATATGGAACTGTAATGGTTTAACTTCGACAAAATTAGACTCTCGAGAATTTTGCACTATTTTCGATAGTAATGATATTGTTTTCTTAACGGAATCATGGACTAGTGAGTATAGTGATGTAGATGTTCCTGGTTTTAATGTATTTAATCATTACAGAAAGTTTCAAAACAGAAAAGCGAAACGCAAAAGCGGGGGTGTTGTAGTATATGTGAGAAATGAAATAGCTCAGGGGGTTAATTTAATAAAAGTTCACCATGATACGATAGTTTGGCTCAAGCTTGATAAAGATTTTTTCAATATTGATACCGATATTTATATATGTGGTGCATACATCTGGGGAGAACATTCTCCCATGTATAACATTAATAACATTGATCTATTCCAACTACTAGAGGAATACATATGTTTGTTTAATGAAATTGGTATTACATATATTGCCGGTGATTTTAATGGTCGAGTTGCTGCCAGGCCTGATTATATTGTACATGATAATATAATTGATGCAATTGACAGTGATATTTATATTGTAGACAAGCCTCTGTGTCGGGCCTCTATGGATAGTAAGTGTAATAACCAGGGCCATCGTCTGCTCGAACTATGTAAAGCGAGCTCAGTCCGCATTGCTAACGGTCGTCTTGGCTCCGATAGTGGAGTAGGTACATACACGTATATTTGTAAAGCTGGCTGTTCAGTCATTGATAACCTATTGTTAAAAGAAGAATGTTTTAATACGTTAAATTCTTTTCAGATACATGCCTTTAGTCCACTATCGGACCATGCTGCATTGTCATTTTCTATATGTTGCATAATGCCATGTAATTATACAGTTGTTGAGGGTGTACGTACTGTCCATAAATGGGACCATGATTTACGAGAAGTTTTTCGTAGCCGACTAATTGGTAAACTGAGTGAGATGAACAGTATAACGGCCTAGAAGCATACGTACGTGCTGTGTTAGGTCTCTGTTGTTTACCCCAAGTATTTCACATACTTGTAACTTCTGGATCTGGTGCTCCGTCGAAAACCGCGATGCTTCGTACTTTATTCGTGTCTTTCTCCGAGTTGAATCGGTGACAGTTCATATATTGCGCCATTGTTTATATCTTGTGTGTAATTAAGTGCGCATGCGCAAACGTAAGGGGATTCCTATGTACATGACATATACTATGGCGGCCAGTTTAAAAATAAAAGTATCCTATCGGCTTATAGAATTCTATTTTAATACAAAAAAATCTGATATCTTACAGTTACAGCGATTTGTTACGGGTAATCTTCAGCTCATTGGCTATTTTTTCAAACATATAAAACATCCCACTGTTCTGTATTTCGTTCATTTTTGGTGGGTCAAACGTAAACAGGTTACTTTAAGAGTCTACTCAGTACAAAGGTTTAACCCTTTCCCTGCTCTATATGTATTCAAAAGTTCAACACCCACATATATGCATGGGCAAAACAGTTAAAATGAAATATCGAAGGTGGAACGATGTAGCCATTTTAGAAACTACGGAAACAGATCTATCAAATTCCATTAACAAATAGAGCAGATCCTGATCAGACGGCTACAGGGGCCGTCTGACCTGGGTCTTCTCTGTTCGCAAATGCGTGAAAACACATTTATATGAAGGAAAGGGTTAAAAAGAAATTGAAGGAAAGTTCACTCTGAAATTGGAACTTTTACTAAAGGAATAGTCATGTTAGAAATAATGAAACAATTAATAATATTAACCCTTCGCTTGCTGAATTTTTATTACATTTCTCCTTCTTTACCCATGTCCTGTGGTATAATTACCTATATCGTCACTGTGTAAAAGTATTGCGCTGTGCTATCACTGCTGTAGAGTGCACTAATTGCACAATCAACTTGTAAATAGTGTAGACCCTGATGAGACAGCTCCTGCAGGAGCTGTCTCATCTGGGTCTTCACTACTTACAGGTAGGTATATTGACGCAAATAGCAAGCGAAGGGTTAAGATTAGTTTTACCACGGCACAAGTATAACAACAACACCCGAATGTTTGGCCTCGGTAGAAATTATAATCATATGTATAATGTTTCATTAGCAAAACAGAACATACCCGGTACCTTGATCAATAGACTCTTCCTTTCTACCCATCTGCAAAAAGGGTAAATCCCGATCAGACGGCTTATGAACTAATAAAGATATAATTCTAAAGTTTCTGCCAAAGGAAAGAATCCCTATGTGTCTATATCACAATTAAACTAATTAATATTCATGACGTCATTATTTTGTATATAAAATAGTCATGGAGTAAATGGTTAATGTATAATACGATAACTTAATAAATACAGTAGAACTCCTCTAATGCGACCACTTAATGAATAAACATGGATGTCTTTATAAGCAGATGGTTGCTTAATGCAGGACATAAGTAATGCAGAAAGCTCCTCTAGGAGCTTTCTGCATTACTTTGGTCCTGCATTAAGCTACCAACTGCATCTAGCACCCAGAATTATATCTATTTTTATATGGTCGCATTAGCAGGGTTTTACAGTAACTGTATGTGATTTTAAAAGTAGGTTGACGCTTAATGCAGGGCGAAAGTACGATGGACGTTGCGGTGGGTTCTTCCTGTACAATATTGGTCCTGCATTAAAATACCACCTAGATTTAAACCTCCCCTGATCGGCCTATCCTCAGCCTCAGCAAGTGGTTCATTTTCAGCCTCCAATGTTATTTACAACATACGAGGACAAGATTGGTGCGTGCCGTGCATCAAACAGCTGTGATTTGGAGATGGGTTTCATGATATATATGTGTACAGTAAGACCTCTTCAAAGCGACCGTAAATAATCATATATAATTATCGGTATTAAAGTCAGGTGGTAACTTCATATAGGACGAAAACTATACACATAACTCCTACAAGGAACTTTCTGCATCGCATTGGCCCAGCATTAAGCAACCACCTACTGTTAACCTGTTACTTCCAATAAACGCCTTTTCAAGCATTTGAAAACAGAGAAGACCCATATCAGACGGCTCCTATAGGATATTTGCTATTTGACAGGATATTGATCTGATTCTACAGTTTTTGTCAAAGTCAACATTTCCTTGAATTAAACTAAAACAGTTCAGCTAATGAATATTCATGATGTCATGTTTTCGTATGAATATTGATCACCCATGTCTATTCATTAAGTGATCACTTTAGAGGGGTTCTATTGTATTGTGTTGTATAATGTTTAACCCTTTCCCTGTTCTATGTGTAGCCCATATTTCAATACCTACTGAAAATATATATGGACACAATAGTTATAATTAAGTATGGAAGATGAAACTGTATATCCATTTTAGAAAAAAAGAAACAAACCTATAAAATTGCATTAGCAAACAGGGTAGACCCTATAGGAGCCGTCTGATCCCTATAGGAGCCGTCTGATCTGGGTCTACCCTGTTTGCAAATGCTTGAAAAGGCATTTATATGAGCGAAAGGATTAGGTTAATGAGGCTATATTTTAAGTCTCACGTTCTGAACTATTAACATTGTCATTATTATGTAACAATTCATGGACAGAGAATTCCACAAAGTTATTTTTTTGTGTTTCATATGTATTTGAATTACCTATTGTAATTAATAATTATCATTCCTTAGCACTTTATATATAAATACAAAGTATATGTATGCATGACAAGGAAAACAAGACTAAGAAATCTTCGTTTCAGATGTCACGTTGTGTTTGTACTTCGGAGGCAGACACAACAGGTTAAGAATCTTAATCTTTAACATACGGGCCAATTAATCATTGGGTATTACATGTATAGCTAACAATACGTGACTGTGCAACTCTAAGGGCCCTAACTGTATGCAGTTCTGTATAAATGTGTATTTACTATATTTTCAAAGATTTCAGACTAAATATGAACACCAGTTTTAGCCAAGATGATGTACTAAAGTAACCATTAAGTGACAGTCAGATTGGACCCGGTATCCTAATTTTAAAAGTTTTCGAACAGACAAGTTTAGGTAAATAGTTTAGATCCTGATGAGCCGTTTGATCAGTGTCTACACTATGTGTCACCTTGTCAGTTTAGTTTTAACATTCTATTGCTGAATTTTAAAATACATTTCTCCTTCTTTACCCATGCCCTGTTGTATAATTACATATATCTTCACTGTGTACAAGTATTTCGCTGTGCAATCACTGCTGTAGAGTGCGCTGGTCTGCAGCGGCTGTCTCATCTGGGTCTTCACTATTTATAGATAGGTATATTGATGTGAATAGCAAGCGAAGGGTTAATGTTATCAAACTTGTATCAGACTGAATTAAGAAGCTTTACACACTCAGGGAGAGGGGATTACTTAGAGCCAATAGAGCGGGTTATCTGAAAGTGTGTACATTTACACGCTGATAACTTCCCTGCATATACACACGCGCACCTCAAACGTAAAGGGAGCATTGGAAGTGTTTGGTATACACGAAACAGCATGGTACCCAAATGTATTTTCATTACTGGCACCAGTAGGGGCTTGGGACTCGAACTTGTTAAGCAGCTGGTGGCACTGAGACCAGCACCGGAAATAGTCATCGCAGGGTGTAGAAGACCAGAATCGGCGCATGTAAGTAACGGATGTCTATATAACCATGTCCTTCATAGGAACGAGTCTTCACGCATTTGCAAACAGAGTAGACTAAAGTCAGATGGCTCCAATAGCTGTCGTCCGATCAGGGTCTGCTCTATTTGCTAATGGTATTGAA
Organism: Azorinus chamasolen; assembly: GCA_963576725.1. Taxonomy (NCBI): domain Eukaryota; kingdom Metazoa; phylum Mollusca; class Bivalvia; order Cardiida; family Solecurtidae; genus Azorinus; species Azorinus chamasolen. The sequence continues at coordinate 22,861,659 of OY755240.1, forward strand.
ATTCCTTTAGTTTCTAAAATGGCCACAATGTTCCACCTTCTATATTTGATTATAATTATTTTGTATTGAAATTTGGAACAAACATTGAATAGATCAAGGGCTAATAAAATTACATGTACTTCAATTTACTACATGAATTATCTAAACGAATTATGTAAGAAATAGTGATATCAAGAATATCAATTAGATATTTTACATGTATAATCGCACATGAATTCAGAAATGTTTGGCCATGGCAGAAATTGTAGAATCATATTTGTTTTATCAAATAACCGAACAGAACAGTGCCGGCTAGTGACCCTCACAGGTATCCCCGGGTGGAGAGGAAGCAAACTCGTGCGGGTTGGAGTCGCTGAAAAACGTTACTGAAATTTGGGGCTGGTCCGGCCGGGATTCGATCCGGGGCCCGGACCCCTGGTTTATCAGCTCAACGCTCGACCACATGGCTAACTAAGCCACCATCGTGCATCTTTAATATAGTTCATTTTTATGCAATTTGTTTTGTATTTCGTTTAATCAGCATACTTGAGAATATGTCGAATTGATGCATGTACAGAAATGATTTTGTTGTTTCAGGCTCTTAAAGAAGTTGCTAAGTCGAATTCAAGCGTGAAGATAACAAGATTAGGTTGGTGAAATGAAAACTTATTTATTCAACCAGCTTGAACTCTCTCAGAATTGTAAATAAATCGTTGGCACGATTATTTTTGTCATATTATAAAATTATTATTATTACTATTATTATTATTATTATTATTATTATTATTATTATTATTATTATTAATAATAATAATAAGGAATTGTAAATAAATCGTTGGCACGATTATTATTGTCATATTATAAATTTATTATTATTATTATTATCATTATTATTTATATTATTATTATTATTAATAATAAGGAATTGTAAATAAATCGTTGGCACGATTATTATTGTCATATTATAAATTTATTATTATTATAGGTGGTAGCTGTAGTAGTAGTGGTAGTAGTTGAAGTATTAGTAGTAGAAGTAGAAATAGTAGTAGAAGAAGATGAAGAATAAGAAGAAGTACTAGTTGTAGTAGTAGTACATGTAGTACATGTAGTAGCAGAAGGTAATAGTAGTAGCAACAGCAGCAGTAGTAGTCGTTAGATTAGTAGTAGTAGCAGCAGCAGTATTTGTAGAAGTAGTGACATTATTACATATGTCTTATCGATATCAGTTTATTTGTTATTAATGTCATAATCACCATCATCACCATCATCCTTGTCATAATATCATATATGTTTAATCTCATTACGTCACATCATATCACCTCACCTCACCTCACATAACGTCACATCAGAATCATTATCATCTCATTATCATCATCATCATTTTAAATATGCGTGTCTTTAACGAAATCTTACATATTAATTTATATAACTGCAGTATCACCATTTTATTTAGCTCACATCAAATAAAAAAACTATTTCTACTGTCAAAGTGGTTTTGTTGTTGTTTTCATTTTAGTTTTAAATATTGGCCCCCTGGAGGTGAAACCGTTATTACCTATTGAAACAGTTTGGACCCAGATGAGATGCCACATAATGCGGCGTCTCATCAGTATCCAAACTATAATTTGACACATTGACAATATTTTTGCAACGAAATAAGAGATTTTTTTATTTTAAAAATTGAAGCCGACGACAATTGTTGCAGTCGAATTAAGTTATCGTATTATCAAATTGATTCTGATGTGTGTCATTTGCCAAGCATAAATTAGAATAGAAATAAGTGCATTCGTTTAATTAATTTTATCCAAATACTTTTTTGCTTTTATTACCTTGACCATTGTTTTAATCCTTTACTCCATAAATACGCATTTCTAAGCTTTTAAAAACAATTTAGGATCAGATCAAACGAATCCTGTAGGGGCCGTCTGGTCAGGATCTGCTTTGTTTGCTTCTGATATGATATGATATGATTCTACAATTTCTGTCAAGGCAAAAGGTTTTTGTGTGTATGTGCTATTTATAAAAATATGATATAATTCATATTCATGATAACATTATTTTTACATGAATATTAATAGAGTTAACCCATTACCTCATAGGCTATTTTTAGATCCTACCTCTTTAAATAAATCGACCGAAAAGGAGCATTAACAAGAGAAAAGGAAATGTTTAGAATTTTGTAGTTTGAAACCATTGTGATAAATAGAGCATTTGCTCCTTTAGGAGCAAATGCTCTATTTATACGATGGTTTCACAAAGTGACTTTTACAGAGTCGCCAAAAGTCGTCAATATGAGGGAATGGGTTAATGGTTAATTCATAGTTGTGGAACAACTACAATGGACGAACGTAACCACAGAACCCCTCTAAATCTACCATGTAACCCTTTCGATGCCAAATTTCTGATTGTCGTCTGCAAACCAATTTTGTTAAATCATTCGGTAGAATAAAGAAATGAGATAAATAAATGCAAATTGCAAAGGAATAAAACACAGATATAGAAATAGAGTTTGAGACAAAAAGTGTAGTTTGTGATCAGACGCCGCCTTGGAAAGGCGGGGTCTGATCTGGGACTGCATTATTTGTTGTGGTGCACTTTTGTGACATTGGCGGTGAAAGGGTTAAACCTTTTCCTGTTGTATATCTAATCCAAATTTCAATACTTAACTTTAACTGCATATTCTTTCAGACGTGGAGGATGAGAATAGTATAGTGGAAACATTCAAATTCACGGAATCTCTGGTAGGAGCAAATGGCTTGAACTTGATTATAAATAACGCCGGAATTAATTTTAGGCGGCAAAGTCTCAATGACGTCACTTCCGATGAGATGATGCGGACTTACAGAGTAAATGTGGTGGGACCAACGCTTGTATGTAAGGTAAATACTTTGGCACTGAGATATATTGGTAATGTGTATGTAAGGTAAAGACCCTGAGGCTAAGATATAAGTATTGGTAAATTGTATGTAAGATAAAGACTTTAGGGCTAGGATATATTGGTAAAGTGTATATTAGGTACACATATTAACAAAGAAATATATTGGTAAATTGTATGTAAGATGGAGACCTTGGGAGTCGGACATATAAGTAAATTGAATATAAGGTAAATACTTTGGTACTAATATATATTTGTAAAATATAAACAAGTTAAAGATACTGATACTCAGATATATTGGTAAACTGTATGTATATGGTAAAAACTTCTTTGAGGCGATTCTAAAGAGTGGTCACAACATAGGGTTTAGTAGAAAAATGAAAAAGTTGTTCTTGTTTGTTTTTAAGTTATACATCTTATCTGGATCCCTGAATTATTCGTGATATTATGTTTGTTCATTTATAATCATTGATGAAATAAAGGGTTAATCATGTACCCAGGTAAATGTATTCGTGCATATTTGCCAATTTACCTCTAGCTTGGTGCCGGCGGGTGAACGATTACCTGTGCAAACATTTTTGATCCAGATAAGACGCCTAGTTACTCGGCGTCTCATTATGATCCAAACTGTTTGATACCTTGGTTGCATTAAGTAGACAATCTGAATAAAGCTTGATTCTAAAAATGTAGTCGATGACTAATTGTGTAACAATTATTTGCTCAGCAGGCTGAACTACACATCTGCGAGGGTCCGAAGTTTCATATGAATCCATTTGCGCATAATAACCTTAAAATACTACATAGGCAAACGATGTAAAACATGATCAGATGGCTCCTATGGTAACCCAGTGATCCGGGTTTACACAATTAGCTTAACAAATGTTTTTTTCAAGAGGCACATTGAAAAAAGAACATGCTAGCAGAATCTCCTCTAAATGACATTAAGTTCATTCAAAAGTTATATTTACCCTTTTCCGTATATATACGTTTTGTCAGCCTTTGCAATACAGAGTACAACTTGATCTGACGGCCCCTATAGGAGCCGTCTGATCAGGGTATACTCTGTTTACCTATGGTATGATATAGATCTGACTTCATTTGTATGATTTATATAACTGACTTAAGATGAGGTACTGATTTGGGCGCTGGCCTATTTTGGGAGTGGTGGATGTGGGGTCCAAGTATGTATATGTAGTCTGTTTTACCGATGTCTTTTTCAGCGTCTAGCTGTTTATTTTCACTTTTGTTCTGGTTTTCCACCCATAAGAAACTATTTAACATTGTAATTTGCATATAAACTAATAGTATTTAGTAGTAAACTTTATTTTCATTAGTTATTACCTTGACTGGCATACAGCCTTTCTACACGTGGCCAAAATATGTAAAATTCAGAAATAGTCTATTTACGTGTCGAAATTCCTGGGGTCATTCTCACGACCTTGTAAATATTTCAAAACACCATGTTTTATGATAATTAACTGCTTCGGCCTCGCAAATTGAAATCAATGCAATTGATCCATATTAACCACGTGTTAGGCATTCTGTTACAAAGACGTTTTCTATAACCTTCTCAGATATCAGTCAAAACGCCATATAATACAGAAGATCATTATTTACGAAGATATTTAGCATTGGACCGACGACTGTCGACTGTCGAAAGTTCTGTTCTTAAAATAGATTTTAAGAGCTGCAAATTCCCATAAAATCAAATAACTGATGGTGACTTCAAAGCGAACATTGTATTGAATTGAGATTTAAATAATCTAAACAAACGAAATTTTTATGGTAGTGAAAAATTAACAATTGTTAATAATAACTGGTGATAATATAACTAGAAGTAATAAACTTCAACAGTATGGAATATATGAGTATAATGTAGTAAGAAACAATATGTAGACAATATAAACAACAGCTCTGATCGGTAATGATTATCTTCAAATACAGTTTTTTTTAATTTATTTGTCTGAATGTAGTAACATATTTGTTTATTACATATCATAGGTCTTTGCTACAGATAAGTATCATGACAATTCCAACATTCTAAAAATAGAAAATATCTCCTAAACAGTCATGTTCTAGCTTATGGGCTCTTGATGGGCTCTTGAAGTTGAATGGATTAAATTATTTGTAAAGAATAATAATTATTATAGTCACACGCTCGAAAAGATATAAGCTGTCTTTACCACTGTACTTGTTATAATTTCAATCTTCTTTTACTATCTCATCTCTTCCTGGATTCATATTCTATCAATTTTCATTTTCATGGAATTGGTAGTCGATGATAATGAATGCTGCTCTTTGATGTAGCGGCATAGTTCATTCACAAACAAGTAAAGGGCACAAATTCGACTCTAAGATACATGTACATGTTGTTTCAGATTCAAAGGACTTGAAACCGTCAAAATTAGACGTACACGACGAAGATAATCGAGGTCTCTAAAATAGGTTGGCATATTTAAACAGTTGTCCGGTTTCGTCAAACTGGGTGCAGTATAAATATAAATCATTATTTCAAATAACAACAACAATAACAATATCTCCACCGTCTTTATCAGAAGACCAATGATAACACGTTTTCATTTGTCTTCAATTCATCACCTCAGATTCGAATAGAAACGGTATAAATAAAATCTCTTTAATAATAGTATAAATAAAAGCGTTACAAGGGAAACGTTTAGATCTAACACTCTCTCTCTCTCTAGTGAGTGATTCAGCTGACATTTCGGCCGTTTCACGCTATGCTTATCACAAACTGACTACTCGGAGTTGCTTTCGAAGTAATAGTTGATTACCTAATCGCTTGCATAAGGTCATCCGAAGCTCACTTTATTCATTGAGTGTCCTCTGGCAGAATAATTTCATTCATATTATGGTCACGTGATTTCGCATTGAGCCTAATATTTGCATATTCGTGCGCACTCCTTACACATGGCTATATTTTGTGGACTTTCTTTCACATATTAAACCAAAGCTAACGCTACGAAGTCGTTTCATGTCAGAATAAAAAATAAATTCTCAAAAATAAAAATATTATAATTATTATTAATAAATAAATAATTATTATTAAAATACCAACAAACTGGTAGCACATTTTATTATTTATATCAGTTCCTAATCATTTACCGTACTTATCACCTCATGGTAATGGTTGATGAGCAATATTACCAGTTTGTCGAAACCACTCCTAAACTTTCAAACATTTTTTATCATTTTGCTATCAATTTTAGACCACAGTTGATCATAAAGTCCACTTTGAGGAACAGGTAGCTTGCCTAAACCACCATAATTCACAGGCAATGCCATAAAAAATAAAGAAAATGGGTTGTTTAGTATATTAGAGTAGTGGTATTAATAGTATTACATGTAATTACTATATCCGACCACAAAACAGAGGCTCTGGTTGTTCGCTCTCTGTGATATAAAGCTACTTACTGAAGGCTATTGCTACGGCTCTATCACATGGGGCTTTGGATCATTGAAGTAGGTTGAGGTTGCTTTTTTTTATTGTTCTAAAAATAAATATATGAAGATTCAGTTAGTGATGTCACTAATGATGATGCACACAAGTCGATTGATGTGTTGATCTTGTCACCCTATGAAGTTAAATCTGTCCTTGCTTCCCTTCCACTAGGCAAGGCATATGGTCCTGATGAGATTAACAATCGCATTCTTCGCGAATTATCTGATGCCATATGTTATCCTCTCAGTGATATTTACAAAACATCCCTACGAGAAGGTATATTGCCACAAAGTTAGAAAGATGTGTATGTAAGTGCCGTTTTTAAAAAAGGGACCCATAATTGGTTAGCAATTACCGTCCTATATCTCTACTTCTACCATGGATCTCTAATCTCTAATTATATGGATAACAGACGACAGTGTGTGGTTATTCATGGTGCAAAATCCAACTGACTACCTATAAAAGCTGGGGTACAACAAGGATACATACTTGGGCCTCTTCTCTTCTTAATATATATCAGTGACATTGTTAGCGATATACAATCTAGTATTAGACTGTTTACAGATTATACTAGCCTTTAGCTTATTGTAGAGCAAGCAGATATGGCTGCAAATACTTTAAATGCTGACATTAATACAATTACTGAATGAGCAAAACATTGGCTCGTTTCATTCAATCGAACAAAGACCGAGTCTATGTTAATTTCAAGGAAAGCCAACAAACCTGTACATCTTACTTTACAAATGCTTAACGAGCAGATCGCCGAGGTCGCTTCACATAAGCATCTTGGGGTTCATCTTTCAAATGATGGGTCTTGGCATACCAATATTGACTACATAAAATTAAAGGCCTGGGAAAGAATCAATGGTATGCGCAAACTAAAACATGTTCTGGATAGAAAATCACTTGAAATAGTTTACCTAAGCTTTGTCAGACCTTTACTCGAATATGCAGATGTTGTGTGGGATAACTTCACACAAACTGAGAAACATGACCTAGACAAAATTCAATTTGAGGCCGCACGAATACTTATCGGTCCAACAAAACTAATTTCTATCGTTAATCTCGAAAAGGAAATAGGTTTAGAACTCTAGAGGACAGAAGGAGAAAGCATAGACTAGTATTCATCTACACAATGATTCATAGTGATACACCAGAATATCTGTCATTACTTGTCCCCCCTCTTGTAGGTTCAGAGACCGATTATCCATTAAGAAACCGAAACAACCTTCAAACTGTGCATGCTAGAACAAAAGTTATACTCCGATTCCTTTCTACCCTCGGCTGTCAGAGAATGGAACTCCCTCCCACTGGAAGTCAGAAACTCAAGCTCACTTTCATGTTTCAAAGCAGCAGTCAGTCAGAGTAAGAATCTCACACCTCCATACTTCTTTACAGGTAACAGGAAATGACAGATACTTCACACACGTCTTAGGACAAATTGTAGCTCTCTTAATTTTCCGCTTTTACTCTACAAAAGAGTATTGTAGATTCTCCTTTATGCCTATGTGGTGATATTGAAAGCACTGAACACTTTCTTTTAATATGCCAAATTTACCAAATCCCACGCACTCGTCTTCTGAATACTGTCAGACAAATATGTCCTGTAACAGTGGAATTTCTCCTAAATGGAGACTTATCACTAGACTTAGAAAGTAACTGCATTATATTTCAAGCGATGCAAACCTTTATGTTGGAATCAAAGCCGTTCAGCTAAGTGCTTTGGGCGGGAATTCCTGCAGGCTCCCCATTCTCTCGTTGTCCCCTTCTCACATCCATATGACCACCTCTCCTTTTTTGTCTTGTGTCATGTTTCTATGTCATTTTAAGCTTGATAGTTTTGAATAAAAAAAATGATGTGTAATCACGTGCTTATAGTTGAATGAATAATCTCATTGCAATATGTGTTTGTCAACACGAAATGTAATTTCAACAAATGTCCACCGTTGTATTGGCATTATGTGTGGGGAGAGGATCTATATAAGCAGTTTTGATTTCGATCCAATCCTTTTCGAACATATGATGATCTTGCTGAATTGTGAATTTAGTGAAATAAAATGCGTTGCTCTAGGCTAAATAAATACCGTTCTTTAAGTAATTACAGGCTCTGCACAAAAAACTAAATTCTGTATGCTTTAAAGTGAATTCAATTTGTTATCTTCATATCAATATAAATCTACACGCTTTCATGTACATTTTATAATAGGTAAAAAGATGACCTAACTTCAGATAGTTTTAAAAATTACTTTAACATCGTACATTTTAAAAGTGATTTCCTATAAAAACAACTTGAAATATTTCAATAATTGCTTCCTCTACTAAGTCATTTTCATTGCATGCTTCTCTGCTAGTATAATAACCAGCAACCCTTCATAGATCTAGTTCCATGTACTAATAGAATCTCCAAACATTGAAATAAATATGGCAGAGATTTAATATCATTATTGTTTGTACATTATGTCAATATTTGAATGCCGCTGATTATCTTTTTTAAAAGATATTTCTTGTTTCTATTCTTTTCATTTCTATTAATAGAAATTTTCCGCCAATAAATTCAATATGTCATTACCATGACATCAAAGGACGGGCCGATTTCTAGTATTGGTAAAACTTGTGGCCCAACCCTTTTGTATTGTCATCTTGTTTTAACACCTTAAGTATTGTTTACATGATTTAATTATGTATTTATGTATGTGTGTATGTATGTATGTATGTATGTATGTATGTATGTATGTATGTATGTATGTATGTATGTATGTATGTATGTATGTATGTATGTATGTATGTATGTATGTATGTATGTATGTATATTGGTGACAATTGCCTATGAACTATGCTTAAACTAAATCTGACTGAGTCAACATGTCACGTGTTTATATGCAATTATAATAATAATCTAATCATTATTCATGCAATTATATCTTACATGAATAATTTTTTAAATGAATATGTAACAGGCAAAGAGTTAAGTTAAGTGCACTAAGATATATTGGTTCAAATTCATTAATCACAAACGAAACGAACCAAAGTCCCCAAGTCTTGACAGCCATCATTCATCCACATGTGGCAAAAAGAAAATGATCAATCTGTAGGCGATACACAAACGAAAGAGAAAGGGACTGTTTACGTACATTGTAATTCAATTTTACAGCACAGTGACATAAATATACAGTAAAACTACAATTGTTCGAACATTAAAACAATGTATCATTATTGGTCTTTAAGACTGAGGGACAGCTTTCTGTATGACTTTCGCTCTACATTAACCAGACATCTGCCTTAACCCTTTACCCAATATCCTGTTTCTAGTTTTGAAGACATATGACCACTTAAAGCAGGTTTTAACACCTTAAGTATTGTTTACATGATTTAATTATGTATGTATGTATGTGTGTGTGTATGTATGTATGTATGTATGTATGTATGTATGTATGTATGTATGTATGTATGTATGTATGTATGTATGTATGTATGTATGTATGTATGTATGTATGTATGTATGTGTATGTATGTATGTATGTATGTATGTATGTATGTATGTATGTATGTATGTATGTATGTATGTATGTATGTATGTATGTATGTATGTATGTATGTATGTATGTATGTATATTGGTGACAATTGCCTAAGAACTATGCTTAAACTAAATCTGACTGAGTCAACATGTCACGTGTTTATATGCAATTATAATAATAATCTAATCATTATTCATGCAATTATATCTTACATGAATTATTTTTTAAATGAATATGTAACAGGCAAAGAGTTAAGTTAAGTGCACTAAGATATATTGGTTCAAATTCATTAATCACAAACGAAACGAACCAAAGTCCCCAAGTCTTGACAGCCATCATTCATCCACATGTGGCAAAAAGAAAATGATCAATCTGTAGGCGATACACAAACGAAAGAGAAAGGGACTGTTTACGTACATTGTAATTCAATTTTACAGCACAGTGACATAAATATACAGTAAAACTACAATTGTTCGAACATTAAAACAATGTATCATTATTGGTCTTTAAGACTGAGGGACAGCTTTCTGCATGACTTTCGCTCTACATTAACCAGACATCTGCCTTAAAGGTTCTCAAGTCTTCAATACTAAAACAACCGAGTTTTTACTGTACATCGCAAGTTGTAGGATTCATTTTTGTTGATAAAATTACGAGTCGAATTATATTGTTTTCCAGACATTTATGCCACTTCTTAAGGCCGCTGCAGTTTCGACGGGGGCCACACAAGATAGAATGTCTTGGAACCAGGCAGCTGTCATAAATGTATCCAGTGTCATGGGTTCGGTGTCCGAAACAAAAGTCCACACATTGATGCAATACAGAGCATCTAAGGTAATGCTGTATAATGTAAGCAGAAATTTAAACAATGGTGCCATACAGAGCATAACTTCTTTGCTAATTACACCTAATACTTTACAAAATAAACAAAATTCAACTAAATAATGCAACAACAAATAGAACTTCTTATGCAATACTTAATAGAGTAAACAATAATCAACACAGTGATAGATAGCTTCTGTGGCAATACTGGATATAGTTAACATAAATTAACAAGACTGTACAATACAGAGCTTCCACAGCAGTACTATAAGTACTAAAAAGACATCAACACAATGGGGCAATACAGAGCTTCTGACACTAAATTTTGCATTTCAGTCAGACTCTCCATTCAATAGTGCTCAGTGAAGTTTGGTTGAACACCAAAATTAATAATTAATAATAGAACTAGATGTTAGAAACTAGATGCTAGACGGTCGAAATAATATAACTGTACAACGTTCCTCCGCATTTCTTTCGGAGAACTACGACACATACACGCACGTGTTTGCAGGGGTCCGGGAGGATATAATTGTGTAGGTTTGATACCACTCTGTGGTTTCAGAAGGTAAAAGCAATTGTTACAGAGGGATCATTATTAGGTTACATGGCAGACGGAATATTTACCAAAGACTATCCCCTTAGCCTTCCATTTTTGTTCCATTTTGGCGATAATACTGTTTTCACCTTTCAGAGTGAAGTGACGTAAGAGCGTAAGAGTGTGTCGCTAGCTACTATCCTGCAAACAGGAACAATTATTTCAAGAACAAACGCGATATTTGTACATGTATTTATTTATTTTTTTCAATTATTTTGTGTATTTTATTTAGGTCAAAAGACATATGTTAATATTGTATTGGTTTAACATGTTTCCAGACTGCTCTCAACAGTGTGTCGAAAACCATAGGCATAGAACACCGCCAGTTTGGTGTTCTGGTCACTTGCATCCATCCCGGATGGGTACGAACCGACATGGGAGGAAGTTCAGCGGATGTTGGAATCGAAGAAAGCGTCCGTGGGATGATCAATGTGTTCCAGACGTTTAACAATACCAGTATGGGATTTTTGTATGATTACACCGGTAGAATTATACCGTATTAACGATTCACATGCTCAGTGCGACGTCATTTGCGTCAAGTCTTACGTAATTCAGCGTCTCATTAGGATCCAAGCTGTTTGATATTTTGTCAGTAAAGTTAAACCCCTTTATTAGAGATTAATCGAGATCAGATATTTCACTTGTTGTCTTAATCTCTAGCTCTATATCTGTGGTTGATTCCTTTCAATTCTGTATTCATTTACCGAATGATTTAGCAAACTTTGGTTGCAGACGACACTTAAAAATTGGCGCCGATAGGGTTAATCAGATGTCACTAATAATCTGCGTTTATTGTATAGACTATCAGCATCACTCTTAACCCATTACCTCATATTCTATTTTTGACCTAACTTCTTTGAATAAATCTACCGAAAATGAGCTTTAGCTAGAGAAAAGGAAAACGTTAGAATTGTGTTGTTTTGAAACCATTGTGATAAATAGAGCATTTGCTCCATTGGAGCAAATGCCCTTTTATCACAATGGTTTCACAAAGTGATATTTACAGAGTCGGCAAAAGTCGTCAATATGTGGGAATGGGTTAATGTGTGAAAACAAAAAATAAGACCTTTGCAAATAGTGTAGACCGGATCAAATGTCCACCAATGGAGCCATTTGATTAAAGTCTGCACTGTTTGTCATAAAAATTATTTTCGTCTGTGATATATTTTTATACAACTTTTGGTTTAATTACTATTAAAAAAGGAGGGGCTTATTTCAATTATTCCTTGGATAAAGAGTTACGAATGCTTATATCACATCAGTGTTTTAAAACAATAATCTATGTGCCTGATAATGGCGCATGTTTACCCTTTTGCAAACAGAGTTGACGCATATCAGACAGATTTGTTCAGAGTCCGTTTCTTTTGCATATATGTAACAGATCTGATTACCTTATTCATATTTCAGAATATAATTTAATTAAAGTACTCTTTACACCATAAATACGTCCGTCTATGCATTTGCAAATAGAATAGACCCATATCAGGCGGCTCTTCGGGTCTAATCTATTTGCTTATGGTATAATATAGATATACAGTTGAACTTCAATATCTCGAACTTCAAGGGACTATATAAATTAATTCGATATAACAGAAGTTCGAGTTATCCGATTTGTAATCTTGACAATTTCTCAATTTCATAGCTTAATGCAGGTCTACAGTAATGCTGAAAGCTCTTGCAGGAGCTTTCAGCATTACTGTGTAGAACTGCATTAAGCTGTGAAATGTGTTTCTAGATATTCGTAGTGATACATGTTAGAGCAATTCTGTATTGTAAGATTTTGGAAGGACCGAACTTTTAGTTCGAGTTATCTCGAAGTTCGAGTTATCCGAGTTCGCGATATCGAAGTTCAACTGTATTTCTACAGTTTCTGTCTGAGCCAAAATGTCCTGTGTTCATATTAATCTAATCAATATTAAAAGACCCTGATCAGACAATCCCTTCATAAATCGTCTTATCTAGGTCTTCCATGTTTGCAAATGCGCCTCTATCAGACGTGAGGTTAAATGTTATGGTTTAACCCTTTTCTCCATGAATATTCATGTAAGATATAAAAACGTCATAAATGTTTAATGTTAATCAGATTAATTTGTAGAATCATATATTTATATACAGTATCATAAGGAAACAAAGCAGACATTGACCAGACGATGTGCGTGAAGTTGGCAGGCAGTTGTTTATTGGCAGTTGGTTATTGAATCTCCAGCTGTCGATTCAAATGTCAATTGGTTATTCAATCTCCAGCTATCGATTCAAAAGTCAATTGATTATTGAATCTCCAGATGTCGATTCAAATGTCAATTGGTTATTGAACCTCCAGCTGTCGATTCAAATGTCAATTGGTTATTCAATCTCCAGCTGTCGATTCAAGTGTCAATTGGTTAATCAATCTCCAGCTGTCGATTCAAATGTCAATTGGTTATTCAATCTCCAGATGTCGATTCAACTGTCAATTGGTTATTCAATCTCCAGATGTCGATTCAAATGTCAATTGGTTATTTAATCTCCAGATGTCGATTCAAATGTCAATTGGTTATTCAATCTCCAGCTGTCGATTCAACTGTCAATTGGTTATTCAATCTCCAGCTGTCGATTCAACAGTCAATTGGTTATTGAACCTCCAGCTGTCGATTCAGCTGTCAATTAGTTATTCAATCTCCAGCTGTCAATTCAACTGTCAATTGGTTATTGAACCTCCAGCTGTCGATTCAACTGTCAATTGGTTATTCAATCTCCAGCTGTCGATTCAACTGTCAATTGGTTATTGAACCTCCAGCTGTCGATTCAAATGTCAATTGGTTATTCAATCTCCAGCTATCGATTCAAATGTCAATTAGTTATTCAATCTCCAGCTGTCGATTCAAATGTCAATTGGTTATTCAAACTCCAGCTGTCGATTCAACTGTCAATTGGTTATTCAATCTCCAGATGTCGATTCAACTGTCAATTGGTTATTGAACCTCCAGCTGTCGATTCAACTGTCAATTGGTTATTCAATCTCCAGCTGTCGATTCAAGTGTCAATTGGTTATTCAATCTCCAGCTGTCGATTCAACTGTCAATTGGTTATTCAGCTGTCGATTCAGCTGTCAATTGGTTATTGAACCTCCAGCTGTCGATTCAACTGTCAATTAGTTATTCAATCTCCAGCTGTCGATTCAACTGTCAATTGGTTATTCAGCTGTCGATTCAACTGTCAATTGGTTATTCAATCTCCAGATGTCGATTCAAAAGTCAATTGGTTATTCAATCTCCAGCTGTCGATTCAACTGTCAATTGGTTATTGAACCTCCAGCTGTCGATTCAAATGTCAATTGATTATTCAATCTCCAGCTGTCGATTCAACTGTCAATTGGTTATTCAGCTGTCGATTCAACTGTCAATTGGTTATTCAATCTCCAGCTGTCGATTCAACTGTCAATTGGTTATTCAATCGCCCGCTGTCGATTCAAATGTCAATTGGTTATTCAATCCCTAGCTGTCGATTCAAATGTCAATTGGTTATTCAATCCCCAGCTGTCGATTCAAATGTCAATTGGTTATTCAATCTCCAGCTGTGGATTCAACTGTCAATTGGTTATTCAGCTGTGGATTCAGCTGTCAATTGATTATTGAACCTCCAGCTGTCGATTCAACTGTCAATTGGTTATTCAATCTCCGGCTGTCGATTCAACAGTCAATTGGTTATTCAGCTGTCGATTCAACTGTCAATTGGTTATTCAATCGCCCGCTGTCGATTCAAATGTCAATTGGTTATTCAATCCCTAGCTGTCGATTCAAATGTCAATTGGTTATTCAATCCCCAGCTGTCGATTCAAATGTCAATTGGTTATTCAATCTCCAGCTGTGGATTCAACTGTCAATTGGTTATTCAGCTGTGGATTCAGCTGTCAATTGATTATTGAACCTCCAGCTGTCGATTCAACTGTCAATTGGTTATTCAATCTCCGGCTGTCGATTCAACAGTCAATTGGTTATTCAGCTGTCGATTCAACTGTCAATTGGTTATTCAATCGCCCGCTGTCGATTCAAATGTCAATTGGTTATTCAATCCCTAGCTGTCGATTCAAATGTCAATTGATTATTCAATCCCCAGCTGTCGATTCAAATGTCAATTGGTTATTCAATCTCCAGCTGTCGATTCAACTGTCAATTGGTTATTCAGCTGTCGATTCAGCTGTCAATAGATTATTCAGCTGTCGATTCAACTGTCAATTGGTTATTCAATCTCCAGATGTCGATTCAAAATTCAATTGGTTATTCAATCTCCAGCTGTCGATTCAACTGTCAATTGGTTATTGAACCTCCAGCTGTCGATTCAACTGTCAATTGGTTATTCAATCCCCAGCTGTCGATTCAAATGTCAATTTGTTATTCAATCCCCAGCTGTCGATTCAAATGTCAATTGGTTATTCAATCTCCAGATGTCGATTCAACTTTCAATTGGTTATTCAATCTCCAGATGTCGATTCAAATGTCAATTGGTTATTCAATCTCCAGCTGTCGATTCAACTGTCAATTGGTTATTCAATCTCCAGCTGTCGATTCAAGTGTCAATTGGTTATTCAGCTGTCGATTCAGCTGTCAATTGGTTATTCAATCTCCAGCTGTCGATTCAACTGTCAATTGGTTATTCAGCTGTCGATTCAGCTGTCAATTGGTTATTGAACCTCCAGCTGTCGATTCAACTGTCAATTGGTTATTCAATCTCCAGCTGTCGATTCAACTGTCAATTGGTTATTCAGCTGTCGATTCAACTGTCAATTGGTTATTCAATCTCCAGATGTCGATTCAAAAGTCAATTGGTTATTCAATATCCAGCTGTCGATTCAACTGTCAATTGGTTATTGAACCTCCAGCTGTCGATTCAAATGTCAATTGGTTATTCAATCTCCAGCTGTCGATTCAACTGTCAATTGGTTATTCAGCTGTCGATTCAACTGTCAATTGGTTATTCAATCTCCAGCTGTCGATTCAACTGTCAATTGGTTATTCAATCGCCCGCTGTCGATTCAAATGTCAATTGGTTATTCAATCCCTAGCTGTCGATTCAAATGTCAATTGGTTATTCAATCCCCAGCTGTCGATTCAAATGTCAATTGGTTATTCAATCTCCAGCTGTCGATTCAACTGTTAATTGGTTATTCAGCTGTCGATTCAGCTGTCAATTGGTTATTGAACCTCCAGCTGTCGATTCAACTGTCAATTGGTTATTCAATCTCCAGCTGTCGATTCAACTGTCAATTGGTTATTCAGCTGTCGATTCAACTGTCAATTGGTTATTCAATCTCCAGATGTCGATTCAAAAGTCAATTGGTTATTCAATATCCAGCTGTCGATTCAACTGTCAATTGGTTATTGAACCTCCAGCTGTCGATTCAAATGTCAATTGGTTATTCAATCTCCAGCTGTCGATTCAACTGTCAATTGGTTATTCAGCTGTCGATTCAACTGTCAATTGGTTATTCAATCTCCAGCTGTCGATTCAACTGTCAATTGGTTATTCAATCGCCCGCTGTCGATTCAAATGTCAATTGGTTATTCAATCCCTAGCTGTCGATTCAAATGTCAATTGGTTATTCAATCCCCAGCTGTCGATTCAAATGTCAATTGGTTATTCAATCTCCAGCTGTCGATTCAACTGTTAATTGGTTATTCAGCTGTCGATTCAGCTGTCAATTGGTTATTGAACCTCCAGCTGTCGATTCAACTGTCAATTGGTTATTCAATCTCCAGCTGTCGATTCAACTGTCAATTGGTTATTCAGCTGTCGATTCAACTGTCAATTGGTTATTCAATCTCCAGATGTCGATTCAAAAGTCAATTGGTTATTCAATCTCCAGCTGTCGATTCAACTGTCAATTGGTTATTGAACCTCCAGCTGTCGATTCAAATGTCAATTGGTTATTCAATCTCCAGCTGTCGATTCAACTGTCAATTGGTTATTCAGCTGTCGATTCAACTGTCAATTGGTTATTGAACCTCCAGCTGTCGATTCAACTGTCAATTGGTTATTCAATCGCCCGCTGTCGATTCAAATGTCAATTGGTTATGCAATCCCCAGCTGTCGATTCAACTGTCAATTGGTTATTCAATCCCCAGCTGTCGATTCAAATGTCAATTGGTTATTCAATCTCCAGCTGTCGATTCAACTGTCAATTGGTTATTCAATCTCCAGATGTCGATTCAAATGTCAATTGGTTATTCAATCTCCAGCTGTCGATTCAAATGTCAATTGGTTATTCAATCTCCAGCTGTCGATTCAAATGTCAATTGGTTATTCAATCTCCAGCTGTCGATTCAATTGTCAATTGGTTATTCAATCTCCAGATGTCGATTCAACTGTCAATTGGTTATTGAACCTCCAGCTGTCGATTCAAATGTCAATGTGTTATTCAATCTCCAGCTGTCGATTCAAGTGTCAATTGGTTATTCAATCTCCAGCTATCGATGCAACTGTCAATTGGTTATTCAGCTGTCGATTCAACTGTCAATTGGTTATTCAATCTCCAGCTGTCGATTCAACTGTTAATTGGTTATTCAGCTGTCGATTCAGCTGTCAATTGGTTATTGAACCTCCAGCTGTCGATTCAACTGTCAATTGGTTATTCAATCTCCAGCTGTCGATTCAACTGTCAATTGGTTATTCAGCTGTCGATTCAACTGTCAATTGGTTATTCAATCTCCAGATGTCGATTCAAAAGTCAATTGGTTATTCAATCTCCAGCTGTCGATTCAACTGTCAATTGGTTATTGAACCTCCAGCTGTCGATTCAAATGTCAATTGGTTATTCAATCTCCAGCTGTCGATTCAACTGTCAATTGGTTATTCAGCTGTCGATTCAACTGTCAATTGGTTATTCAATCTCCAGCTGTCGATTCAACTGTCAATTGGTTATTCAATCGCCCGCTGTCGATTCAAATGTCAATTGGTTATGCAATCCCCAGCTGTCGATTCAACTGTCAATTGGTTATTCAGCTGTCGATTCAGCTGTCAATTGGTTATTGAACCTCCAGCTGTCGATTCAACTGTCAATTGGTTATTCAATCTCCAGCTGTCGATTCAACTGTCAATTGGTTATTCAGCTGTCGATTCAACTGTCAATTGGTTATTCAATCTCCAGATGTCGATTCAAAAGTCAATTGGTTATTCAATCTCCAGCTGTCGATTCAACTGTCAATTGGTTATTCAATCTCCAGCTGTCGATTCAAATGTCAATTGGTTATTCAATCTCCAGCTGTCGATTCAAGTGTCAATTGGTTATTCAATCTCCAGCTGTCGATTCAAATGTCAATTGGTTATTCAATCTCCCGCTGTCGATTCAACTGTCAATTGGTTATTCAATCTCCAGATGTCGATTCAACTGTCAATTGGTTATTGAACATCCAGCTGTCGATTCAAATGTCAATTGGTTATTCAATCTCCAGCTGTCGATTCAAGTGTCAATTGGTTATTCAATCTCCAGCTGTCGATTCAACTGTCAATTGGTTATTCAGCTGTCGATTCAACTGTCAATTGGTTATTGAACCTCCAGCTGTCGATTCAACTGTCAATTGGTTATTCAATCTCCAGCTGTCGATGCAACTGTCAATTGGTTATTCAGCTGTCGATTCAACTGTCAATTGGTTATTGAACCTCCAGCTGTTGATTCAACTGTCAATTGGTTATTCAATCTCCAGCTGTCGATTCAACTGTCAATTGGTTATTCAGCTGTCGATTCAACTGTCAATTGGTTATTGAACCTCCAGCTGTCGATTCAAATGTCAATTGGTTATTCAATCTCCAGCTGTCGATTCAACTGTCAATTGGTTATTCAGCTGTCGATTCAACTGTCAATTGGTTATTCAATCTCCAGCTGTCGATTCAACTGTCAATTGGTTATTCAATCGCCCGCTGTCGATTCAAATGTCAATTGGTTATTCAATCCCTAGCTGTCGATTCAAATGTCAATTGGTTATTCAATCCCCAGCTGTCGATTCAAATGTCAATTGGTTATTCAATCTCCAGCTGTCGATTCAACTGTTAATTGGTTATTCAGCTGTCGATTCAGCTGTCAATTGGTTATTGAACCTCCAGCTGTCGATTCAACTGTCAATTGGTTATTCAATCTCCAGCTGTCGATTCAACTGTCAATTGGTTATTCAGCTGTCGATTCAACTGTCAATTGGTTATTCAATCTCCAGATGTCGATTCAAAAGTCAATTGGTTATTCAATCTCCTGCTGTCGATTCAACTGTCAATTGGTTATTGAACCTCCAGCTGTCGATTCAAATGTCAATTGGTTATTCAATCTCCAGCTGTCGATTCAACTGTCAATTGGTTATTCAGCTGTCGATTCAACTGTCAATTGGTTATTCAATCTCCAGCTGTCGATTCAACTGTCAATTGGTTATTCAATCGCCCGCTGTCGATTCAAATGTCAATTGGTTATGCAATCCCCAGCTGTCGATTCAACTGTCAATTGGTTATTCAGCTGTCGATTCAGCTGTCAATTGGTTATTGAACCTCCAGCTGTCGATTCAACTGTCAATTGGTTATTCAATCTCCAGCTGTCGATTCAACTGTCAATTGGTTATTCAGCTGTCGATTCAACTGTCAATTGGTTATTCAATCTCCAGATGTCGATTCAACTGTCAATTGGTTATTCAATCTCCAGATGTCGATTCAAAAGTCAATTGGTTATTCAATCTCCAGCTGTCGATTCAACTGTCAATTGGTTATTGAACCTCCAGATGTCGATTCAAATGTCAATTGGTTATTCAATCTCCAGCTGTCGATTCAACTGTCAATTGGTTATTCAGCTGTCGATTCAACTGTCAATTGGTTATTCAATCTCCAGCTATCGATTCAACTGTCAATTGGTTATTCAATCGCCCGCTGTCGATTCAAATGTCAATTGGTTATGCAATCCCCAGCTGTCGATTCAACTGTCAATTGGTTATTCAGCTGTCTATTCAGCTGTCAATTGGTTATTGAACCTCCAGCTGTCGATTCAACTGTCAATTGGTTATTCAATCTCCAGCTGTCGATTCAACTGTCAATTGGTTATTCAGCTGTCGATTCAACTGTCAATTGGTTATTCAATCTCCAGATGTCGATTCAAAAGTCAATTGGTTATTCAATCTCCAGCTGTCGATTCAACTGTCAATTGGTTATTCAATCTCCAGCTGTCGATTCAAATGTCAATTGGTTATTCAATCTCCAGCTGTCGATTCAAGTGTCAATTGGTTATTCAATCTCCAGCTGTCGATTCAAATGTCAATTGGTTATTCAATCTCCCGCTGTCGATTCAACTGTCAATTGGTTATTCAATCTCCAGATGTCGATTCAACTGTCAATTGGTTATTGAACATCCAGCTGTCGATTCAAATGTCAATTGGTTATTCAATCTCCAGCTGTCGATTCAAGTGTCAATTGGTTATTCAATCTCCAGCTGTCGATTCAACTGTCAATTGGTTATTCAGCTGTCGATTCAACTGTCAATTGGTTATTGAACCTCCAGCTGTCGATTCAACTGTCAATTGGTTATTCAATCTCCAGCTGTCGATGCAACTGTCAATTGGTTATTCAGCTGTCGATTCAACTGTCAATTGGTTATTGAACCTCCAGCTGTTGATTCAACTGTCAATTGGTTATTCAATCTCCAGCTGTCGATTCAACTGTCAATTGGTTATTCAGCTGTCGATTCAACTGTCAATTGGTTATTGAACCTCCAGCTGTCGATTCAAATGTCAATTGGTTATTCAATCTCCAGCTGTCGATTCAACTGTCAATTGGTTATTCAGCTGTCGATTCAACTGTCAATTGGTTATTCAATCTCCAGCTGTCGATTCAACTGTCAATTGGTTATTCAATCGCCCGCTGTCGATTCAAATGTCAATTGGTTATTCAATCCCTAGCTGTCGATTCAAATGTCAATTGGTTATTCAATCCCCAGCTGTCGATTCAAATGTCAATTGGTTATTCAATCTCCAGCTGTCGATTCAACTGTTAATTGGTTATTCAGCTGTCGATTCAGCTGTCAATTGGTTATTGAACCTCCAGCTGTCGATTCAACTGTCAATTGGTTATTCAATCTCCAGCTGTCGATTCAACTGTCAATTGGTTATTCAGCTGTCGATTCAACTGTCAATTGGTTATTCAATCTCCAGATGTCGATTCAAAAGTCAATTGGTTATTCAATCTCCAGCTGTCGATTCAATTGTCAATTGGTTATTGAACCTCCAGCTGTCGATTCAAATGTCAATTGGTTATTCAATCTCCAGCTGTCGATTCAACTGTCAATTGGTTATTCAGCTGTCGATTCAACTGTCAATTGGTTATTCAATCTCCAGCTGTCGATTCAACTGTCAATTGGTTATTCAATCGCCCGCTGTCGATTCAAATGTCAATTGGTTATGCAATCCCCAGCTGTCGATTCAACTGTCAATTGGTTATTCAGCTGTCGATTCAGCTGTCAATTGGTTATTGAACCTCCAGCTGTCGATTCAACTGTCAATTGGTTATTCAATCTCCAGCTGTCGATTCAACTGTCAATTGGTTATTCAGCTGTCGATTCAACTGTCAATTGGTTATTCAATCTCCAGATGTCGATTCAAAAGTCAATTGGTTATTCAATCTCCAGCTGTCGATTCAACTGTCAATTGGTTATTCAATCTCCAGCTGTCGATTCAAATGTCAATTGGTTATTCAATCTCCAGCTGTCGATTCAAGTGTCAATTGGTTATTCAATCTCCAGCTGTCGATTCAAATGTCAATTGGTTATTCAATCTCCCGCTGTCGATTCAACTGTCAATTGGTTATTCAATCTCCAGATGTCGATTCAACTGTCAATTGGTTATTGAACATCCAGCTGTCGATTCAAATGTCAATTGGTTATTCAATCTCCAGCTGTCGATTCAAGTGTCAATTGGTTATTCAATCTCCAGCTGTCGATTCAACTGTCAATTGGTTATTCAGCTGTCGATTCAACTGTCAATTGGTTATTGAACCTCCAGCTGTCGATTCAACTGTCAATTGGTTATTCAATCTCCAGCTGTCGATTCAACTGTCAATTGGTTATTCAGCTGTCGATTCAACTGTCAATTGGTTATTCAATCTCCAGATGTCGATTCAAAAGTCAATTGGTTATTCAATCTCCAGCTGTCGATTCAACTGTCAATTGGTTATTGAACCTCCAGCTGTCGATTCAAATGTCAATTGGTTATTCAATCTCCAGCTGTCGAATCAACTGTCAATTGGTTATTCAGCTGTCGATTCAACTGTCAATTGGTTATTCAATCTCCAGCTGTCGATTCAACTGTCAATTGGTTATTCAATCTCTAGCTGTCGATTCAACTGTCAATTGGTTATTCAGCTGTCGATTCAACTGTCAGTTGGTTATTCAATCTCCAGATGTCGATTCAAAAGTCAATTGGTTATTCAATCTCCAGCTGTCGATTCAACTGTCAATTGGTTATTGAACCTCCTGCTGTCGATTCAAATGTCAATTGGTTATTCAATCTCCAGCTGTCGATTCAACTGTCAATTGGTTATTCAGCTGTCGATTCAACTGTCAATTGGTTATTCAATCTCCAGATGTCGATTCAAAAGTCAATTGGTTATTCAATCTCCAGCTGTCGATTCAACTGTCAATTGGTTATTCAATCGCCCGCTGTCGATTCAAATGTCAATTGGTTATGCAATCCCCAGCTGTCGATTCAAATGTCAATTGTTTATTCAATCCCCAGCTGTCGATTCAAATGTCAATTGGTTATTCAATCTCCAGCTGTCGATTCAACTGTCAATTGGTTATTCAATCTCCAGATGTCGATGCAAACGTCAATTGGTTATTCAATCTCCAGCTGTCGATTCAACTGTCAATTGGTTATTCAATCTCCAGCTGTCGATTCAAGTGTCAATTGGTTATTCAATCTCCAGCTGTCGATTCAACTGTCAATTGGTTATTCAATCTCCAGATGTCGATTCAACTGTCAATTGGTTATTCAGCTGTCGATTCAACTGTCAATTGGTTATTCAATCTCCAGCTGTCGATTCAACTGTCAATTGGTTATTCAATCGCCCGCTGTCGATTCAAATGTCATTTGGTTATTCAATCCCTAGCTGTCGATTCAAATGTCAATTGGTTATTCAATCCCCAGCTGTCGATTCAAATGTCAATTGGTTATTCAATCTCCAGCTGTCGATTCAACTGTCAATTGGTTATTCAGCTGTCGATTCAGCGTTCAATTGGTTATTGAACCTCCAGCTGTCGATTCAATTGTCAATTGGTTATTCAATCTCCAGCTGTCGATTCAACTGTCAATTGGTTATTCAGCTGTCGATTCAACTGTCAATTGGTTATTCAATCTCCAGATGTCGATTCAAAAGTCAATTGGTTATTCAATCTCCAGCTGTCGATTCAACTGTCAACTGGTTATTGAACCTCCAGCTGTCGATTCAAATGTCAATTGGTTATTCAATCTCCAGCTGTCGATTCAAGTGTCAATTGGTTATTCAATCTCCAGCTGTCGATTCAACTGTCAATTGGTTATTCAGCTGTCGATTCAACTGTCAATTGGTTATTCAATCTCCAGATGTCGATTCAAAAGTCAATTGGTTATTCAATCTCCAGCTGTCGATTCAACTGTCAATTGGTCATTGAACCTCCAGCTGTCGATTCAACTGTCAATTGGTTATTCAGCTGTCGATTCAACTGTCAATTGGTTATTTAATCGCCCGCTGTCGATTCAAATGTCAATTGGTTATTCAATACCCAGCTGTCGATTCAAATGTCAATTGGTTATTCAATCTCCAGCTGTCGATTCAACTGTCAATTGGTTATTCAGCTGTCGATTCAACTGTCAATTGGTTATTCAATCTCCAGCTGTCGATTCAAATGTCAATTGGTTATTCAATCTCCAGATGTCGATTCAACTGTCAATTGGTTATTCAATCTCCAGATGTCGATTCAAAAGTCATTTGGTTATTCAATCGCCCGCTGTCGATTCAAATGTCAATTGGTTATTCAATCCCCAGCTGTCGATTCAAATGTCAATTGGTTATTCAATCCCCAGCTGTCGATTCAAATGTCAATTGGTTATTCAATCTCCAGATGTCGATTCAACTGTCAATTGGTTATTCAATCTCCAGATGTCGATTCAAAAGTCATTTGGTTATTCAATCTCCAGCTGTCGATTCAAATGTCAATTGGTTATTCAATCTCCAGCTGTCGATTCAACTGTCAATTGGTTATTCCGCTGTCGATGCAACTGTCAATTGGTTATTTAATCTCCAGATGTCGATTCAACTGTCAATTGGTTATTCAGCTGTCGATTCAACTGTCAATTGGTTATTCAATCTCCAGATGTCGATTCAAAAGTGAATTGGTTATTGAACCTCCAGCTGTCGATTCACATGTCAATTGGTTATTCAATCTCCAGCTGTCGATTCATATTTCAATTGGTTATTCAATCTCCAGCTGTCGATTCAACTGTCAATTGGTTATTCAGCTGTCGATTCAACTGTCGATTGGTTATTCAATCTCCAGCTGTCGATTCAAATGTCAATTGGTTATTCAATCTCCAGCTGTCGATTCAAATGTCAATTGGTTATTGAATCTCCAGCTGTCGATTCAAATGTCAATTGGTTTTTGAATCTCCAGCTGTCGATTCAACTGTCAATCGGTTATTGAATCTCCAGCTCTCGATTCATCTGTCAATTGGTTACTGAATATTGTCCAATTTAGACATTAGATATTTCTATCAAATGGGGAAAATGTCTAACAAGTGTCTAATTTCGACGTTTGAGAATTTGCCGAGAATTTGACATTTCTATCAAGTCGTAAAATTGTCGAACAAGTGTTAAATTTCGACTTTGGACAATGTGTCAGGCTGCGGGACGAAGCCGCATGGACCGGATCAGTTGGCTACCATACTTCAACGGGAATCTGCCTGGGGAAGCCCGATGCCGTGCTAACACGGTGATATTTTACGGAACCGAGCCGCGAAGCCTGCGACAGGCGGGTCCCATGTGAACACGGGAATCTACCACGAAGACGGAGCCGCGAGCGCCAGGGCAGTCGGAGCCAGAGCTATTTTGCCGGGGAAGCCCGCTGCCACGCTAATACGGTAACCTTGCACAGGAACGAGCAGCGCAGCTCGGAGCAGCCGGTTCCCGTGCAAACACGGAGATCTACTACGGGAACGGAGCCATTAGCGCCGGGGCAGTCGAGTCCCGTGCTTCAAACGGGACTTCCACGCGACAGAGCCGCGTAGGCCTGGGCAGCCCCTTATCGTGATAACACCGGGGGGGGGGGGTCTAAATATTGTTCAATTTAGTCATAAGACATTTCTATCAAGTCGGAAAAAGTGTTTAAAAAATATCTAAAAAACGTTTAAAAAATATCTAAAAAGTGTCTAATTTCGACGTTAGATAATTTTCCTGGCCGGGAAAAATGTCTAAATATTGTCCAATTTATACATAAGACAGTTCTATCAAGTCGGTAAAATGTCTAACAAGTGTGTAATTTCGATGTTTCACAGTTTGCCTGGCTGGGAAAAGTGTCTAAATAGTGTTCAATTTAGACATTAGACATTTCTATCCAGTCAGGAGATTTGTCTAACAACTGTCTAATTTCGACATTGAACAATTTGCCAGGCCGGGAACAGTGTGTCTACCTCGGGACGGAGGTAAACTCCCGTGCTTCAATGGGGATCTTCCACGGGACAGAGCCACACAAGTCGGGGCAGCCCGCTGCTGTGAGATAAATGGGGAAACTGTTTAAATATTGTCCAATGAAGACATTAGAAATTCTATCAAATCGGGAAAAATGTCTAACAAATTGGCTAATGTCGACGTTGGACAATATGCCGGGCCGCGAACACAGGGTTCTACCACGGGTCGAAGCCGCATGGTCCGGAGCAGTCGGCTAGCGTACTTCAACGAGAATCTGCCTGGGGAAGCCCGATGCCATGCTAACACTGTGATATTTTATGGGACCGAGCCGCGAAGCCTGCGGTATGCGGTCCCGTGTGAACACGGGAATTTACCACGAAGACGGAACCGCGAGCGCCAGGGCAGTCGGAGCCAGAGCTATTTTGCCGGGGAAGCCCGCTGCCACGCTAATACGGTAACCTTACACGGGACCGAGCAGTGCAGCTCGCAGCAGCCGGTTCCCGTGCAAACACGGATATCTACTACGGGAACGGAGCCATTCGCGCCGGGGCAGTCGAGTCCCGTGCTTCAAACGGGACTTCTACGCGACAGAGCCGCGTAGGCCTGTGCAACCCTCTCTCGTGATAACACGGGGGAGGGGTGTCTAAATATTGTTCAATTTAGACATAAGACATTTCTATCAAGTCGGAAAAAGTGTTTAAAAAATATCTAAAAAGTGTCTAATTTCGACGTTGGACAATTTTCCTGGCCGGGAAAATGTCTAAATACAAAATGTACGTATTGTCCAATTTATACACAAGACAGCTCTATCAAGTCGGTAAAATGTCTAACAAGTGTGTAATTTCGACGTTTGACAATTTGCCTGGTTGGGAAAAATGTCTAAATATTGTTCAATTTAGACATTAGACATTTCTATCCAGTCAGGAGATTTGTCTAACAACTGTCTAATTTCGACATTGAACAATTTGCCAGGCCGGGAACATTGTGTCTACCTCGGGACGGAGGTAAACTCCTGTGCTTCAATGGGGATCTTCCACATGACAAAGTCGCACAAGTCGGGACAGCCCGCTGCTGTGAGATAATTGGGGAAATGTTTAAATATTGTCCAATTTAGACATTAGAAAATTCTATCAAATTGGGAAAAATGTCTAACAATTGTCTAATTTCGACGTTGGACAATTTGCCAGGCCGCGTGCACTGAGTCTACCACGGGACGAATCCGGATAGGCCGGAGCAGTGGACTCCCGTGCTTCAACGGGGATCTTCCAGACGCGCAGGCCGGGAAAACCCGATGCCCTGCTAACACGGTGATCTTTCACGGGACGGAGCCACGCTGCCTGTGGCATTGATCCCGTGCGAGTCCGGGAATTTAGCACAGGGACGGAGCCGCGCGGCAGGGCAGTCGGCTCCCGTGCTTCAACGAGGACCTTCCACGGGACAGATCCGAGCAGGCGGGGGCAGCCTGATGCCGCGAGAACACGGGGGGTCTACCACGGGGAAGAAACCGCGCTCTTCGGGGTAGTCGGCTAGCGTGCTGCAACAGGACTTTCCACGGAACCTTGTAACGGTGGCCTTGGAAGTCCACTACCATGCAAATACGGTAATCTTACACGGGTCCGAGCAGCGCAGCTCGCGGCAGGTGGCTCCTGTGCGAATACGGGGCTCTACCACGGAAACGGAACCATGCGCACCGGAGCAGTCGGCTCCTGTGCCGTTAAATGGGAACCGTCAACGGGACAGAACCGCGCAGGCCGGGGTACATGTAGCCCGTTGCCGTGAGAACACGGGTGTCTAAATATTATCCAATTTAGACATTAGACATTCCTATCAAGGTTATCTTTCACGGAACCGAGCTAGGCAGCCTGTGGAAGCCGGATCCCGTGCGAACACAGGGATCTAGCACAGGGACGGAGCCGCGCGCCAGGGCGGTCGGCTCTCGTACTTCAATGAGGACCTTCCACGGGACAGAGCCGCGCAGACTGGGACAGCCTGCTACCGAGCGAACACGGAGCTCTACCACGGGGACAGAGCAATGCGCTAGGGCCCGCTGCCGTGAGAACAATGGGGGAAAATGACAAAATATTGTCCAATTTAGAAACTAGTCATTTCTATCCAGTCTGACAAACATGTCTAAGAACTGTCTAATTTCGATGTTAGACAATTACGACATTACACATTTCTATCAAGTCGGAAAATTTGTCTAACAAGTGTCTAATTTCGACGTTGGACAATTTTGCCGGGCCGGCAACACAGAACTGCTGAATTTCTAAAGCACTGCAGCAGTGAATTCGCTGAAAAACTATTTTTCCGAAAGTACTGCTGAATGTCTAACAATCTGCAGCAGTAGATTCGCTGAAAAACTATTTTTCGAACAAAACAACCGATTATTCAATATTACCTTTAGTCTACATGGGCTTATTCAGAGACATATACATGTACATACATGTAAGAATATATCTCTGGCTTATTCGAATAAATCAAATAAACTCTCATGTTTCACATATATTTCCTACAAATTGACAACATGTTGGTATAAGTTATACATTTAATTAAAAAAAACAAGAACCAAACAACTCATACATAGTTGTGAAATATGCAAAACGGGTCATCACCTATAAACAGGCCGAAATGTAAACAAAGGACATTTATATTGCTTATGTAAATACTGATTTAAACCAAAATACGTAAATAATAGTATCACACCGATTAGGGATAAAGAGTAAAACTTCGCGATGCTATGCGAATCATTTCAAATCTAACATTAATTGCAGGAATTTTGCCATAAATTCAATACAATTTTATCAATTTTGTGTCTAAAGTTATTTCTGGAAATTCTTTATAGTGTGGTAGACAGTGCAGCCCCTGATCAATAGACTCAGACAAGAGATGTTTGATCTCGGTCTACACAGTCTTGATTCGGATGAGACGTTTAGTCATTTAGCGTCTCATCGTGATGTAAAGTGTTAGTTACGTGTATGCTGTTCGGATCTTTGTATACGTGTACCTACAAGCCGTTTCCAAATTTAGTTTCGTTTGAGAAACTGGACGTGTACAGCTGGGGTTATTAGTATTTGCATTTATAGGTTTAATGTTAAACATGCGGAAATACAGATATTCAAGATGTCTTTCGCAATTTGCTACACTGCAAACCTGTTCATATATTTTCTATTTAATGTAATCATTCTTTCTGTAAAACATCAGTGGTTAATCTAGATAGAATATATCGTCTGTATGTTTATACTGTATGATTTTTTTGTGTTCCGGGTGACCATATTGAAATGGTGTATGTTTTTGTATAAGTATGTGATTGTGAATGCTGTCCACAGAAGTGGGCCTTATAGGAATTGATAATAAAAGTTTGAAGAAAAATATATGAGAGAAAAAAAACATGTTGGCCTCTACCAAGGGTCGAACCCAAAACCTCATTAAACTATGTTGAAGCAGGATAGAAGTTAAAACAGAGAGCAATATAGTTTAGTAGTTTATAATTTTAAGAGAAGTTTTAAAATGATTGCAGAATGAATAAAATGCATTAAAATTTGTTGGCTGTTTTTTATCATTCCATAAGCAAACAGAGCAGACCCTGATTACACAGCTCCTACAGGAAATTCAGCTGACCTGGGTCTACATGTATTCTGATTACAAATGTATGAAAAGGCGTTTATATGAGGGGAAGGGTTAGAGAATGGGTATGGACATTTTGAAACCGGGAAAATACATAGTTCTCATTGTGACGTTTCAGGCACTGATAAGACCTTTATTATGCAAGTCGTGTAATATCGTCATTATTAATAACAGGCAGTTGAAATTTAGGTGTTTAATAAAGACTTTTTCTCCTTGCTATTAATTGTATTTATTTTTATTTGATTTTGAAAACAAACAATGACTTAAGTTAATCAAAAACATTGTCAATTAATAATTAGTGATGCTCAAAACAGGAGTAACTCTTCTCAATTTCAATTGTTAAAAAAACTAATGACCCGTTTAATTGACTGATTATCAGATATTCACACCTAGAGCTACAATTATTTCTAAATACCTATCACCCTTTCCCTGTTTGCTTTGACAAAAACTGCTCTGGGTCTACTCTGTTTGCTAATGCGTAAAACACGTTATTTCCATAAAGAGAAGTTTTAGCTTTGATAAAAACTGTAAAATCAAATATATTTCTTATCAAAAGCAAACAGAGCGGACCCTGATCAGACAGCTTCTATAGGAGCCGTCTAATCTGGGTCTACTCTTGTTTCTATTGCCTAAAAACACATTATTTCTGTAAAGAGAAGTTTTTGCGTTGACAAAAACTATAGAATCAGATCTTTATCGTGTCAAAAGCAAACAGAGCAGACCCTGATCCGATGGCTTCTACAAGAGCCGGCTGATCTGGGTCTACTCTGTTTGCTTATGCGTAAAAACAGGTTTGTATGAGGGAAAGGGTTAAATTTACGTGGATCAAGGTATAATTGCATAACTTTATCTCATATGGTCACATCGGCGTAGGTTTATCAGTTATCGCTTACTAATTGACCTTACGCCAGGACTTTTGATTGACAGCTAATCAACCAATCAGTAAGCCATAACTGATAAGCCCACGCTGACCTGTTGCTGTCCGCCATTTTGTCCGACAATCTATAAATGTCAGACACAGGCCGTCAGAGTCAGACACAGAGGAGAGATATATTGCTTTCTTAACAAAACGTTGCTGATTCACGTTATAAGGAACGATTTTCGGTAATATTAATTTTTATCCCTTTCCGAAACCAAAATCAAACTAAAAACAAAAAAAATGTCACATACAATTGATTTGGAAACGCGCTCGTGTCAAATATGTACAAATATCCCTGTATGAACTTGATAAACCGTTCTTTCACGTGTCTGGTGCAACTGCTTTTTTTTTTTACAGAACTGAAAATGGTCATTTTTTTGCTTCATCAGCTAGCATCCATAAACATTTTACAGGAAGTTGGGCATTCAAAACCACAAGGTGTAAATATCTCCTTTAAATAGCCACTAACTTAATGATGGTTAGGCCTTCCCAGGCTTTTTCCAGATCGAGGTCTCTATCTGCTCTATAAAAAATCTTTGCATCCGAATGATATTATTTGACCAATAATATTTTAAAGCTCAATAAATCACGCGACATCACACGTGACCTTTCACTTATTGAAACAAAATACCACCATGTTTGTTGTGTTAACCCAGCGTGGAATTTCTCACATTTTTAATTGGATTAATAGAATTTTGTACCTGGTCTAAATCGCATAAATGTCTCCCCTTACGCAATCCGTTATCTGTCAATTTGTCTAGAGCTTGTCTTCTATGAAAAATATTTGTTTGAAAACTACGAATTTCGTCGATTTGATATGCTCGACACAACATTTTTCCACAATAATAAAACAAGATCTGGGGGTGATAAGTATGTTTTTGTTATTTGATTATAAACAACTGACCGATTTAACAACAAAAAAGTACTAACAGAACTTATATCTAAGCACTTATTTAAAAAATAGCCATTATTTAGAACAATTTTAATGAATCTGATCGGAAGTTCTTTGGGGTTTCGGAGATCTGATCGAATAAAGTGTAGACCTTGATAAAACCTGACAAACAGTATACACGGATTAAACATGATCAACAAAACATTTAATCTGATAAAAAAAATCATTATTATGTGTAGACCCTCAGTCAAATTGGTTTTACTCATAATGTCGGACATAGGAAGAGTTGCTTCTCTTGATTTATGTAAGCGTGGTTATCTCGCCGCTGGCGTACGGTCAATTGGTTGATTAGCTGTCAATCAAAACTCATGGAGTAAGGTCAATTTGTCAGAGGTATAGAGTTCAATTCCTCAGTCCACGCAGAATTCATCTGCACATGACCAATCACATTCTATAAATATTTCGTGGGCGGAGTTATCGCTACAGGGGACCCTATAGATTGGTTTGTTCAATAATGAAACTGTATGGGGCACTGTGTCCTGAAAACTGATTTGCTGACATAACTTAAAATTTGTTAATAAATATAAAAAATCACCAATTCAATGGAGTAAATAAATATATATGAAACATAACCTGAAACACTTCAACAATTATTACTTATTTATGTGAAATTTACAACATATTAATTATTATTATACAATGGTCCATTTGCTATTAGAAACATGTTGATTTTCAAATTTCAATCATTTTCCACGATTGTCAAACACAGACTCCCTACTTGTTCTTGGTAATTTACATGTAGGTGTCTGTCAAATGTAGTAAATATATCTTGAAAGTGGGTGATCCTTTCGAAAGCAAAAGTAGCAATGCAAAAAGAGAAAAATGAAGACAAGGTTTCAATGAATCTGTTCATTACCGTTATTGCGTTGAAACCCTGTGTTATAAGCAATTTTCCTTGATTAATGCATTTTTAATTCCATTTATAATTTCATCAAATAGATCAATATCACATGTTCGTAACAGTTTAGAGTTAGCAGTGGCCATCTACGTACAGCGTGAGTTTTTAATTGCAGCTATTGTTTTATCTATTTTAATAAAAATGACGCCGTTTGGAATTTTTCGAATATTGTTATTTTACTCTAAATTCTTTCGCTGCCAAAATTTGTTGTCTGCAAACTTTGTCGTCTGCTACACACACAATAATAAACAGTTTTAATCTTGATGATACACCAAGTGAGCTCTATTTCATATCAAATTTCAATACCTACTGAATATTCAGGGACAAACAGTTATAATGAAATATGGAAGGTGACCCTAAAGAAACACATTTATCAAATTCCATTAGCAAACAGACCAGACATTGATAAGATGGCTCTTATTAGAATCTTCTGATCTGGATCAACTGTGAAAACACGTCTCTATGAGGGTAAAGGTTAAGGTGTGCCTTATAGTAAATTCAACCAGGTTATCTACCGCGACGAGAATTTGCAGAGTATTACTATACACATTTTCGGCGTTTTCAGTATAAAATATTGAAGTGTGCATTGTGAAGTCTGATGTTTGAAGTTTGTTGTTTGAATTTTGGAGTTGGCAGTTTGAAGATAGACATTTGAAAACTCCAAAAACATATTCGCCAATGTATTGCTGAATGTCTAACACACTGCAGCCGTGGATTCGCTAAAAAACTAATTTTTCCGAATGTATTTCTGAATGCCTAACACACTGCAGCAGTACATTCGCCAATGTACTTCTGAATGCGTAACACACTGCAGCAGTGGATTCGCTGAAAAACTGTTTTTTCCGAAACGTAATTCTGAATGTCTAACGCACTGCTGCAGTACATTCGCCTATGTACTTTTGAATGCCTAACACACTGCATCAGTACATTCGCCAATGTACTTCTGAATGTCTAGCACATTGCAGCAGTAGATTCGCTGAAAAAAATATTTTTTCCGAATGTACTTCTGAATGTCTAACACACTGCAGCAGTACATTCGCCAATGTACTTCTGAATGTCTAACACACTGCAGCAGTGGGTTCGCTGAAAAACTAATTTTTCCGAATAAACTTCTGAATGTCTAACGCACTGCTGCAGAACATTCAATAACCAATTGACATTTGAATCGACAGCTGGAGATTGAATAACCAATTGACAGCTGAATCGACAGCTGGAGATTGAATAACCAAATGACAGTTGAATCGACAGCTGGAGGTTCAATAACCAATTGACAGTTGAATCGACAGCTGAATAACCAATTGACAGTTGAATCGACAGCTGGAGATTGAATAACCAATTGACATTTGAATCGACAGCTGGAGATTGAATAACCAATTGGCATTTGAATCGACAGCTGGAGGTTCAATAACCAATTGATAGTTGAATCGACATCTGGAGATTGAATAACCAATTGACAGTTGAATCGACAGCTGGAGATTGATTAACCAATTGACATTTGAATCGACAGCTGGAGATTGAATAACCAATTGACAGTTGAATCGACAGCTGGAGATTGAATAACCAATTGACATTTGAATCGACATCTGGAGATTGAATAACCAATTGACATTTGAATCGACATCTGGAGATTGAATAACCAATTGACATTCGAATCGACAGCTGGGGATTGAATAACCAATTGACATTTGAATCGACAGCTGGGGAATGAATAACCAATTGACATTTGAATCGACAGCGGGCGATTGAATAACCAATTGACAGTTGAATCGACAGCTGGAGATTGAATAACCAATTGACAGTTGAATCGACAGCTGAATAACCAATTGACAGTTGAATCGACAGCTGGAGATTGGATAACCAATTGACATTTGAATCGACAGCTGGAGGTTCAATAACCAATTGACAGTTGAATCGACAGCTGGAGATTGAATAACCAATTGACTTTTGAATCGACATCTGGAGATTGAATAACCAATTGACAGTTGAATCGACAGCTGGAGGTTCAATAACCAATTGACAGTTGAATCGACAGCTGAATAACCAATTGACAGTTGAATCGACAGCTGGAGATTGAATAACCAATTGACACTTGAATCGACAGCTGGAGATTGAATAACCAATTGACAGTTGAATCGACAGCTGGAGGTTCAATAACCAATTGACAGTTGAATCGACATCTGGAGATTGAATAACCAATTGACAGTTGAATCGACAGCTGGAGATTGAATAACCAATTGACAGTTGAATCGACAGCTGGAGATTGAATAACCAATTGACATTTGAATCGACAGCTGGAGGTTCAATAACCAATTGACAGTTGAATCGACAGCTGGAGATTGAATAACCAATTGACAGTTGAATCGACAGCTGGAGGTTCAATAACCAATTGACAGTTGAATCGACATCTGGAGATTGAATAACCAATTGACAGTTGAATCGACAGCTGGAGATTGAATAACCAATTGACAGTTGAATCGACAGCTGGAGATTGAATAACCAATTGACATTTGAATCGACAGCTGGAGGTTCAATAACCAATTGACAGTTGAATCGACAGCTGGAGATTGAATAACCAATTGACAGTTGAATCGACAGCTGGAGATTGAATAACTAATTGACAGTTGAATCGACAGCTGGAGGTTCAATAACCAATTGACTGTTGAATCGACAGCTGGAGATTGAATAACCAATTGACATTCGAATCGACAGCTGGGGATTGAATAACCAATTGACATTTGAATCGACAGCTGGGGATTGAATAACCAATTGACATTTGAATCGACAGCGGGCGATTGAATAAACAATTGACAGTTGAATCGACATCTGGAGATTAAATAACCAATTGACAGTTGAATCGACAGCTGAATAACCAATTGACAGTTGAATCGACAGCTGGAGATTGAATAACCAATTGACATTTGAATCGACAGCTGGAGGTTCAATAACCAATTGACAGTTGAATCGACAGCTGGAGATTGAATAACCAATTGACATTTGAATCGACATCTGCAGATTGAATAACCAATTGACAGTTGAATCGACAGCTGAATAACCAATTGACAGTTGAATCGACAGCTGGAGATTGAATAACCAATTGACAGTTGAATCGACAGCTGGAGGTTAAATAACCAATTGACAGCTGAATCGACAGCTGAATAACCAATTGACAGTTGAATCGACAGCTGGAGATTGAATAACCAATTGACACTTGAATCGACAGCTGGAGATTGAATAACCAATTGACAGTTGAATCGACAGCTGGAGGTTCAATAACCAATTCACAGTTGAATCGACATCTGGAGATTGGATAACCAATTGACAGTTGAATCGACAGCTGGAGATTGAATAACCAATTGACATTTGAATCGACAGCTGGAGATTGAATAACCAATTGACAGTTGAATCGACAGCTGGAGATTGAATAACCAATTGACATTTGAATCGACAGCTGGAAGTTCAATAACCAATTGACAGTTGAATCGACAGCTGGAGATTGAATAACCAATTGACAGTTGAATCGACAGCTGGAGGTTCAATAACCAATTGACAGTTGAATCGACAGCTGGAGATTGAATAACCAATTGACAGCTGAATCGACAGCTGGAGGTTCAATAACCAATTGACTGTTGAATCGACAGCTGGAGATTGAATAACCAATTGACAGTTGAATCGACAGCTGGAGATTGAATAACCAATTGACATTTGAATCGACAGCTGGAGATTGAATAACCAATTGACATTTGAATCGACATCTGGAGATTGAATAACCAATTGACAGTTGAATCGACATCTGGAGATTGAATAACCAATTGACAGTTGAATCGACAGATGGAGATTGAATAACCAATTGACAGTTGAATCGACAGCTGGAGATTGAATAACCAATTGACATTTGAATCGACAGCTGGAGGTTCAATAGCCAATTGACAGTTGAATCGACAGCTGTCGATTCAATAACCAATTGACAGTTGAATCGACAACTGGAGATTGAATAACCAATTGACATTTGAATCGACAGCTGGAGATCGAATAACCAATTGACATTTGAATCGACATCTGGAGATTGAATAACCAATTGACAGTTGAATCGACAGCTGGAGATTGAATAACCAATTGACATTTGAATCGACAGCTGGGGATTGAATAACCAATTGACAGTTGAATCGACAGCTGGAGATTGAATAACCAATTGACTGTTGAATCGACAGCGGTCGATTGAATAACCAATTGACAGTTGAATCGACATCTGGAGATTGAATAACCAATTGACAGTTGAATCGACAGCTGAATAACCAATTGACATTTGAATCGACAGCTGGAGATTGAATAACCAATTGACATTTGAATCGACAGCTGGAGGTTCAATAACCAATTGACAGTTGAATCGACAGCTGGAGATTGAATAATCAATTGACTTTTGAATCGACATCTGGAGATTGAATAACCAATTGACAGTTGAATCGACAGCTGAATAACCAATTGACAGTTGAATCGACAGCTGGAGATTGAATAACCAATTGACATTTGAATCGACAGCTGGAGGTTCAATAACCAATTGACATTTGAATCGACAGCTGGAGGTTCAATAACCAATTGACAGTTGAATCGACATCTGGAGATTGAATAACCAATTGACAGTTGAATCGACAGCTGGAGATTGAATAACCAATTGACATTTGAATCGACAGCTGGAGATTGAATAACCAATTGACAGTTGAATCGACAGCTGGAGATTGAATAACCAATTGACATTTGAATCGACATCTGGAGATTGAATAACCAATTGACAGTTGAATCGACATCTGGAGATTGAATAACCAATTGACATTCGAATCGACAGCTGGGGATTGAATAACCAATTGACATTTGAATCGACAGCTGGGGATTGAATAACCAATTGACATTTGAATCGACAGCGGGCGATTGAATAACCAATTGACAGTTGAATCGACATCTGGAGATTAAATAACCAATTGACAGTTGAATCGACAGCTGAATAACCAATTGACAGTTGAATCGACAGCTGGAGATTGAATAACCAATTGACATTTGAATCGACAGCTGGAGGTTCAATAACCAATTGACAGTTGAATCGACAGCTGGAGATTGAATAACCAATTGACTTTTGAATCGACATCTGGAGATTGAATAACCAATTGACAGTTGAATCGACAGCTGAATAACCAATTGACAGTTGAATCGACAGCTGGAGATTGAATAACCAATTGACAGTTGAATCGACAGCTGGAGGTTCAATAACCAATTGACAGCTGAATCGACAGCTGAATAACCAATTGACATTTGAATCGACAACTGGAGATTGAATAACCAATTGACACTTGAATCGACAGCTGGAGATTGAATAACCAATTGACAGTTGAATCGACAGCTGGAGGTTCAATAACCAATTGACAGTTGAATCGACATCTGGAGATTGAATAACCATTTGACAGTTGAATCGACAGCTGGAGATTGAATAACCAATTGACATTTGAATCGACAGCTGGAGATTGAATAACCAATTGACAGTTGAATCGACAGCTGGAGATTGAATAACCAATTGACATTTGAATCGACAGCTGGAGGTTCAATAACCAATTGACAGTTGAATCGACAGCTGGAGATTGAATAACCAATTGACAGTTGAATCGACAGCTGGAGGTTCAATAACCAATTGACATTTGAATCGACAGCTGGAGATTGAATAACTAATTGACAGTTGAATCGACAGCTGGAGGTTCAATAACCAATTGACTGTTGAATCGACAGCTGGAGATTGAATAACCAATTGACAGTTGAATCGACAGATGGAGATTGAATAACCAATTGACAGTTGAATCGACAGCTGGAGATTGAATAACCAATTGACATTTGAATCGACAGCTGGAGGTTCAATAGCCAATTGACAGTTGAATCGACAGCTGTCGATTCAATAACTAATTGACAGTTGAATCGACATCTGGAGATTGAATAACCAATTGACATTTGAATCGACAGCTGGAGATTCAATAATCAATTGACTTTTGAATCGATAGCTGGAGATTGAATAACCAATTGACATTTGAATCGACAGCTGGAGGTTGAATAACCAATTGACAGTTGAATCGACAGCTGAATAACCAATTGACAGTTGAATCGACGGCTGGAGATTGAATAACCAATTGACATTTGAATCGACAGCTGGAGGTTCAATAACCAATTGACATTTGAATCGACAGCTGGAGGTTCAATAACCAATTGACAGTTGAATCGACATCTGGAGTTTGAATAACCAATTGACAGTTGAATCGACAGCAGGAGGTTCAATAACCAATTGACAGCTGAATCGACAGCTGAATAACCAATTGACAGTTGAATCGACAGCTGGAGATTGAATAACCAATTGACACTTGAATCGACAGCTGGAGGTTCAATAACCAATTGACAGTTGAATCGACAGCTGGAGATTGAATAACCAATTGATAGTTGAATCGACAGCTGGAGGTTCAATAACCAATTGACAGTTGAATCGACAGCTGGAGATTGAATAACTAATTGACAGTTGAATCGACAGCTGGAGGTTCAATAACCAATTGACTGTTGAATCGACAGCTGGAGATTGAATAACCAATTGACAGTTGAATCGACAGCTGGAGATTGAATAACCAATTGACATTTGAATCGACAGCTGGAGATTGAATAACCAATTGACACTTGAATCGACATCTGGAGATTGAATAACCAATTGACAGTTGAATCGACATCTGGAGATTGAATAACCAATTGACAGTTGAATCGACAGATGGAGATTGAATAACCAATTGACAGTTGAATCGACAGCTGGAGATTGAATAACCAATTGACATTTGAATCGACAGCTGGAGGTTCAATAGCCAATTGACAGTTGAATCGACAGCTGTCGATTCAATAACCAATTGACAGTTGAATCGACATCCGGAGATTGAATAACCAATTGACATTTGAATCGACAGCTGGAGGTTGAATAACCAATTGACAGTTGAATCGACAGCTGAATAACCAATTGACAGTTGAATCGACAGCTGGAGATTGAATAACCAATTGACATTTGAATCGACAGCTGGAGGTTCAATAACCAATTGACATTTGAATCGACAGCTGGAGGTTCAATAACCAATTGACAGTTGAATCGACATCTGGAGATTGAATAACCAATTGACAGTTGAATCGACAGCTGGAGATTGAAGAACCAATTGACATTTGAATCGACAGCTGGAGATTGAATAACCAATTGACAGTTGAATCGACAGCTGGAGATCGAATAACCAATTGACATTTGAATCGACATCTGGAGATTGAATAACCAATTGACAGTTGAATCGACATCTGGAGATTGAATAACCAATTGACATTCAAATCGACAGCTGGGGATTGAATAACCAATTGACATTTGAATCGACAGCTGGGGATTGAATAACCAATTGACATTTGAATCGACAGCGGGCGATTGAATAACCAATTGACAGTTGAATCGACATCTGGAGATTAAATAACCAATTGACAGTTGAATCGACAGCTGAATAACCAATTGACAGTTGAATCGACAGCTGGTGATTGAATAACCAATTGACATTTGAATCGACAGCTGGAGGTTCAATAACCAATTGACAGTTGAATCGACAGCTGGAGATTGAATAACCAATTGACTTTTGAATCGACAGCTGAATAACCAATTGACAGTTGAATCGACAGCTGGAGATTGAATAACCAATTGACAGTTGAATCGACAGCTGGAGGTTCAATAACCAATTGACCGCTGAATCGACAGCTGAATAACCAATTGACAGTTGAATCGACAGCTGGAGATTGAATAACCAATTGACACTTGAATCGACAGCTGGAGATTGAATAACCAATTGACAGTTGAATCGACAGCTGGAGGTTCAATAACCAATTGACAGTTGAATCGACATCTGGAGATTGAATAACCAATTGACAGTTGAATCGACAGCTGGAGATTGAATAACCAATTGACATTTGAATCGACAGCTGGAGATTGAATAACCAATTGACAGTTGAATCGACAGCTGGAGATTGAATAACCAATTGACACTTGAATCGACAGCTGGAGATTGAATAACCAATTGACAGTTGAATCGACAGCTGGAGGTTCAATAACCAATTGACAGTTGAATCGACATCTGGAGATTGAATAACCAATTGACAGTTGAATCGACAGCTGGAGATTGAATAACCAATTGACATTTGAATCGACAGCTGGAGATTGAATAACCAATTGACAGTTGAATCGACAGCTGGAGATTGAATAACCAATTGACATTTGAATCGACAGCTGGAGGTTCAATAACCAATTGACAGTTGAATCGACAGCTGGAGATTGAATAACCAATTGACAGTTGAATCGACAGCTGGAGGTTCAATAACCAATTGACAGTTGAATCGACAGCTGGAGATTGAATAACTAATTGACAGTTGAATCGACAGCTGGAGGTTCAATAACCAATTGACTGTTGAATCGACAGCTGGAGATTGAATAACCAATTGACAGTTGAATCGACAGCTGGAGATTGAATAACCAATTGACATTTGAATCGACAGCTGGAGATTGAATAACCAATTGACACTTGAATCGACATCTGGAGATTGAATAACCAATTGACAGTTGAATCGACATCTGGAGATTGAATAACCAATTGACAGTTGAATCGACAGATGGAGATTGAATAACCAATTGACAGTTGAATCGACAGCTGGAGATTGAATAACCAATTGACATTTGAATCGACAGCTGGAGGTTCAATAGCCAATTGACAGTTGAATCGACAGCTGTCGATTCAATAACCAATTGACAGTTGAATCGACATCTGGAGATTGAATAACCAATTGACATTTGAATCGACAGCTGGAGATTCAATAATCAATTGACTTTTGAATCGATAGCTGGAGATTGAATAACCAATTGACATTTGAATCGACAGCTGGAGATTCAATAACCAACTGCCAATAAACAACTGCCTGCCAACTTCACGCACATGACCAGACGGCTCCTATAGGAGCCGTCTGATCTGGGTTTACTCTACTTGCAAAGGCGTATAAAGGCGTATTCATAGAGTAAAGGATTAAGAGAAGGCACTTGAGAGTTTTGCTGGAAGAGAAATTTTGATCTGATTTCAGTGGCTTTGTCAGTAATCCACATTAATGCAATCTCTTTAATACTATTTTGCTCAAATTGTATAATTGCGTCAACTGAAAATAAAACAAAATTGTATGTTGATTAGAATGATCCAATGATTGAATGTTTCTGATGGTGAGAATGTCATATATTATTTTTATATAGTCTAGAAAGCGTTGCATTTTGCTTTGTTACTTGTTACTTTTTTAACTTTAATTTCTAAGTTAATTTATTGAACTGTGTCATGGCTTGGCCAGTACAAATAATCAGAAGATAATAAACATTTAAATATGGGATGAATAACAATGATAATTGTACTTCTGAATCAATTCAGATACAGTTACATTCGGTATACAGTATAGAAAAAAACTAATACTCTTTTAGGCAGGCGCTTCCATATTTTCCACGTTTTTGAAACCATTGTGATGAATAGAGCATATATGCTTCATAGGAGCAAATACTGTATTTATCACAATGGTTTAAGAACTACACAAACTAAAAGTGTCGGTTTTTTTAGTAAGTGTCCCATTTCGGTAGATTTATTCAAAAGGGTTGGATCTAAAAATAGCCTATGAGATAATTGGTTAAATGACGATAATGATACGTGTTTAATATATTTTGAAAGTGGGAGATCCTTCGAAAGCAAAATAAGCAATGTGAGAAGAGAATATTGCCGTGTCGTGGCACAATATACTTGTTATTCTGCTTATCGAATCGATATCTATACCTTTTGAATGATATCGAGTCCTGTACAACCTAGATTTCGGCAACTGTCACGTAGAATCGTTCGCTCCACGTAAACTTTTCCGTAATTTTCGATCTTGACTTCCGGTTTTACAAAGTAATATTTTAGCGTCATTTCGCTATTTCTTGTTGAGATTTCGACAGTTATAGTTTATATAGGTCACATAGAATCTACAACTCACTTGAAATGCCTCAACTCGCTCTATTTTCCATGTTAAAGCTGATGTTCTTTCGACAACGCTACGTGCACTTTGCTTGTTGTTTTGATGACGTCACGTCAAGATGGGTATAAAAGGCGGCCCATTCTGACGGAGCGTCAGTTTGTCTGTTACTCACTTAGAGAATAGTCGACCGAATTCGGTCAAATGAAAAACTGTCTCACTATAAATAGGAACCTTGAGGTATTTTTACCCAAAATGATATAAGAATATATAACCAGTTAAAATTACCCAGAATCACAAACTCACTCTACGTTTAAAGCAGTTATCAGCACCTTTACCGGATCCGGTCAAACTCTTGTACTTTTACCAAATCCGGTGAAACTACCTAAATACTCTATTTTGTTATCAATAAGAGCAAATCTAGACTGCAGGTGAACATACTTT
Source organism: Azorinus chamasolen (assembly GCA_963576725.1). Taxonomy (NCBI): domain Eukaryota; kingdom Metazoa; phylum Mollusca; class Bivalvia; order Cardiida; family Solecurtidae; genus Azorinus; species Azorinus chamasolen. Next base: position 22,904,454 of record OY755240.1, read on the forward strand.
CAATAGATATTAGTTTATAATAGGCTACATATACAAAAGGTCACATAAAACTTTATGTATTGTGATTTTGAATATTTTACCTGATCCGGTCAAATTGTAATTTTACCAGATCCAGTAAATATCACCAGATTCGGTCAAACACTTTAATACCGTAAGTTCAGCTTCCAACTGTGTGTTTATGAGTAAATACCAGCTTTTACTTAATTGCATATGAAAATTGTGGCATTGAACCTTACATATTGTCATGTTTAATATTTTACCAGATCCGGTCAAATTGTAATTTTACCAGATCCGGTAAATATTACCAGATTCGGTCAACCCTTCAATACAGTAATTTCAACTCATAATATGTGTTAAGGTGTCAGAACAATAGTTTGGGATAGACAAGATGACAAATGCAATTGATAAGTAGAATCTAGATCTGTATTCTAATTAATGAGATTGTTGTTTTTATAGAATTGTAATAAATAAAGTTTAGGATTATTGAAGAATTATACAAATACAAACTAATATGACTGATATTTGAAACTTTGTCTTTTATTTCATGCCTTAAATCTCTGAAATAAGATCTCAGAGCGAATCCACTATTATTATCAAAGCTAGATCTGGATCTAGCAGAATTGTTTGTTGATGTCCCTCAGGTGCAGCATCCTGACAAATGTTGAAAACTGAGATAACGCCTGTGGGGGGCACAACATTATTAAGTTATCGAATAAATGAACAGTATGTAGTATCACACATCACATTTGTTTGCAATATTCACTTTCCATGGTCAAGTATGCGATCATTTTGCATATCAAAATAAATACTTCCGGTTGACATGTGACTAAGTATCATTCGAATATCAGCTGTTCACGTGGTCAGAATTTTGTTACATTATTACAGCGTTAAGACTGACACTCAAGATTACTGATAAGCACAGCCTATCACTGCATTGGTACCGCCCACTGACCAATAGAGTTAAGATCTGACCAGTGCATGATTTATCCACTTGATTCTCTTACAGTTTCTATTCTACCTTTGATCTGCATAGTAATGAATAAATGTTGTCAGCATTAAAATGACTTAGCGTGTTTGATGACGACATCAATCACCAAAACAATTTTGACACGTGACTTAGTGTCATTCTTATATCAGCTGATCGCAATGATCACGTGGTCATACTGGCGTATTAGTTTGGTTATTAGATTATCTGGTTTACAAACAAATCAAAACGTCCGGAAGAGGTCCGGATAAGAGTTAACCCTTCTCTTGCTGAATTTTAAAATACATTTCTCCTTCTTTACCTCATGCCCTGTTGTATAATTACATACATGCATATCTTCACTGTGTACAAGTATTTCGCTGTGCAATCACTACTGTGGAGTGCACTGGTTGCACAGTCAACTTGTAAATAGTGCAGACCCTGATGAGACAGCTCCTGCAGGAGCTGTCTCATCTGGGTCTTCCCTATTTACAAGTATATTGACGTGAATAGCAAGCGAAGGGTTAACACATTTTCAAGACAAAACTTCTTTATTTCTTCACCAAACATTGTGTTGTGATTACTCTTCAAACAGTATAGACACAAAAAGGAGCTATCTGGTCAAAATATTCAACAGGTAAATGTTTAAAAGTACGGGGTAAAGCTCATGGTCACATACTCCGCATTCAATATCATGATAAATGTTAGTCACTGATACATTGTTTCAAAAGATGATTGTCCTTAATGAATTTAATAGTTCAATATGGTGTAAGGGGGTCATTTGTTCTAAGGTCAATGTCACAAGTTTACATGAAATCCTTTACATGTAACATTCGATAGCTAAAATATGTTTGGTACAAACTATTAAAATTAGATTCGGCCCATTTGGTCTTGACTTTAAGGAAGGGAGATAACTGATGAATTAATGTACTGAACATTTGTTCCAAGTTATCTTATTGTCCTTAATTGCATGCGAGCAGAACAAAAGTCAGGATACGAACGTGTCCGTACAAATGCATGCAGGATTTCGTAACATGGACGTATAAGGCAATATGTACAAGTTTTAAACCTTTCCGTGTTGAATATACATGTACGAAGTAATGGCACCATTTAATCAGGTGAATATTTTGATGTTGGTAAAAAACTGAAACATCAGATCCATTATACAGTAAAACCTCTCTAAACTGGACGTTTAATTTAGTATAAATATCGGTCATGGCGACAGGTGGCAGCTTCATTCAGTGTGAAAGTCATGCAGAAAGTTCCTCTATATGAGCTTTCTACATGCCCTTCACTCTGCACTAAGCAGCCACCTGCCTACAAATATCTAAATTCTTCTGAACTAGAATTTCGGTTAAGAGGGGTTTGAGGGTTGCTGTAAATTCATAAGCAGACAATGCAGACCCCCTTAAGAGCCGTCTAATATATGTCTAAACTGTAAAGGTGTTTGTTGAACCACAAAGTGGCAACTCTTTTACCCAAGCGACGGGCCAGTTTTACATGCAGAGTAAATCCTTGCAAAACCGAACTTTTTCTAAAGATGAACTGCGAACTTCCTTATGCAGGTGACTGATGAACGCAGAGTCACGTAGAAAGCTACCATAGCTACAGGCTTCTACGGCAGCCGTCTGATCTGGGTATACTCTGTCTGCAAACAGCAGAATAAAGGCGTTTTTTATGAGGGAATGTGTTTACACTTTGCTTGATGCTTCAGCTTGTTTACGTATTTATAAACGGAATATTCCCAGACCATACACCCCTGTAAGAATAGTATAATCAATATGTGCATCCATTTTAATACAATATTTTTTCCTCCATGAATACGTATGTAAGACATGACGTCATGAATATTAATTACAATTATTTGTTATACCAGACACAGGAAAATTTGGCCATGGTAGAAACTGTAGAATCACATCGATTTCAAATCACAAGCAAACTGAACAGAAAATGATCAGACGGCTCCTATAGGAGCCCTCTGACTCGGGTCTACACTGTTTGCAAAGGTGTAGAAAGGTGGTTTTATTGAGTAAAAGGTTAAATACCTGATTCGCTACGGTTTGTTATGACAATAACACTCATTGTTTGTGATATAAACTGGACTACAGGCTTAGTCCTGAGTGGCAATCATGCAGAAAACGCAGAGCTTTCTATCTTAACCCTTCTCTTGCTGATTTTTAAAATACATTTATCCTTCTTTACTCATGCCCTGTTGTATAATTACATATATCTTCATTGTGCACACGTACTTCGCTGTGCAATCACTGCTGTGGAGTGCACTGGTTGCACAATTAACTTGTAAATAGTGCAGACCCTGATGAGACAGCTCCTACAGGAGCTGTCTCATCTGGGTCTTCACTATTTACAGGTAGGTACATGTATAATGACGTGAATAGCAAGCGAAGGGTTAAGAACCGACTTTACTTAGTATACACCTTATGAATATAAACCACTAGCTACAAGTAACACGGCAATATATATCTGTATTGCACGGCTGCAATCCATTATGGATGCGGTATGACTTATCAGTTACCATCAGCAATCACTGCTGCTTTAAGGGATAAATATTATACATTTATTACATGTACTACAGCATTTTATTGCATTAATTAAAGCATACAACGACGCTATAAATAACAAATTCAATATTGCAACGATAAAAGGACACATGGTTTACAGAGAAACAAAAATACACAATTAAACACATACTATAGATTATATAGAACCACATATAATATTAGCAGGTTCTTATTATTATAGTTCTTATGTATAAAATTTATTAAACAGACTTTTTAGTACATAAAATGAAAAAGAAATGGAAAGTCTTACATAAACTATTGTCTGAAGTGTACAACTTGCCTCCGTTACATGTATTTGTACGGGTATTGACACAGACTCAATAGTTGATTATCTGTGTAGCAAGCGGTGGTGAAAAAAAAACCGCGATCATTGTACATGTAGTAAGACCCCCTAAACCGGACGTTAAATTTAATATACAGTAAAGCCCCTATAATGCGACCACCAAAAACGGGCATAATTCAGGATGACAGAGGCAAGTGGTAGCTTAATGCAGGACGAACGTTATGCAGAAAGCTTCAATAGGAGTTTTCTGCATAGCGTTCGTCCTGCATTAAGCAGCCACCTGCTTATAAATACCGCCATGTTTGTTCATTAAGTAGTCGCATTAGGAAGGGTTCTACTGTATATATATATATATATATATATATATATATATATATATATATATATATATATATATATATATATATGTCTTTGAGAAAGGTGGCAGCTTAATGCAGTGTGAAAATCATGCAGTGCTTTCTACATGAATTTCACCATGCATTAAGCAGCAACGTGCCTACAATTATCTAAATTCTTCTCAACTAGAATTTCGGTTTAGATGGGTTTTTACTGTATGCATTGTTGAGTATAACACTGAAATGTATTGAGCGAGTACACATTCAAGAAAAACCTCGGGCAACACAGATTTTCTCTTTTTTTCATTCGTCCAACACATTTCAGCACGGTACTCCACACTAAATAATAGCCAGTAACTCGAATAAGCGATAGCTTACTGTAAACAACAACTACAAAACATTTTAATTAATGTAACATAAATCAAAGGGAATATGGCATCAGCGTTTTTATAATTTCCTGGTTAACCCATTACCTCATAGGCTATTATTAGATCCAATCACTTTGAATAAATCTACCGAAAAGGAGCATTAACTAGAGAAAAGGAAAATTTTAGAATTTGGTAGTTTGAAACCATTGTGATAAATAGAGCATTTGCTCCTATAGGAGCAAATGCTCTATTTATCAAAATGGTTTCGCAAAGTGATTTTTACAGAGCCGTCAAAAGTCGTCAATATCAGGGAAAGGGTTAAAAATTCATAAACAAACAGTTCAGACAAATTAATTGCAATATGAGATTTGACTTGCAGCATATCTAACACTTTCCCTCATATTGATGCCTTTCGACGCCTCTGTAAATGTCAATAGGAGCAAACATTAATATGTTGTTGTTTTTTCTCACAATGGTTTCAAAAGTGCAAAATTCTAAAATGTTCCTTTGCTCTAGTAAATGCTCCTTTTCGGTAGATTTATTGAACGAGATTGATGGATCTAAAAATAGCATATGACGAATGGGTTAATCACCACCGTACCCTTCTCTTGTTCATTTACAAACAGCTCGAATCCAGGTGAGATTTCGAGTAACTTACAGGGTTGCCACGCGTCAGGGAAAAGTCAGAGAAATTTAATTTTTCTTAAAGGTCAGTGAATTGTCGGGGAATTTTTTGAAATGTCAGATGAATTTGAAAATATGGGCAAATGTCAGGGAGTTTGAAAAAAATGAGAACCAAGACCATATTTTTAAACGTTCCTCAAAATTATAACATTATTCATGACAGCACAACCAACGGTCGCAATGTAGCATGCCAGGGAAATTTAAATTATGTCAGCAAATTGTCCAGGAATTTTGTTTCCTCTGATTTGTGACAACCTTGAATTAGGCTACTCAGCAGTGTTATGACATTTAGTCAATACTTTCACAAAAGTTTGACCCAATCGGAAGTAGTCAAACTTGATTTTTTCAAGATTTGTGCAGACATTATTTTCTACGGCGGATAACGACCATACAATGCTCTTAGAGGATGAGAGGAATAGAAGAAAATGCAAACACTACATACAGTTGAACTTCGATATCTCGAATTCGGATAACTCGAACTTCTGAGTAACTCAAACTAAAAGTTCGGTCCTTCCAAATTTACAGTACAAAATTGTTCTAAAACATATCGCTACGCATATCTAGAAACACATGTGCCAGCTGAATACAGGACGAAAGTAATGCCGGAGGTTCCTACAGGAGCTTTCAGCATTATTTTCGACCTGCATTAAGTTATGAGCTTGAGAAATTTTTCAGATTAGAAATCGGATGAATTGAACCTGTTATCTTGAAGTATTTTGAATGGTCCCTCGAAGTTCGATCTATCGAGGTTCAGCTGCAATAATGTGTCCATTATTAATGACAAAGCCGTTTAGTATTGCTTTATTATGAAAAAGGATTTATGACAGACACGTGTGATGAATCGTTCATTGGATAATTAATGTGTTCCAGACAGCTAGATGGTATAGGGCTTGTTTTACTCAATCAGTATTTCATTAATAATATATGACTTTTTACTTTCACTGTCTAATTAAATTCCATGCTGTGTGGGATACATTCGTTATTGATTCAGATTATTTGTAACAACAAAAAAGATACATGACCCGTGGTTACAAGCTTGAGTCTGAGACTGAGTTCATTCTCAAGTACCCGGGACCGAGGTTATAAAACTTCTGAGTCTGAGTCTGAGATCGTTCTCAAGTATTTGATTGGTCAGGTTGATCAGATTGTAAGGTCGGCTCACAATATGACCAACTATATGCTTGAGAATTAACTCAGACGCAACCAAACTGTTTATAAGACCCGAGTGTGTTAACCCAGTTATTTGCTTTAAGTTAGACCTTGTCACTGTCTCGCCGATACAATAAACAGCAAACTCCATCTAAACCAAAATTGTAGTAGAGGAGAATTTGAATCAAAGTCATGTACTTTTATGCAGGTGGCTGCTTAATGCATGGTAAAATTCATGCAGATACTTTCTGCATGACTTCCATCCTGTATCAATTGCCACCTGTCTCCAAAACCGGTATATATACTAAATTTAACGTCAGGTTCAGAGGGGTTTTACTGTGCATTTGAGGGCCGCGAACATTTATAATGCTCAAAATACATTGTATTCACATAAGCTATACGATCGCGTGTTTGTTTTATCCTAGCGTGCATTGATACCATTATGGAGTATATCTAAATATAGTGAGAAGTCAGTACATGACAAAGACTCAAGTATATGTGTCTGAAGTTTTGTTTTACATTTATTAAAGTCTCTTAAGTCTTTTCGTTATGAATGCAGTTTAAGGCTTTCAGGGTATTAAGTTGCTTGCAGTTATCTATATTACCGACGACGTTTAACACAGTACGATAATACTTGGTATGTGCATTTAATTATTATTATATTACATAATATATGGACACTACTTGTAGTTAAACCTTTACCTAATGCATATTCATAGAAAACCCCACCCATTATGAATGTAACTTAATTAAATGTCTTACATGAAACATGTGAAAACAGTGCTATGATAAATGATATACAGTTAAACTACGATATCTCGAACTCGGATAACTCGACTTCGAGATAACTCGAACTTAATGCTCGGTCCTTCCAAAATCTTACAATAAAGAATTGCTCTAAAATGTTTCACTACGCATATCTAGAAACACATTTCACAGTTTATTGCAGGTGTACAGTAATGCTGAAAGCTCCTACAGGAGCTTTCAGCATTACTGTAGACCTGCATTAAGCTGTGAACTTGAGGAATTGTCTAGATTAAATATCGGATAACTCGAACTTCTGTTATCTCGAACTAATTTATATAGTCCCTTGAAGTTCGAGATTTCGAAGTTCAACTGTATATCAAAACCTTCTATAAGCAAACAGAGCAGAATCTGATCAGACGGACCCTGCAAGGAGCCAACTGATCTAAATCTACTCTGTTTGCAAAAGCGTCAAATTATGTCTGTATCAGGTAATGATATTTACTGTTCTTGATCTGGTTCACCAAATGTATTTCATTACATATTTCAACAAAATAACATATTTGTAACCTAAAGTCTCATTATATTGAAACGATCGGTATTTGTCTACAGAGTTTCAAATTACTAAGAAACAAGTGGCGGTTCTCGAAAGATGTTGTCTTTCAAAGACGTGATCGGGATTTACCTCGGGAGTCCACATTGTGCAAATGAGCTACTGTGATATGATCGTCATGTGACTTCTGCACGAAATGGCAACGCAAAAGCCACAAATGACATGACGGGGTTCTCGCATCTGGGTCTGAGATCATTATTAAGTATCTGATTGGTCAGACTCTGAGCAAGCTCAGATGTGACCAATCAGATGCTTGAGAATGATCTCAGAGTCGAGCAAAATGCTTTATATCTTCGTGTGTGCTTATGCTGCGCTATTTTCCAGTGTCGTATTTTCGCAAACAAAACGCAAATGACTTTCTACACAAAACCTCTTATGCAGTCAATTGACAGCCAAGTAGGAGCGGAAAATATATTATAGGACTTTAACCCATTTGTGCCCACGATCCCATATATGGGACATAGACAAACATGGTAGATTCTGATCAGACGCCGCACCACGCGGCGTCTGGTCAGAGTCTACACTGTTTGCTGATAGGGATTTCAATATAAAACAAAACGAAATTGAAAATTTAGGCAAGGCACCCCTTAGATAAAAAATGGACTAATCTAATATATAAACAAGGAATAATTCAATGGGCGCGAATGGGTTAATACCTTGCCGAATAATTCAATTGAATAAGGCACATAAAATATACTGTCTATAGATGAGTTTGTAAATAATTGGATATATCCTGAACAGTTTTCCTAGCAATGTCTAAGCTTAAAGGACCTTCAACAAAAAGTAGCGCATTGTGAAAGGACGTCCTATGGTTCACGTGTTCAACCGGAACTCCATTATATCTGAGTCTCTGTGAATACATGACGCCATCATCTCTTATGATGTCATATCCGGCAGTCATGATATACGTACGAGGAAGACCTCGTAACATGTTGTCGTCCGCCATTAACGGTACCAAATAAGGCTCTGTCATTTTCTTTGTAAAGTCTGGTTCTATATTATTTCGTCCGAAGTCTCTCCTTTGAGAGAGGTCTTTTGTGCGCAAATCACCCCATATAAAATTTCTATCCATCCACTTTGTCTGATCTACATAATCTGCGTACTTTGAATTTTTCAGCGCAACTGATGTATGGTTACTATTTATGATATCGTTCATATATTCCTGACAACAGCCTACATAATTCGTTACAAACACTACCTGTTTGAGGTTATTCGAGGTGCTTGAGAAGAATTGTTCATTTTGAACGACGGACGATGTGTTAAATGAGAATAACTGCAGGAATGGCACAAGCAGAAGTTGGACTTTAATTTTGTCCCGCAGGCGGAGTGTTATGCTTGCTGCCAAATTACCACCCGCGCTGTCTCCGGCTACAGCGAAACGTTTTGTATCAATACGTAAAGAACCTGACTTTGATGAAATGTAGTCGATAGCCTCTATGCAGTCATTCAAGGGTCCGGGGTATGGACTCTGGGGACTTAGACGATAACTGTAAAAACCAAAACAGAAAACAATAATGTCGTTTGTCGATATGTTGTAAACATAAATAAACTAAAATAGTTTGCTAGTTGCGAACAGTTTGTACAAAGACTTGCAAACTTTGTCGCCAGCGTCAATTTCAAAAATATAGATGTCTTTGACATACGTAAGAGAGAACAATAAAACCCCTCTGAACCGGACGTTAAATGTACAATGTATCGGTCTTGGAGACAGGCTGCAGCTTAATGCAGGATGAAAATCACGCGGAAAGCTCCTCTATGAACTTTCTGTGTGACTTTCAGCCTGCATTAATCAGCCACCTGCCTGAATATGTCTAAATTCTTATCTACTAGAATTCCGGTTTAACCCTTTCCCTGTTCTATGTTTATTACAAATTTCAATACCTACTGAATATTCAAGGACAAAATAGTTATAATGTAATATGGTAGGTGGAATATTGTATCCATTTTAGAAAGTAAAGAAACCTATATTTCAAATTGCATTAGCAAACAGAGCAGACCCTGGGTCTACTCAGTTTGCAAATGCGTGAAAACACGTTTATATGAGGGAAAGGTGTTAAATGGGTTTTCTTGTAGTTTGAATCCGTTTGGCACCCCGAGGTACACTAAGTCTGATCTGGATGTAAACTGATTGCAACTGTTATCATAAATGCGCCTAGAAAATCATAAATATTAACCAATTCCCTCATGAATATTAGTGTAAGAAAAATATTCGTAGCTCAATTTACATGTATAAACAGGTTATTTTGAATATGGCAGAAAGTGTGGTATTAGATCTCTATTATTCCATAAGCAAACAGAGAGAACGCGCTGATCAGACGACTCCTACGAATCGCAGTCTACTCTGTTTGCAAAGGCGTACAAATGCGCCTCAATGAGGGACTTACTTACATAATTAAATTTTACTTAACCCTTTCTTTCAAATAAACATGTTTTCACGCATTTGCAAACAGAGTAGATACAGATCAGACGACTCCTATAGGAGCCGTCTGATCTGGATCTGCTCTCTTTGCTAATGGAATTCGAATAAATCTGTTTCTTTAGTTTGTAAAATGGTTACAATGTTCTACCTTCCATATTTTATTATAACTATTTTGTCCATGAATATTCAGTAGTTATCGAAATTTGAAATTAAAATATAGAACAGGGAAAGGGGTAATCCACACAAGATATGACTTGCATAGCCCTATGGACTATTTTTGTAAAGGGAGTAATTGTTGTTTCCCCAGTAAAATACGATCATTGCGATCATTACACATTTGACTAATTCCCTCATGAATATATATTGTATGCAAGAATTAATTGAGAAATGACTCTGTCTGATCTATATTATCCCATAAGCAAAGCAGACCGTGATCAGACGGTCCCCGCAGATGACGTCTGATCTGGATCTACTCTGTGTACAAAGGCATTCAAAAATGTTGGTATGAAGGAAAAGGGTTAACGTATGTACATGTACTAGCATACATTAGTTCCACAACATTGAGAAAAGCTATTGTTGTCATGTATACCTTCTTGTAGCCACTTAAAACAGTCTGATTGCGAATGGGAGATATCTTAAAGATCTAAAGATATATTAACAAAGACGTTGGCTTGCATAACCAATGATGTCCCAGTATAACTTTTGAAGAATTATTGTGTGCCGTTTTTATAGGATATTAATCCTTCATTCAATGAATATTTATGCCATAAATTAATGACTTCATGAATATTGATGAGTGGAATCTTTATAATGACATTTCAAACACAAGCATTTTGTCCATAGCAGAAACTGTCGATTCATATCTATATTATAAATGTACCATCCATAAACAACCAGAGTAGACCCTGTTCAGACGGCTCCTCCGGGAGCCGTCTGATCAGGGTCTACTCTGTTTGAAAATTCGTGAAAAGGCGTTAATTTGAAGAAAAAGTTATAGAAACCCATGTATATTCATTTAGCAGTCACGTTTGGTAAAGTTTTGCCCTGTTTTGTTTGGGGTTTGTTTTTCTTTCTTTTTTGTACAAAAATGTTCAATAAAGTATTATCGATAAATACTTACTTCATTGATATGACAACCATTCCACTCTGTCTGGCCAACTTTCGTGTCAGTACGTCATAAGAATCTAAAATGGAAACCATGGACCTAGTATTATATAGAGGATAGTACATGCGTTGTCATTTACTATTGAAATTTACCATACGAGTCAACAAGTTTCGTGTCATATTGTTTTAGTAAAAATCAATAGTAAATGAACAGTAGTGCAATATTCTTTTTATCACATAACACATACACTGCAAAGGGAGTTTGTTTTCTATATTTCGACTTGTTAACGTCATTTATATGTTATATAACAGGTATGCAGTATAGAATAATTACGAATTCGTTATATTAACCCATTAGTGTCCAGTGTCCCTGAGGTAATGGGTTAATTATAATGTAAGTATTCTGTTACATGTATTTGGATTATTGTAACAAAAGCAAATGTAAGTGTCAAGTGATTTGAATTATGTTTAATTTTGATAGGACATACGCAAACACTGTAGACCCAGATCAGAGAGTTCCCTCAGATCAGAGCCTGCACTGTTTGTTGAACCAATCAATAGCAATGGTTTATTCTAGCAAATACTTTGTTTTCTTTGCCCCCTCCACACGAAAACTGGGTGGATGTCAAGGTAAGATCTGGATGTGTTTTCACATCAATAGTATGGGGATAAATTGGTTAACATATTCCCTCCTAGTGACGCATTTTGGCGCCTCTGTAAAAGCCACATGCATAGGAGCAAATGCCCAAATGCCCTTTTTATCACAATGGTTTCAAAACTACACAATTTTCTCTAGTTAATGCTCCTTTTCGGTAAATTAATTCAAAGAGGTTGGGTCTAAACATAGTCTAGAAGGGAATGGGTTAATAAGGGTATAAGCAATGTCATGTGATAAATACATTAAGTATTGGTCTGTAAGACAGGTGGTAGCTTAATGCAGGAAGAACTTTATGCCGAAAGCTACCATATGCTATTGAAACATCCGCATTTATTCATTAAAAACAAACTGGTCACTTTAGAGAAGATTTACTGTGATGTTTTCAAAGAGATATCAGGTACACAACCTGCAGATAAGACGGAGAATCCCCCGCCGTGGACGTAGAACAGCACCGGTCTCTTGTCATCGTGCAGGGCGGTCATGGGCTCGTACATTCGCATATGAATCTTATTCTTGTCGGTGTACATTTCCGTGACCTGGAAACAAACAAAAAACGATGGTAGATTGATCAGGATTCGGTTGGTTGATCGCTACTTGACTGGAAATTGCAGATACATGAATCCTAATCAAATGGCGTTTAACCCTTTCCCTCATACAAACTTGTTTTCACGTGTTTGCAAACAGAGTAGATCCAGATCAGACGGCTCCTATAGGAGCCGTCTGATCAGTGTCTGCTCTGTTTGCTGATATGTTTGAAAGATATGTTTCTTTACTTTCTAAAATGGGTACACTATTCCACCGTCTATCTGACATTATAACTATTTTGTCAATGAGTATTCAGTATGTATTGAAATTTGGGATAAACACAGAACAGGGAAAAGGTTAACTTGATCTCTAGACAGATATCTCAAATGGGAAACATAATCAGTATTATTTATGGACTTTTGTATAAATAACACTATATCACAATACAGTAACGAACTTTTAAATATGACGTTCCAATTAGTATCAATAATGGTCTTAAACAGCTTACAGCTTACAGCTTAATGCAGGGTGAAAGTATTGCGTACAGCTCACAAAGGAGCTTTCTGCAAGACTGTTATCCTGCATTAATCTGTCACCCTGTCTAAACATCTAATTTCTCCTTTATCAAAATTCCAGTTTAAAGGTATTTTACTGAATCATTTACTCTTGGACAAGTATGAACACTTTTAGAATGATTGCGTTTTGACATGTATACACGACACACGTTTTGTCATTTGACCTATGACAAATCTATACCGCTCTCGCGCTAAGTGCGACCTGACTCCAGTAACAAACCGACTGGATACAGGTGAGTATCTCGGCGTCTCATCAGGATTTAAACTGTTTGATACTCGGTCAATAGTCTCTAGAACGATTCAGAAGTCAGTAAAATAGTTTAGCAGATCAAAGTTTGAGCAAAGCTTATTTTATCAGCACGAGAAGAGCTAGCTTGCATGCCAAATATGTTCGTCTAACATCGATAATCTATCGGTGACCAAAGATTAGTGTTATCATAAGCATGAGCGGTCACGATTTAGACTGGTCAATGTCAATATGCAAATCTACCGTAACCCTTTACTCCATATATACGGATATAAAAGCCTTTGAAAACAAACATATGACGAATCGTTTAGGTCTGCTCGGTTTGCTTATGAAATAATATCGATCTGATTCTACAGTTTCCGACATAGCCAAGAATTCCTGTGTCCATATGCATTTATACAAAGCCATCCAAGTAACCCCTTATTCCATAAATACACATTTCGGTGCCTTTGCAAACAGAGTATCCCAGATCAGATGGCTCCTATAGGAGCATATAACGTGTTATAGATATCATGAAGTCATCCATACATTTATATGTTACGGTCTACCTTTAGGGCCGGGTCACTTCGCTGTATCCAAGGTCGACCCGTTGTCAAGGTTATAATAAATATATCCAACATTGTGCGATCAAGTGGTGTGAAAGGTTCCATAACTCCGAGTGTATATAACAGAAACGTCTGAAAAGAATGTATGTTTTATTTATTTCAATTATAGCAATTAGATAACACTTTGGTAACACTTAGTTAGGTCCGTAGAACCTGTCTTAATCTGTCATAAAAAGGTCTAATTAAGGGTCGGTAAGGCATCTGGTAACTTAATGCAGTTCAAAGGTAATGCAGAAAGGTTCTGTTTGAGCTTTCCGCATTATTTTTGACTTTCATTAACCATCGCCCTGTTCAATGTTTATTCCAAATTTCAATACCTACTGAATATCCATGTACAAAAAAAGTTATAATGAAATCTGGAAGGTGGAACATTGTAGTCATTTTAGAAAGTAAAGAAAATATATTTTCCAAATTCCATTTGCAAACAGGGTAGACCCAGATCAGATGATTCCTATAGGAGCCATCTGCTCAGGGTCTACTATGTTTGCAAACGCGTAAAACACGTTTACATTAAGGAAAGGGTTAAACAACCATCTGCTTTATAAGACGGCTATGTTGAATAGATGAATTGCCGCTTTAGACAGGTCCAACTGTAAGTAAATATCTTATTAACTGAATCTATCAGTCTTATCCTGGTGAAAATCGTATAGAGACAGCAGCGTAGCTGAGTCCAAATATATAGTACGCACTGTGGCTATAGGGCTTCGGGAGCAATATCCCCGTTGGCATTTTTCTGTTCACGGAACAACTTGCATTGTTCCGGGCACAGAAGAACAGCCGGGTTGAAAGAATCGACCTACTATCCGGAAGGATTCCTCACATGAGAACATAACTTTCCAATCCAGGATTTGAACTGCAGCTGTGAGAGGTAATTGTCATAAAGACCATAACCACTCTGTCACTGATGATTTTAGTCATATTTATCTAAGTAATACATTTATGCACGATACCACTATTTCTTACCGATTAATATTTATGAAACCAATGGTTCAAACAATTGCTTGGGGCGGAATCAGTGTATACAGCAAATCTCTCTTAACCGGACGTTAACTTCGGTATATATATCGACCTTGGAGACAGGTTGCTGCTTAATACAGGGTGAAAGTCATTCAGAAAGCTCCTCTGCATAAGTTTCACCCTGCATTAAGCATCTTAATTATTCTCTATAAGAATCCCGGTTTAGATGGGGTTTACTGTAGAGGGGGTTTACTTTGGTCGAAAGTAAAATATTTAACACGTAGGAATACCTCACCAGATGTCCATATGTACGAGTGGCGGCGTCAATGACCTTGACCTTCCACTTCTGCTGCATGTCCTCTGGTAAAGGTGTGTCCAGGTACCAGTAGAGAAACATACCGGCAAATACAACCAACAAAGATTTCCGAATATACGCCATTTGCTGTAATTGGTAAGATTTACAGTAAAATCCCTCAAAACCGAAACCGACACTGATACTAACTTTAGCGTCCAGTTTACATGTGTTGCAAATAAACTTTCTCTACAACGGACACTTTTACCCTTTCCCTTATCTATGTGTATTCCAAAGTTCAGTACATTGTACCTACTGAATATTCATGGACAAAATAGTTCTAACGAAATATGAAAGCTGGAGCATTATAGTCATTTTAGAAATCAAAGAAACACAGTTAAACCTCTCTATGACGGTCACTAAATTACATCAAGTATTTTGTGTTAAAGGCAGGTGACTGCTTAAAGCAAGGTGAAAGTAGAACTGAACGCTCGCATAGGAGCCTTCTGTTTTACTTTCACCTTGCTTTAAGCACCCACCTGCCCCGAATACCAACTAAATAACACAGTTTAGGGGCCGTTATAGAGAGGTTTTACAGCATATCTATCCAAATCCCAATAGCAAATAGAGCAGACCCTGATCAGACGGTTCCTATTAGGGCCGTCTGATCTGTGTCTACTCTTTTTGCAAATGCGTGAAAACACGTTTATATGACGGAAAGGGTTTAAGAGGCCGAGAACATTACAAACCGAACCACAATTACAATTAGAATATAATTTTGTAAACTAGTTTACGTATACTGAATAAGGTTGTTACATGTAACCTTAACTGATTTCCCACCCACCCCAGAATCCCTCTGATCTGGGTCTACACTGTTTGCCTACGTCTTGTTTAAATGAAACTGGGTACTAATAGGTTAATATTTCGTATATTTACTATTTCTTACATAAATATTCACAAGATAAATGGTTAACAGAAAATAGCGTCCTCGAGTTGTCTGCACACAAGTTTACTGTTTTATCAGGTGTGTTGTCTACTTCTGTCGTTGTATGTGTATTAATATCACGTCGTGACTATTGTTTACACCTGCTATAGTGTACACAGGTAGCTTCTAGGTGCATCCAACATTATTATAATAGTGCTTAATAATCAAAATTAGATAAACAGTCGTAGCAGTAACTATTTAACCCTTTCTCTCATATAAACAAGTTTTCTCGCATTTGCAAACAGAGTAGACCCAGATCAGACGGCTCCTCTAGGAGCCGTCTGATCAGGGTCTACTCTGTTTGCTAATATAATTTGATAGATCTGTTTCTTTACTTTCTAAAATGGCTACACTGTTCCACCTTCCACGTTTCATTATAACTATGTTGTCCTTGAATAATCAGTAGGTATTCAAATTTGGACTAAATATAGAACAGGGTTAACCATTTCCCTGTTTAAAGTTTATGTAAGGGATCATGGCATCCTGAATATTTACTAGCTGTTCAGAGTTTTATGATGGCATAAGCACTAGTGAAGTTTTGGCTCAGGCAGATCTGTAGAACTATATCTATATTATTTCATAAAAGCAAACAGAGCAGACCCCGATCAGACGGCTCCTAAAGGGGCCGTCTGATCTGCGTCTACAATGTTTGCAAATGCGTGAAAACACGTTTATATCAGGGAAGGGGTTAAGTGCCATATGAATCCGCATTAACCTTTGCAAACAATTTTGATCCAGAGGAGACGCCGGTTATCCTGGCCTCGCCTCAGGATCCAAACTGTTTGGCACTAACTATAACTCATATAGACAAGAAAGAAAACGCAATTTTGAAATCTGAAGCAGCAACGTTAGGAGATAAAATTTATTTTGCAACGAAAGGATTAACTTCTTACATTTCACAATATTAATTGTTAACCGTGTATTCACAATATTCCTGTTAACTGTATATTCACAATTAGCCTATTAACTGTGTATTCACAATTAGCCTATTAACTGTGTATTTATAATATTTCTGTTAACTATGTATTCACGATTAACCTATTTACTGTGTATTAACAATTATCATATTAACTGTGTATTCACAATTATCCTATTAACTGTGTATTCACAATATTCCTGTTAACTGTGTATTCACAATTAGCCTATTAACTATTTTTTCAGAATTAACCTGTTAAATGTGTATTCATATTTAGCCAAATAACTATAAACTCTGTATTCACAATTAGCCTATTAACTGTAAACTCTGTATTCACAATTAGCCTGTTAAATGTAAACTCTGTATTCACATTTGGCCTATTAACTGTGTATTCACAGTTATCCTGTAAAATCTATATTCACAATTATCATACTAACTGTGAATTCACAATTAACCTATTAACTGTGTATTCACAACTATTCCATTAAATGTGTATTCCTAAATCACTCCCTCGTTCCGTCTATGTTTTCTTTATCCCACTGTATAACAATAATGTCTGTTCAAAATTGGATCTTGCGTATTTTTGACTACGTCAGATTCGATTAACCCTTTCCCTGTTCAGTATTCATGTAAGGAATAATGACATCATGAATATTTATAAGCTGCAAATTTTATTGAGTCAACTTTTCAGGGAAATATTGTGCCATGACAATAACTGTGGAACCAGATCTATATCATGACAAAGCAAACAGAGCAGATCCTGATCAGACAGGAGCTGTCTGATCTGGGTCTACTCTGTTTGCAAATGCGTAAAAACGCGTTTATATGAGGGAAAGGGTTAAGGTTGACCGAGTGTCAAACAGCTTGGATCCTGATTAGACACCGACGCCGAGTTAAACAGCGCTTAATCTGTATCCAAGCTGTTTGCAAACCCTAGTCCAGTCACGATTTACGTGAGAAGTGTTGACTCTGGTTGTCTTTATCACTCTGTCATATGGTGGCAATATCTAGTTTGTTATCGGAGTCAACGTTTTCTACCACTTTACAAATAACCTAATTCTATGTTTCTAAAGGCATACATCGCAGTTTGAATTTGCAAAATGCGTACCATTTACGAAACACCTAAGCATGCTAAATTCTAACGCGAAAGATCTGACCTGAGACTTACAGGTGAATATATAGGAAATTGATTTACATGGTTTAGTCAAATTTAACCCTCACAAAGCCGAGATTTTAAAAAAGACTATTCCAGATTTCAAACAGATCAAGCTTATGGTGAATATTTAGTTTTTTTCCCAAAGAAAAGTGTAACATGGCAAACTATGCAGACCCTGATGAGAGGGCTACTCTAGGAGCCCTCTCATCTGGGTCTACACTGTTTGCAAAAGACATTAGTGACTCGTGCCCCGCACAGTTAAGGTTAAAGTCGTAACGGTTATGCACATATAATCTACTGAGTAAGTTTGCAATATCAAACCCCGACGTATGCCTTTAAGACAAATGCTAGCCTTTTGCAGGACGAAGCTACGCAATAGTCTAAGCTATCCGCACTGCTTACCTTCCCTGCTAATTATACAGTCAGCACCTGCGTTTAACCCTTTCGCTGCCACACTCTGTCGTCTGCTAACTTTGTCGTCTGCTACAAATTTTCATTTTTTTAAAAAAAAATTCTTCATTTTTGTTTCAAAAACATAGTAACAGTAACAAACAGTTTGGATCCTGATGCGACGCCGAGTTACTCGGCGTCTCATCTGGATCCAAACTGTTTGCATAGGTAATCACAGATCCGGCATTGGCAGCAAAATGGTCAACTCGCTTTACCTGAGATACTTGTTTCGCCCACTATTCAAAAGGACCTGGCCTGGCTGTCTGAGCAGGGTCTGCTCTGTTTACTTTATGAAATAATATTGATCTGATAGTACAGTGTCCGCCACCCAGAATAAATTCCTCGTCATAATGCCACTTTAACAAGTTATCGGATTAATATAATTATCCATGTATGCATTATATAAAATACCCATTGCCTCTTATGCTATTTTTAGATACAATCTCTTTGAATAAATCTACCGAAAAGGAGCATTAACTAGAGAAAAGGAACATATTAGAAGTTTGTAGTTTGAAACCATTGTGATAAACAGAGCATTTGCTCCTATAGGAGCAAATGTTCTATTCATCACAATGCTTTCATAAAGTGATTTTACGGAGTCGTCAAAAGTCGTCAATATGAGAGAATATGTTAAATGAATATTCATGAGGTGAGAGATGAGATTCACACTTTCGATTCATTTTGTGACCGATATATCGTAGAATCTGACTTAATTAAGCGGCCATAAAATAGGTCTACCTACATGTATGGGTATGTAAGGCAGGTGGTAGCTTAATGCAGGGAAACAGTAATGCAAAAAGCTCCTATAGGAGCTTTCTGCATTACTGTCGCCCTGCATTGAGCAGCCATCCGCTTTTTAAGACTCCTATGTTCAATAAATGAATGGTCGCTTAAGACAGGTGATCTCTGGTATATCACAAACATGAATCACTTATGTAGGTCATATTTTATATACTGCGTATTTTCATTGACATTCTTATCAAGGTGATATAATGGATAGCGTGAGTTATATACAAAACTGTTAATGTATACATGTACGCCTTATCGAGCTTAAACCTTTACTTCATACATGACTATTCATGTAAGAATTAATAACATCATTAATATTGATTAACCATTTACTCCATAAATACGCCTTTCTACGCCTTTGCAAACAGAGTAGACCTGGATCAGACGGCTCCTATACCGTCTGATGAGGGTCTGCTCTCTTTGCTTTTGCTATAATTTAGATAGGATTCAACAGTTTCGGTCACGATAAAAACTTATTTTGTTCACAGTGCCGTTATAAATGTTCATTGAATTAACCCTTCGCTTGCTGAATTTTAAAATACATTTCTCCTTCTTTACCCATGCCCTGTTGTATAATTACATATATCTTCACTCTGTACACGTATTTCGCTGTGCAATCACTGCTGTGGAGTGCACTGGTTGCACAATCAACTTGTAAATAGTGCAGACCCTGATGAGACAGCTCCTGCAGGAGCTGTCTCATCTGGGTCTTCACTATTTACAGGTAGGTATATTGACTTAAATAGCAAGCGAAGGGTTAATATTCATGATGTCATTATTTCTTGCCTGAATATTCATGGAGTAAAGGGTTGAATTCCTTTTTATAATGACATATGAACACAGGAAATCTTGACCATGGCAGAAACTGTAGAATCATATCTATACCAATTAATAAGCAAGCAGAGTAGATCCTGATCAGACGGTTCCTACATGAGTCGTCTTATATGGATCTTCTCTGTTTGTAAAGGCGTATAAAGGCATATTTATGGAGTAAAATGTAAACAATTATGTCTGCTAAACTCTGATCTGTTGCATTGTTTACTTCTGATTCGTTTAACCCTTTCCCTGATGAATATTCAAATAGGAAATAATGACGTCATAAATATTAATAAGATTATTTTTTTATAATGGCTTAGGATCACATGAAATTTTGGCTCAGGAAGAAACTGTAGAATGAGATCTATATTATACCGTAAGCAAACAGAGCAGACCCTGATCAAAGGGCTCCTATAAGAGCCGCCTGCTCTGGGTCTACTCTGTTTGCAGATGCGTCAAAACGCGCTTAAATATAAGGGAAATGGTTAAGAAACGGTTGACCGAATGTCAAACAGCTTGGATCCTGATTAGACGCCGAGTTACTCGGCGTCTTATCTGGATCCAAGCTGTTTGCAAACGTGAGTCAGGTCGCGCTTTACATGGTAAGGATGAATATCATTCTAGTGTCACTTATGCTACATGTATATGTCATAACGAACATACCGGTATGTTAATTCTCGCCAAGCTTGAGTTTCGATCTAGTCTGTTCTGTTAACTTTCATTGCATTGCATGTATATAGATTGCATCAAGCAGTGTAGGCATATATGACAGCTTTAATCGGTCACTCTACACATTCGCTTTTTAACGTATTTGCAAACAGAGAAGACCAGATCAGACGGCTCATTTAAGAACCGTCTGGTTAGGGTCTACTCTGTTTACTTATGGCATTACATTGATCTAGTATTTTATAAATTTACTGCCTTGGCCAACAATTATTGTGTCCATAAGCAATGATAAAAACGTCAGCTTATACATATTCATGATGCAAACATTTATATAAATATTCATGAGGAAATGGGTTAACCGTTTCCCTGATGAATATCCATGTAGGAAATAATGACATCATGAATATTAATACATGTAATGACATATGAAGACATTGGCTCAGACAGAAGCTGTAGAATCAGATATGTATTGCACCATAAGCAAACTTAGCTGACCCTGATCAGACGGATCTGGGTCTACTCTGTTTGCAGATGCGTTAAAATGCGCTTACATAAGGGAAATGGTTAAGCATATCTGTTGTCGTATCTGTTGAAGTTTTGTCATATCTATATATGTTGTGTTTAGGATTATTTTTATCTTGCATCTAACTTTAGAAACTTCCTTTCTTTATGTATGCACGTATTCCGACTAAAGCGATTGCATTTGTAGTTTTGTACAGTGGGCCCTTTCACCGCATTTACTCGTTTACATAATGCATTTTCATGTGAGATATATATCATGACAGTGTTAATTAGCTGGTTTTTGTAACGGCATTACGTACAACTTACATAGTAAATCACAGCCTGTAGAATCATATCTACTGCAGTAGCTGTCTCTGTTTGCAAAGTGTGAGTGGGTGAGTGAGTTGGTTTAACGGCATGGGCATCGCGACACAAATATGTCATGGCAAAGACGTTACAGTAAACGACGTTTGAGGGAAAGGGTTAAAGTAGTGTTTGACATGTCATAGCAACAGTTGGACTCAAAGTGTAGTATTTGACCTATTTATCAGTATAGTAAAGTTTCGCTATTGCAACCACATACTTTTATTAATATAGTTGTCTGTAAAAGTATGGGGGTTGCTTAATGCAGGGCAAAAGTAATACAGAAAGCTCCTGGAGGAGCTTTCTGCATACCTTTTGCCCTGTATTAAGCTACATGTACCACCTGTTTTAAAGATCAAAAATTATATTCATTTTAAGAGGTCGTATTTGAGAAATTCTGCTGTACTGTATTATCAGTCTGGTTTTATGTCCAAATTGTAAGCAAATACAGTTGAACCTGTCTTAACCCTTCGCTTGCTGAATTTTAAAATACATTTCTCCTTCTTAACCCATGCCCTGTTGTATAATTACATATATATTCACTGTGAACACGTATTTCGCTGTGCAATCACTGCTGTGGAGTGCACTGGTTGCACAATCAACTTGTAAATAGTGCAGACCCTGATGATACAGCTCCTGCAGGAGCTGTCTCATCTGGGTCTTCACTATTTACAGGTAGGTATATTGACGTGAATAGCAAGCAAAGGGTTAAGCTGCTATCAAACAGAGGTCTAAGTATGGGTCTGTAGGGTAGGTGGTTGCTTAATGCAGATGAAAAATAATGCAGAAAATTTCCTTTATAGGAGTTTTATATATTATTTTGCCTTGCATTAAGCAACGACCTACTTTTTTAAGACACATATGTTCAGTAAATAAATGGCCGCTTAAGACAAGGTATGTTGTACATACATCTCCGTCAGTGCTATGATAAGTGTTCGAACCCTAGGCGGCAGATATCCGAGCCATTCCCAAATGAAGAAAGGGTTTTTTCGGGGATTGGGGTTGGGGTTGTTGAATAAAATGTTGACACACTGCGTGCATTGTCGCACGCTTCAATTCTCAGCACATATTTGTTAAATTCAAACCTAAAAATGTCAGTTACATTTGAATTTCAATGGCTCGAACTCGAATAACTCGAATTTCTTGATAATTCGAAGTTAAAGTTCGATCCCTTCCAAAATTCACAATGCAGAATTATTCTAAAATGTATCACTACGCCTATCTAGTTTAATGCAGGTCGAAAGTAATGATGAAAGGTTCTACAGCATTACATTATATCTGCATTAAGCTATGAACCTGAGAAAGTGTCAACATTAGGAATATGACTACTCGAACCTCCGTTATCTCGAAGTAATATGTATGGTTCCTTTAGACCTGCATTAAGCTGTGAAATTGAGAAATTGTTCAGATTAGAAAAGGGATGAATCTCCGTTATCTCGAGGTAAACTATATGGTGCCTTAAATTTCGACATATCGAAATTCAACTGAAGTTTGCTTTGTGACGTCA
The DNA here is from genome assembly GCA_963576725.1 of Azorinus chamasolen. NCBI lineage: Eukaryota > Metazoa > Mollusca > Bivalvia > Cardiida > Solecurtidae > Azorinus > Azorinus chamasolen. The sequence goes on from OY755240.1 coordinate 22,927,704, forward strand.
TGACAGTCAGCCTCTCATATGGTTCAAACCAAAATGTTAGCGTAGGTCATTACGAAGTGGCTACAGTTGGGCGATCTCTTATCCTGCTGTGAAAAAAAAATGTCTGCTCAAATTTGGATGCGATGCAATTTTGACCACTTCCGATGCTATCAAGCTTTTGAGAATCTATGGACCGGGTGTCAAACAGCTTGGATCCTGATGAGACGCCGAGGTACTCGGCGTCTCATCAGAATCCAAGCTGTTTGCAAATGCGAGTCAGTTCGCGGATAGCGGGATATCGATTAAAGTGGGATACATGTTGAATGTTGGGAAACGAAGATAAATGTAGACATCGTATCAAGTGGATAAGAGGTATGGTGGCTTAAACCGTTTATTCCATAAATATACATTTCTGTGTCTTTCCAAACAGAGTAGACCCAGATCAGACGGCTCCTGTGTGAGCCGTCTGATCAGGGACTGCTCTGTTTGGGGATGATTTAACCCATTTACATCCAGATGATTCTTCTTTTATCTAAGGGATGTCTGGTCTACATTTTCTTCTTTGTTTTGTTTTATATTGAATTTCCTATCAGCAAACAGTGTAGTCACTGATCAGACGCCGCATTATTCGGCGTCTGATCAGTGTCTATACGCTGTTTTCCTACGTCCCATATATGGGGTCGTGGAAGTAAATGGGTTAATATAGATATGATTCTACAGTTTCTGCTATGGCCAAACATTCCAGTTTCAATGTGCAATTTTAACAAATATTTTAATTAACATGCATGATGTCATTATTTCTTACATAAATATTCATAGAGTCAATGGCTAAATATTAATATGGACGCTTCAATGAATATCAATGCTCTTCGATCAGACAAAGCTCAAAATTTCGAAAAACTAATGCATGTATAATAGGTCTATTCAAGCTCTGATCTAGAGCTACTTTTACATGTATCCATTTAGATCAAGCTTTGGAAAAAGTGTTGAGTGTCAGGCAGGTTGGATCTTGATGAGATTCAGAGTTCCTCGGTGTCTCATCAGATTCAATTTGTTTGCAAATACCCGTTAGGTCGGGCTTAGCACAGTGAGGATTAACCCTTTTCCAGGTGAATATTCATGTAGGAAATAATGACATCATGAGTATTTAATAAGATTATTTTTATAATGGCATATGAGCGCAGGGCATTTTGCCTCAGGCATAATCTGTAGAATCAGATCTATATTACACCATAAGCAAACAAGAGTAGACCCCGATCAGACGGCTCCTATAGGAGCCGTCTGATCTGGGTCTACTCTGTTTGCAGATGCGCCAGACTGCGTTCACAGGGAAAGGGTTAAAGGGACATACTGTTGAACTTTTTTTCTATCTCGAACTTCAAGGGACCATAGAAATTACTTCAAGATAACAGAAGTTCGGGTCAACCGATTTATAATCTGACCAATATCTCAAAGTTCACAGCTTAATGCGGGTCTAAAGTAAAGCCGAAATCTCCTGTACGAGTCAACGTCGATTCATCCGATTTCTAATCTTGACAATTTCTCAACCTGCATTAAGCTGTCATGTGTATTTCTAGATATGCGTAGTGATACAGTTTAGAACAATTCTTTAATGTAAGTTTTGGAAAAACCGACCTTTAAGTTCGAGTTATCCCGAACTTCGAGTTATCCGAGTTCCAGATATCGAGACTCCACCGTAAATCATTGCTATGTTAAGAGGAATTTATCAAGTTAGGGTCCATGATCTAGCCCGAGGTTATAACCATTTTAATTTGAGTCTAGGTTCATTCTCAAATATCTGATTGTCAGATTTTGGGTGTAGCTCAAAGTCTGGGTCCATGCTTATAAAGCTTTTTTTGTTGAGTCTGAGCTTGTTCTCAAGCTTTTATTTGGTCAGATTACAGCCTTTGGTTCAAATCCGACCAATCAAAACCTTGATCAGCATTTTGCCAATAGGAATTCGATAGATTAGAGTGCTACCAAATAACAAGAAACACAGGTCCAAGTTTTAACTTTTTTTTTTTAATATCTCCTTTATTTCTCCACCAAACCCAAAACTGTGATCACTGAATCGAAGAGACGATTCCAAAGAATACTCACGTTATAGGGTTTGGTGGAGAAATGACGATTTTAGTATTTGGGTACACACCTTTATCTGTAGATCTGAATACATATTCAGTTTTTATTGCTTCTTTGTTATAGCTGACACGACATTTAAAGTCCATGTCTTATTAAGTTCATTGGGTTCTTTGTTGTTGAAAAAGCATTTTTGTTGTTGATAAATTCTGAAAGTAGGAAATCCTTCGAAAGCAATTAATGAGCAGTTATTAAAGGTGCAACACTACTCACGCCCGTAACTAAACTCATGGAAATTGATGATCTCGAAGGACCAGAAAATATAATTAGCTGAGGACGAAGTACGGGGCAACTATTTACACCCGCCACACGAGCACTTAACAACTTCTGTTGAGAAGTACATACACGCTCAAAGTAGAAGATAAAGTTCCATGGCTTCTATGTTGCTGACAATACATGAACGTTCCAAACGTTGCTTACAAAACATGCCAATCTTCATGGCCTTATGTTTTGTTCACAGGACATGAAAACGTACATGACATCTTTGTTGCTGACAAGACATGAACACTTCCATATTTTTTTTGCTTTGAAAGTTTCCATTATTGTTTTATGCTGACAAGACATGAAAAGTTCCACAGCGTCTTTGTTGCTAAAAAGACAGGAACCGTTCAATGGCCTTTAACATTTAATTCCAGTTTAGAGGCGTAGCTGACAAGACATGAAAAGCGCCATGGATTCAGTTTTTGCTGACAGGACATCGAAACGTACATTACACCTTTGTTGCTGACAAGACATGGACACTTAAATTATTTATTGTTTTGAAAAATTCCATTATTTTTCATGCTGAACTGTTCTATGGCATCTTTGTTGTTGAGAAGACATGAATCGTTCCGTGACTGTTTTTGACTAGACATGTAGAGTCCAATTACTTCTTTACTGCTAACAAAAACATCAACAGTTCTATGACTTCCATGTGACTAACAATGTATACGAAAAGTGCCATGTCAGCTTTGTTGCCGACAAGACCTGGATCAATGCTTATAACACTTTTAGTTGAGTCTGAGTTCGTTCTCAAGTTTTTGATTGGTCAGATTTGAGCCTTTGGAGCTTGAGAACTCAAATCGGACCAATCAAAAGCTTGAGAACGAACTCAGACTCAACTAAAAAGCTTTATAAGCATGGACCCTGAAGCTTTCCATGACTTTTTCTTTTGTTGACTAAACCTTCGGGCAGACAATACATGAACTGTTATATGTAGTGGTATGACTCTTTTGTTGCTAAAAGACATACATTTTCAGTAAAGCCCCACTAAACCTGAGTATAGATGTCGGTCTTGGCGACAGGTGGCAGCTTAGGAGCTTTATGCATGACTTTCACAATGCAATAAACAGCCACTTGCGTAACACTTTCTAAATTCTTCTCTACTAGAATTTAGGTTTAGTTGGTTTTACCATATACGAGTTCTCTCTCCGTTGTTGCGCAAAAGGCATATAAAGTTGTATGACTCCATCAATCGTTGCTGACAAGACGTGTAAAGTTATATAACGCCTTTGTTGCGGACCTTACGTGTTACATTCTGTGTCTCCTTTGTTGCTGACAATACAGTAAAAACCCTTTAAACTCTATTTCTAGTAGAGAATGCTTTAGATACTTTTAGATATATGGCTTCTTAAGCCATGGTGAATATCATGCAGAAAGTTTACAAACATTATGTCCTGTTTGCCATTACGATTGTTATAGATTAGTCCGAGATGAGATATGTTGATTTACACTGTCTTTAGGGTGGGGATGGAATACATGTCAGGTTGGGCGCCCCGTAACCGGTTTTAAACCCTCAGTGACATTTGTCACTGACGGTTTCAAAGAAGTACTTCCATCTTCTCCCTATGGTTTGTTTGTTATGTCTTTGTGCGTATCCTTGTGTCTTTTATATACATGTGCACTTATTGGTTTCGTCTTGGATCTGTTTAGGCGGTTGTGGGTTTTGTATGCGGTGTTTCCTGCATGACTCATACATGTACCTTTAGAGGGGTTCTAGCCATGCACATTTCCATGACCTCTTTTTGCTGATAAGCCATGAAAAGCGACATGGCTTCATTGATTGTTGACATGCCATGGAAACGTACATAACCTTTTTGTTGCTGAAAATACATCGGTCACTTCCATGACAAATGTTTTGAAAGCTTCCATTATTTGTTTATGCTGGCAAGATATAAAAAGTGCTGTTGAGAGGACTTGAAACTTTCCATGATTTCTCTGCTTTTAACAATGCCTGTAGAGTTATATAGTATCTTTGTTGCAGACAAGACATGATAATTTATATGGCTCATTTGATGTTGTCAAGACATGTACACTTATGCTTTGTTGTTGACTACACACGTAAAGTTTTACTTCTTTGTTGCGGACAAGGCCTATAAAGTTATATGACTCCATCGTTGCTGACAGGCCATGTGATGTTGCGGACAAGACATGTAAAAGTCAAATCTAGGACTCCTTTGTTGTTGACAATATATGAAACGTTTCACAGTTTCTTTGTTCGTGTAGTTGCTTATACCACTTCAGCTATTGATATTAGCTTTCGTGATGATGATGATTGCTATAATGGTGGTGTCGTTGCTATTGTTAGAAAGTCTAATCGTGCTAGGAGCTAACCATCTGATCTTCCTAACGACCATACAGAGGGTCAGCCAGCATAGGAGGAGCTATAAGAAAGGAAATATGATTAATACCAATTAATACCGATTTCATTATTTTATCAATATATTACTTTATGTTAGATATTGGGTGTTTCATTAATTGTTTTAAATACATTCAGAGCTCAAAATAAGATGCGTAAATCAAATCATGTTCTATAACAACTTGTTTATTTCTCCACCAAACCATGTGTTGCGACCACTTTTTGGAATCATCTCCTAGTGACAAGTCTAACGAGTAGACACAACATAGGGTTTGGTGGGAAATTTACGATTTTAGCATTGAGTAATCAGATTTATCTGTTGCTCTGTTAAAGTTCATACAAAAGAAAGTTGTAAACTATTGCAACGCATGTTATAGATTTACTACTGTTTCTTTTTGCCATCAACTGCCTTAATTAATTTAACCCGTTCCCTGTTTAATATTCATTCAAAGAATAATGACACATCATGAATATGTATTAGCTTTATATTTCATAATGGCATATGAACACAGGACATTGTGGCTCAAGAAGAAACTGAAGAATCATATCATTCTATATCATACCATAAGCAAACAAAGCAGACCCTTAACTGCGAAAATGCACTAGTGCGTTTTAGTTAAAATAGCAGTTTGAATCTGACCGATAATGAATCTTAATGAGATACTAGGAACCAATACATGACGCATTCAGTCGTTAGCCAGTCGTAGCACTTCATAACCGATTTACCCTCAGTTATAGCCGGTTTCACTTTCTATGGCAATGGGCAAGGGTTCTGTGATAGAACGCTTCTTACATTCGTGTTCATTACAAATGTTTTTTTATGAAACTCGTTTACTTTAATGAATATGACACTCGCTAAAGTTCGAGTCAATATTAGAGTAAACACATTTTATAAAAACAAAACACAATCTGTAATGAACACTCGTGTACGATCCTCTATTTCTACAGTTTTTGCCATTGCCAAGATGTCATGTGTTCATATGATACCAGTATAAAAATATAACATAATCAGTATTTATACAGTCTTAGGAAAAGGATAAACCATCTTTAGTAGGTTTATGCTGTTTTTTGAAAAAAAAACTATGAACGCAATACAGGAGTAAGGTCACTTACCAAACATCGGCATTAATTTTGGGACACACACAGGGCTTCCAAGGTGAACTGCACACATTTGGTCATCCGTGCAGAGAGTGGCCGAGCAAGGGGGCTCTGTAATTGTAAATGAAAGTAGATATATGCACAGTTAACCCTTTCCCTGTACTATGTGTGTTCCAAATTTTAATACCTACTGAAAATTCATGGACAAAACTGTTATAATGAAATATGGAAGGTGAAACATTGCAGCCATTTTAGAAACTACAGAAATAGACCTTTCAAACTCAACTAGCAAACAGAGCAGACCCTGATCAGACGACAACTATAGGAGCCGTCTGACTTAGGTCACCTCTGTTTGCAAATGCGATAAAACACGATTATAAGAGGGAGAGTGTTAAATCAAATTATGATAAAGCCTCTTTAATGAGACCGTTAAACCTCCTTTACTGGCTTCCGACAAGGTGAAAATATTTCTCAATTTTGTCCCTATTTTTGATTGATTTGGAAGCTTGCTTACTTTCAAAATGTAACTATGCGCTAGTAATAGCATTTGTATATTTAGTATCGGGTGTATTTATATTATATTCTGGAATTTTTCAAATATCGGTGTATAAATGCTTCATGTGCTTAGGGTACCCATAAACCTGATCTAAAACCCCAGTGGTTACTTTTGGCTACTGACCGTTTTACCGTGGTACTCCTGCTTTCACTCTATAGACTTATTTGCTATTTTAGACATCACGTATTGTCAACTCAAGGTTGGTAATGTTTACCGATGCGTTGGCCGATGTGTACATTACCATACCGAGGGTTGACAATACGTGTTGTGGCTCTCCACAGAATGTGATATTTATTTTATTCTACCGAACAGCACAGTCAATCTCGTCAGCAAAACGATTTATTCAATGACATCAATAAAGTGTTTGAAACGAATTCAAATTTATTCCCGGTGCATCGATAAACGCTTCTTTTCAATACACATTAAACACTGGCGGGCTCCTGTTCAATCTTGGTTTAAACATATTTTATTACTGGAATATACAAATGCATCAATTTACATAGATTCTAAGAAGGATTGGAATGAAAGCTAAGAGCTTATGAAATTCCTCTCCTAGGCATATAATGCTGTGCCTGCTTGACTTTACTACTTTTCCATTCACAAAAGCAGTTGTTCATAATAATTACAAACTTTTCAAGATATAATGAAATGCTGAAATACAAGAGTATATGTTGAATCGGGAAAGAATAGATATATGAAGATGAAACGAAACAGAATGGTATGATTGGAACGAAGATCCGTGGCGCATACAAACAAATTGTCAATAATGAGTGACATTGCCCAGCTGGATCTATATAAGTAAGCTTGATGTTTTTATTTATAACAACAAATGAATTAAGACATTAAACTTTTGGTTTTTACAATGTATCTCTGAACTGCAGTAATATTTGAATATTCATTTCTAATGAAAGTCTAAGATATCCGAATAACATTAGTTTTGAGTCTGGTCTACAGAAAGGCCTGATGCTATTAAACAGATCAATGTTCAATCTTGACAGATCCTCCTCCGAAACAGTCGCATATTGCCACATTTCTCAAATATTTGAACAAAAACAACTGTCAGAATGACGTTTGTTGATTGAATTGCAACTGTCAGATGACGTCAGTCATATGACGTCACGCACACTATTTAATAAGCGCTCACTGATCTAGACGTACTGTTGCTCGCACGAGATAATGTTGCGCGACGAACAGTAAAAATTGTTTCATAGCAGGCATACGGAAGATTTGTATAGGAACGCCACATGAGGTATAATAATATAAAATATCAAATGTTCATGGTGTCATTATTCTTATATGAATAATCATGGAGTATTTCTGTTATACTTTACAAGCTGGAAGTTCAGGATACACAATGAATTCAATACATATTATCGGTTCAGTTTTTATTGTACCTGCGTTACTACAGTTGGTGTTTGAATCCGGAGTACACAAATATATCATGTGTTTCTTCGCAACTTTCACATATGAAACGAGTTGACTTTACCAGTTGGAGCTAAACCCAATTTCCCAAATCTTGACATGTTGGATTGCCATCAGGATATCGGGCATCCAATCTTATTTAATGGACATTCCTGTGAACAATCTTCTAACTCTAAAGTACGACATCAAATGTAAGCGGCACAGTTAGCATTATGCTATACAGAACAAGAGAAATATTATTTCTCCGCTGTCTCACAGTGGGAGAGAATTTCAAAATGCGTTCGAGTCAGGATAATTGCTTTTTTCCGGAAAATGGAAGAACACATCCCTTTCAACTCCCAGGAAGTACTAGAACTACTGAAACTAGGCACAAACAACTCCCACAACACCCCGTGTTACAGTGTCAATTGCAGTTACAACATACACGCAAACAACAGAGAACATCAATATGGATTTCATAGATAGAAATAACAGAGAAAATCAATGTAGATTTCATAGATAAAAACAACAGAGAACATCCATGTGAATTTCATTAGAATCTAGAAATGACAATCTATTTGCATATATCACTGCACTAAAGGTGAATTTCATAAAACAGATATTGAACCTTCACATATGCAACTGAAGTTTATTACTTTTTGCCAACGTGAACTTGAAATGTCTTCCAATATATACCATAAGGAACTTGAACAAACACATTCTGAAATGCATGATCTTCAACACAATCACGGACACGTGTACAGTGATCAATCAAAACATGATAACGTTTCCACCTTTCCTTATCATGGGCGGCAAAATCGGTTGGGGCGTTTAATAAAATTGTCACAAGCTACAGGCTACTGTTAACTTTAAGCATCACTGACAATTTACTTATAAAACTACACTAGGACGGTCATAACGTGTCAATCTTGTTTGAAGTTTTCAAAACAGAACCATTTCAAATACAAATAATATGTAGTATTCATGTGTTTTATATGTTTTCAATACAAGTATGCAGAACTTAGAAATATTAACAATCATACAATTGTTTGTTCGGTGCCATTCTCTATTACATGCATTGTGTATTTAAAATGTATGGTTCATCTTCCTAAGCACATACTGTCGTTTGCATCTGTAATACTATACAGCCTAATTCATTAACAGACTCAGTTGCAAATTTCTGTTACATACATGCCTGCTCAGAAATCTTATGTTCATTTGTTCTTAATTCTATTTTCTATACGGAACCAGTGCGTTTCCCTGAGTTTTACAGTTGTTATCTCTAATTCATTTCAGTTATGTATTATGTAGGAAAGTTTTATATTTGCAATTGCTTGCTTACTTTACGGGACGGTGCTCCAATATTTAATATAACGTGCAGGATCAATTTCGGTTTCCGCTCTATAGTTGTCATATATTTTACTACATGACCCGCGTGCTGGTCATTTATTTGCCTGGATTTGCAAAATGATTAATCTACGAGGGGAATACATAACTAACGCATTATTTTATTAGACGTTTACATAATTTAGTTTCTTTTTCGAAACGTTGCATATGCAATTAAAATTCTTATTAAAATGTTAAATGCCTGAAATATTTTGATGTGCTTCAAAACTGAAATTGCAGGACGCAATCTTTTCCAGGACGGATGGGTATGTTTTAGTATCTGAATCTGAATCTGAATGAGTACGTCGGAGATACAATACTGACTTTAATACGACGGAAGGGGTGCGCTACTAAGTCAAAATAAAAGTCATTCAGTTTCTGACGAAAATTACACTCTCACTGTGTTCACTAAGTCTTCACTAAGCCTATGCCTCTCTGACACTCTTTTTATGAAAACAACGTTCTTAAACTGATAAGTTTGGCATGTATAAGTTACAAACAGTTAGAATTGTTTGTGGCGTAGTTGTCTGTATAGTTTTAGTCCTCACTGTTCTTTTTCGTCTTTGACGTTGTACGTAGTGTTCAGCGTTGATAGTGGGTACCTGCCCTTCCACCACCTTGTACATCAGCGTCAGCCGTTGTTGTCTACGCCGCTCCCAGGTCATGTTTGCGTAGCATGTCTGAGACACAGCCTTCCTGTCTATTACGGTTATATTTTAATATAAATCTTACTCCAGCACGTTGTATTCTTTTAAGTGTGTCAATCTCAGTATTAGTGTACGGATCCCAGATGGCACTTCCATATTCGAAACAGGGCAAGGTAAGCATTTTTCCTACATGACTGTGGTTTTATGGCTTAGATTCATTCTAAGAAAGCCTAGAATGGTAATTGGTCTATATGAGTGGTACATTTCAGGTTTTCTGAGAAGGTGATTACCCAGTACTTGGTTACGATTTGGTCAATTTATGACGTAGATTGGAAATATTTCTATTTTATACTCAGACGATAGCATTTCTTTCCATTGAATTTCATCCCCCATTTGTCAGCCCAACAATAAAGAGTGTTCAAATCTTTTTGTAATATAAGATAGTCATTCTCTATGTTCCGCAAAAAATGAGATGAAACAGATTCAGGTAGGTCGTTGATGTGGCATAAAAACAACAGAGGTCCCAGTACTGGTAACTCCAGATTCCACGTACACCTCACGTGATTTCCCCCCGTCGATAATAACACTCATCTTCCGTTTTGTGAGGCAATTTCAATCCAGCTCAGTATATGTATATGGCACTTTCTGAGGGGAACTGTATCAAATGCCTTACTAAAATTTAATGCCATAATATCTGTCTGAATGTCATAATCGTAGGACTGTAGTAGAATATGAGTTGTTAACACTAATAGGGTCTCACAAGAATGTCCTGTTCGAAATCAATGTTAAGGGTAGTTAATATATCAAGTTTATCCACGTGGTTTAACATATGGTGACAGATGATGTGTTCCATAAATTTAGAAATGAAACAGGTTAATGACAAAAGTCTATAATTCATAGGTAGGTGTCGTTCAATAAACGGGTGACATGTTTGCATTTCTCCACTGTCGATGGATCTTTAAAATATTGCCGTGATAGTTGGGGTAAATTCAGGATCACATTCCTTTAGGACGTAGTTTGGTAGGCAATCCGCTCCTAGTGTTTTGATGGTCTTTATTTCATCCAGTAGTACTCCTTTTTGGCAGATAATAAGTGGCGTTATAATGTCTTGAATCCGTGTGGGAGGAGGGGAGAAACTTGAATTGTCGTCCTTATTGAATACCGACTGAAATTGGGTTATCAGTTGCTCAGATTTTCCTCTGCCATCAGTAACATGATGATTACCTGATTTGGGTGGTGCAACACCTGTACTGTACTGTCTTCTTTTTTGGATTTTACATACTTCCAGAAAGGTGTAGTTTTTCCCAGGCTTTCACTGAAAGTATTATTTATGTACGACCACTCTGCTCTACGAACTTCGCGTTTGCATTCGCGCTGGAATTTGCGATAATTTGACCAATTAATTGTCTTTTTGGCTCTTTTATACAACCCCGCATTCCAATTTAAAGTGCGTTTCACTTTCCCTCGTATCCACGGTGTTGTAGAGTTGTAGCGAACCATCTTTGAAGAAATACCTTTGTCGATCGAAGACTCTATATCACACTTAAAATATCCCAAAATACTTGGACTGGTGAGTTATTGTTGTATTCTTGTACTACCTTTTTTGAAAGGTTAGTAGCTAAGTTCTTCAACATATCCCAGTCTGCTTTAGAAAACAAAAAGCACTTGCGGGTTTTTTGTTTTACATAAAATGCTTTCGTGTCAGAGTCAACCACTACAATCTCATGATCTGATATACCAGGGGCATTAGAAGATGCATTAATATATAATGGCTTAAATGTAAAATATAGATCAAACACGTTATTCTCACGTGTGGGTAAATTACACACTTGTGAGATTAAAGTCAATAGATAAGTCTAATAAAGCTTGCTGAACCTCCTTGTCCTGTGCATATTTACTGATTGCCATTGTCTGCCTGTCTAGATATGGGCAACTGAAATCGCCAGCCAGGATGAATTGTTTATATTTCTCTCTCACAGCCAGTTCTAAAGATCGTCGGAGTTATCCTTCATGTTTCTTTTTAGCATATTAAAAGATCCAACTAAAATAGACTTTTTGTCTACAAGTTTCACTTGTACCCAGATTAGTTCACAGTATGTCACAAGATTAGGCTGTTCCAGCGCTACAATGTCGTTGTGCACTAAAACAAACACTCCTCCACCTAGAGACTCACGATCATTCGTATATGCTGTAAAGTGGTTAGGAAACACCTCAATTGACTTGGTAGAACCGGACGAATCAGGTTCATTCGGCTTAACTCCTCTCAACCATGACTCGGTATCACATACAATGTCTGGCTTTATATAATTTAAGGCTACTTGAAATTCAGAGTTGTTGTTTATCACACTACGACAGTTCATTACTCTGAAGTTTCGTTTTTTCTGATAAGCAGAAGAGTGAAAGGCGTGACCTTCTTTTTGTCTTACGATTGGTAGGACTGCTTGTGTGAATCGGACTAAAACAAGCACTTGATGTTTTAAGAGTAAATAGAGGTGTCAATGTAGGATAATGGGGTATATACGTCAGATGAGAAGAGTTCATATGCTCTAAATGTAAAACTTCTTTTGTTGACACTGTCGCATTTACAGCGGAGACATTGTACATGGGAATGCTTTGCAAGAAGGTCATAGTCAGCCGAGCATAGTTCAATACAATATTTATGGTGCTATACACTACAACCATCACAACATATACAATCGACGTGTTCCCAAGTTACTGGCATCTCGCATAGACCACATGGGAAAATATTTGCATTACCCTGACGGCCAGGATTCGCATGAATATCACCAGCGAGTAGTAGGATACATGCTAACATTGATAAGATTTTGTTTTCGGATGTCATCCATTTCAAGGAATAATATCGGTGGTTTAAACTGTTTGCACAGGCTCCTGCAGCCACTGTGTTTACAGGTAGTGTATCATGTCCCTTTTTATGCTGCCAGTAAACTTTTCCAGCACAGAGCGAACCAAAGTAGACGGTATAATGTCAACCGCATTGTTAACTAGGTGGGTGGGGTACAAGGTGTCTTCCGGACAGAATACAGTGGAAAACACTACATACTCACGAAGACAATGGAGTAGGGTAATTTGGGTTTCAAACCAACACTCATTTTCTCATTAAACACTATTTTGCGAAAAAGGTGTATCACTAATTGCACTAAAAAACTAAAAAGATTATTTCTATCCCGGGATACAATCCCGCGACTTGTTTGTATCGCGCATGCGCACTCCCTTGCATAATGATATCCTGGCTAAATAAGTTCGCTTTCATATAGTTACGATTTACCTTTGGACTTCTTACTTTACTGCTTGCGGATTACCTCTATATACTTGACGGGCTGGAAGTCCATTATACATACTAAATATATCTAGATACTATCAGTGCAGTTTTTATTGTACCAACTCCTCAACATACAAATATTCTTTAACGGTCTACTACAGTTTCTACATTCTATTATTCATCGTTACTATACACTATGTCTAATCAGTCTTTGTTTTGTCAACCTTTTACTCCATAGACACGTCTTTTGTTTGCTTAATTATATTTCCCTTCAACCTTTGTTTTGTCTCCATACACTAGTCTTTTGATGCATTTGCGAACAGAGAAGATCCAGATCAGACGGAATATGTAGAAGCCGCCTGATCAGGGTCTGCTATATCTAATATAGTATAGATATTATTCTAAAATAAAGTATTCTCTTTTTCATGGTACCATTATAAAATATCAGTTCATTGATATTCATGATGTCATTATTTCTTACCTGATTATTGATTGGATAAAAGTGTTACAAAGCCGGAGGATTTACTGTACATTACCTGTGTCGTAGTAGACAATGTAACTTCCGCTATACATCATTGAGCTGCTTGTGATGGCCCCGTCAGTTGTGATGTCATCAATGCTGCTCAAGTAGCACATACTGTAACTTTCGTCATAAGAGACAAATTGACACTGGCCGTCCATGAAGCATATCACACAGCACATCGTCACCGATGTTACGACTATATTTTTATAGCTAGACGGTAATTTAGCATTCTCTACAATCTTATAATGACGAAAAGTGTACAAATTGGCTCCCGACTCACGAATCGCCGCCTGAAATACTGCAACCAAAATCAGAAAACAAGCAGTTTCCGATCTCATTTTAATTTTAAGATAAACCAAAGACAATTTGAAGTCAAACCAGTTAGCTATGGTCGAAACCTTCTTTTGAACATTCACTTGTTCATTGCCTGACAGGAGTACAAATTTTATGCTTCCATCCACTGTCTGGCGAATTCATACTAAATTACTTTTCTATTGACTTTTATATCAATTCACTGATTGCTCTACAAGACATTTCGCGTGACAATCTATTTTCTATGTGACTGTCTATTATCAACGTGTCTGTCTATTACCCTAGTGACCGTGTATTTCTATGCGGCTGTCTGTATCCACTTGATGTAACACTTATGAATTACAATTCTACTTAAACAGAAATTGATTTTTGTCAGCAAATAAACTTTATCAAAACCGTTTGCTTAGTATTGCCAGCTCGAGTTACTCATGTATTCGGACTTTTAAATGGTTGGTGTATATTCAATGGCCTGTCATTTTGTTATTATCAAATCGCATGTAAAAATCAACAACGTGCTATGATTCGTTTACATAGGTTTTTAACCCCTGACCCGCTGTATAAAACTAACATCTGCTAAAATTTGGATAAGGTGTAAATTGCGACTATTTCCGACTCGATCAAGCTTTGAGAAAATATTGACACGAATGTGAAACAGTTTGAATCCTGGTTACTAGTGGTCTCGTCCAGATTCAAGCTATTTCAAGCCAGACAGTTCTAGTTTCAAATAAAACATTTTCAAGAATAACTCATTTTTTCTCATTATCCCCCATATTGTGACCACTCTTTAGAATCGTCTCGAAGAGATTGCAGTATTGTATAAAGAAATACATATGTTCAATAAAACAATATTCATTTAATAATTTTAAATATTTGTTCAATAAAAATGTTGTTTTTTTCAATAAATATTATATTTATTAAATCCCAGAAGTTTCGTGGTCCATGTCAGCCAGTCCATGAGAGTGAAAGCTTCAATGCAGGACCTTCTACAACTCTCATATTTGAAAAGGAGGACAACCTTGTAAATCATACATTATTTACATGACCGTAGGCCATGCAATGATTTCATAACTCTAGCAACTGATCATGCAATCAGTCTTAGGAGGAAAGCCTCCAGTGGTTGTCAGTTTTCCCAGTCGTGGTATGATGGGTTTAAAAAGGGTCATTCAGAGATAACATTAGCCAGAAGTTGTCATTGATCCGAATATATCAGATGATATTCTTAATAACTACTTTTCAAATTTACACAAAGTCATATCTGAAAATAAATTGCTGGCTAAGCCCGGCAATATTGAAAGATAGATTGCACAGGCCTTTTGAGGGAACATAGATTAGACAAGCCTTATGAGGGAACACAGTCCATCTAATGTCATCTGTGAAAAAGAAACAGCACATCAAGCCATCACAAACAGAGTATACCCTATCAAATGATTCCTAAATGGCCGTTTAACGGTTCTACAGTATATAACGATTGAACATACAGTTAATTATACTTGAGAAAATCTGTTGCCTCAATTATACTTAAATCAACCATTGCCAAATTTTAAACATGACAAAATATTTTTTTTATAAAAGTGATTTGTTATATATAGTTGTTATACCTTCTGATCCTTCGAGATCATGAATTTCAGTACTTCTTGTTCTGAAAATTGAATACCGCTTAAGCCGGTGCTAGGGGGCGTGAGCAGTGTTGCACTTTCAATTACTGCTCATGAACAGACTCAATAAAACCGAGTCTGCAATTTTCTCTTTTTGTGTTGCAATTTTTGCTTTCGGGGGATCATCACCCTTCAGAATTTATTCATTTAACCCTTCCCTCATATAAGCGTGTTTTTCACGCATTTGAAAACAGAGTAGACCCAGATCAGATGTCTATAGGAGCCGTCTGATCAGGGTCTGCTCTGTTCGCTGATGGAATTTGAAAGACATGTCTCTTTACTTTCTAAATTGGCTACAATTTTTCAACTTCTATACTTCATGATAACTTCTTTGTCCATGAATATTCAGTAGGTCTTGAAATTTGGATAAAATCACTCCAAAATAGAACAAGAGTGCTCAAAGGAACAAATGTGTCACCTGCTGGGAGAAGTGTATAGAATAAAACAAAAGCCGTCACAGTCACGTGACAAATGCCCTCAAACGATATCCCTGTGACCTTGAACTTTGACCCGTTGACCAGGGAGTTAAACACGACACATCGGCTGTTTGTTCTGTATGTGGTGTTTCCTGCATGCCTCATTTATTTTTGTACTTTTATTATCACAACAGTGTTGCTTGTGCCGTGTGGTGGCCGTAAAAAGTCTCCCCGTACACGTAATCGATGTCGTTATCATTCTCTTGCAGGATATGCAAGTAACATACACCACTCTCGTCCGCCTCTTACATCATCATAAGTATGTTATGCACCTCGTGGTAGGTGTTGTGTTCACCAACGATTTGATGCACTTGGTAGCTACACTTATGTATTGACATGTTGATGAAAACAATACAGGTACCCCTCTATCACTGTCCCATATGATAAAAGTTAAAATACCTCTGATAGAAATGAAATCTGTAAATATGCACTCTGTGTCGTCTGTACAAGTACCCAAGATATTTCTAATTTCTCTTCCCTTCAACCTTATGTTCGTTTAAGACAACTTAATCTTCAGTCGGCATCAACTTTTCACATACCATTTCTTTCGATTAATAAATGTTTTTTAATGGACCAAGAGTTGTACTTTACCTTTAAAATCTGCTATCCAAAATGTTTCTTCTATTTGTAAAATATTTGTATACGAGCGACACAGAGTGTATCCGATTATCCAATAGTGCTTTGCTAAGAGGTGCATATGTTGTAGTAACATTTCTTGTAATTCCACTATAAAATCAACAGTTAATGGCAGAACATTTAATGTCAAGATAAACTCAGACGTTGATTGTACTACTACTAACGTTATTTATGTTTTAACTTGAAACATGCCTAGTTGCGGTATACAGAACGTAGGCCAAACAGGACGTGCTTTGAAGACTCGATTTCAGGAGCACGCATATCAGTGTCGAAATCGTAAACTTAAACATTTTTTATACCAACACTTTCGGAACTCGGGCCATTCTTTTAAAGATGTTTTAGTACAAATTGTAGAGCATATATCATATGATAACGATGCTACAAGTAGCTTTAAATCGAAAGCTAGATTTGTATCTGATTTATATTGGATAAAAAACACATTTTTCTTTAGGATTGAATGATAATATTTACCAGACTGGAGATATTTCAAAAGATCCTGATATAGATATTTTTTCTATTTTTTCTATAAGAAAACGCAAATCTCGATCACATGGCATTCGTAAATGGTAATATTAAACGAAACTCTCGTTTGAAAATGACTATTCTTGATCTACATACTTTGCGTCTAATTTCTGGTAAACATGCCATGCTTTCTAGACTTTCCTCCTTATCTATATCTTCATTAAAAGAAATTAAAGAGCAAGCTGATAAAATTATTTTTAGATCAGATCCTCATCAGATCAGTTCTCATAGGAACGGCTAGTTTAATTCAAAGCTTTACTCTACATGTTCTCAGACCGCACATTGACACATTATCTGAACACCAAAGATTCTTCTTGAATATTCCTTTTATTAATAAAGGTATTGATTGTATTGACCTCCAAATTATTTTTAGAGACAAAACTGTAATTGACACTATTCCTAAATACTTTAAAAATACAGAACCACCTATCATCTGCTAACAATATAACAAACCCATCAGAAATACAATTTTCACCTGTAATAAAATTGTGGCCGACCTTATTATTAATGATAATATTCCTGATAATTGAGATTGCACCACCTCAATATTTTGATATTCTCCGGCTGGCCATGTGATTACTGGTAATTTCGAGATAATTAAAGATAAACGTCTACGATCTCTTTAGAATAAAGGTCCCAAATATAGAATAACATCCTTGATAGATTGTAACTCTTGTCGAGTTCAGATTGCTGAGGCTTTACAACATTTTAGTATTAAATGTTGTCGAAGAGAACATGTTGAGTCCAATGATCTTTCTAATTGGAAAAAAATAATTTTTGATATAATTGATAAACGCATTTCGTTTTATAGCTCTAATAAACAACATTCTTCCACTTAAACCTAGAATTTCTTTTAGACATCTTAAAAAGAATTTACAGGATGTCCATTCAAAATACGTTTTTGTTCCTGCTGATAAGGTATCGAATAATGTGATTATTATTAGACGATCACATTATATCGATGTCTTGAAGCAGGAAATTATTAACCCTTCGCTTGCTATTCACGTCAATATACATACCTGTAAATAGTGAAGACCCAGATGAGACAGCTCCTTCAAGTTAATTGTGCAACCAGTGCACTCCACAGCAGTGATTGCACAGCGCAATACTTGTACACAGTGAAGATATATGTACTTATACAACAGGGCATGGATAAAGAAGGAGAAATGTATTTTGAAATTCAGCAAGAGCAGGGTTAATACCAAGTCATACCTTTCAGTTAATACTGACGAAAAGACAATCGTGTCAGACCATGTCAAAACGTGTGAACAACCTGGAACCGATATCACAATTACACAACATAAACTTCCTACAATGTATTGGTTACCAAAACTACATAAAAAGCATATAAAGCGCGTTTCATTGCATATTCTAGCTCATGTACAACTACTAAATTGTCTTTACTTTTGACTTCTTGTTTAACGAAGGTAAAAGAAAATGTAAACTTCTACTGTGATAAGACTTATGAAAATTCTCGAATAAATATCTTCTGGTCTATTAAGAACTCTTCCGAAGTCTTAAACAAAAATAAGAACAAAAGGTATCTTGCATCCACTGTAAGCACGTACGATATTTCTACTTTGTACACAACTCTTCCTCATATTTTAATTAAAGATAAACTGACGAACTTAATCCAGAAAGTATTTGCCCGGGTAAAAACATCATTCCTGGCATGTAATGCTGAAAAAGCTTTTTTTACTGACGAGCAAATGAAATATTACACCAATTGGACTTGCTCAGAAGTTTGCGAATCACTAACCTTTCTTTTGGATAACTATTTGTACGTTATGGGAATGTTATATACCGTCAGGTAAATGGTATTCCTATGGGTACGAATTGTGCACCACTTGTCGCAGATTTATTTTTTGTGATTTCATGTTACGTTTGAATCCACAATCACAAGAAGATGTTATAAAAGCATTCAATGAAACTTCTCGATATTTTGATGATATTTTTACCTTAGATAACCCTTTCTTTGATGATCTGATTCCTACCATTTATCCTAAAGCACTCAAATTGAATAAAGCCAACCGTCCGACAATTATGCAGCGTTTCTTGATCTAGACCTTAAAATTGATAATGGAATGATTTCTTCTAAAATATATGACAAAATATATGATTTTGATTTTAATATTGTAAATTTCCCTCATCTTGACGGAGATGTTCCCCGTGCCCCATCTTACGGGGTTCATAGAGCTTGTTCATCCATTGACGATTTTAACAATCAAAATATCATTTTAACTGATAAGCTGCTTATGCAAGGATATAGATACCATAAACTAATAAAAACTTTTCTAAATTTTACTATCGAAATCTCTCACTTATCGGCAAGTACCAATGTAATCTGAAGGCGCTTCTGCGACACGGTATTTCACATTTTGAATTTTATGGTGATGTGATTTACGAACTTCGTAAAATCATTGGACATACCCATGTTCTCACTTTGTTCATCAAATATGTTAAAAAATCATTAAAAAGGGACATGATCCTATAGTACTACAACATACTGCATGGTTGGTTGTCAACCCTTTTATAGTTGGCAATCACGCTGGCCTCATTGCATGTACGCCAACAAGAAAGGTTTAGTACTCTATTTAGCCGACCTCTTAGATCCAGAAACGGAAGGAGAACGTCAGATATCTGTACTATTTCGTTTTGCCGTACCCTTTATTACTTTTCCTCTGTTTGCAGCTCAATCATTGAGTACACTAGCGATAGGTGGATACAGTTTATTCACTTAAATGTTTTCGTTATACATGCACTTTACCACTGTATTTGCCATCGCGGTTGTTGTAGACTAGTCGGAGAGGGGATACGTTTATTTACAATGTTTGTCTTTTAGGGTGGGGATGGAATAAGTGCGAGAATGGGCGCCCAAAAAGCGGTTTATCCCCCCCGGTGATTTTTGTCACTGGCCGTTCCAGTTCCAAGGCGGTACTTCCATCTTCCCCTATTGTATGTTCGTTTTGTCTTTGTGCGTCTCTTGATGTTTTTATAGTTATGTTCATTTGTTGTTTCCGTGTGTTGCTGTTCGGGCGGCTGTTTTTTCTGTAAGTGGTGTTTCCTGCATGACTCATTTTTGTACTTTTTGTGTGGTGAACATTTGTGCCAGGTTATTTTGAAATCCATTCCCAGATAAAAAGTTATAGAAGGGACACGAACTTTGGGACGGACGGAAAGGACACACAAATTATACAAACGAGCATAATGACATACAAACGAACTGGCGGATACCCCCTTCCATATATATTACCACTAAGAGCCGTACGTAAATCTGAACTAGCTGAGCATCATGACAGTTGTGCGTAAAAAAACAGTATAAAAAGGAATGATAAAAAGGAGTGATAATCGTAAAAAGGAGTTATTATTATAATGTAACATAGTCCTACCTGTCGCATGCCAATATATAGGAACCTCACTCATTGTAAGTTTTCGGCGGCATTATGTCCGAATAATGTTAAAATACACTTTACTTCTCGCAAGCCGCTTCGTCATTTCATTATTAATGTTCACTAGTTTACAATACCACTTATTTGTTACACGCTCTCAAGTGTATTTAAAGGCATTATCTGTAATGTTTGTTTGGAGAAGACATGTTTCCAATTTCAAGATGGCGGCAGCTGTCAGAACAATGTCCGAAATGTAGCGATATTTTTTTTCTAAAAAAGGATTGTATCACGATTTATTACCCTTAGGTCTATTTGAAGAAGACAGATAGACATATAGGCTGATTTATTTAAAACAGTATGTTAAGAAGGACAGACAGACTTTACAGAGATCGAAACTGCTCAGTACTTAAACAGTAAATACTTCGTGGACAGACAGACTTGTCGGACAGAACACGTCAGATTTCACCAAGATTTAAGCTGTAAATACGTATCTAGATCTGATTCAAAGATTGTGATGTTTGTAATCATATCTGATTCAAATGAAAGAAAATTTAAGAATAAATGTCTAGATCACTCACGTACGTAGTTATTGACAGTAGGAAGTAACACAGCATTGTTAGTAAACAAAGTGCACTGCAGACGTTAAATGTAAACAGAGCGTGACATCATTCCATATACACTCGACCTTTTCGCCAACTCGATCTTGGACGAAGATGTTTACCGAGCGAAAAACATTAATTTTCTGGCAAGATAAATAGCGATTCAAATAGTTTAATCTAGATCTATACAGAAAGGAAATGCAATTTACATTTTAGTAAGATGTAGAAAATCGATTTTCTTCGAAGACAAAGGTTAAACGTTGTTGCGGTTTGTGTGGACTGTCGGGCATTGAGCTGATAAATTTGACATTTGTAACCCGTCAACTTCCGGTAATCTCCACTCGATCAAACCGGAAACCGTAAATCAGCTGAATCGATTCGAGGTTAACAATGTATAGCGTAGAGAACCAAAATTATATCGTACGCGTTACCATAGAGCTCACTTCGTTCGCAAGAATGGCCTTCACCCAATCTTGCGAGCTGTGTTCGCAATGAATATTAATCAACTATATTTTTAAAGTGACGTTATAAACAAAGGAATTTCTTTTTCTTTACCATGGCAGAAACTGTAGAAGCAGCTATGTATTGTTTAATGAGCAAATGGAACAGACCCAGATCAAACGGCTACTGTAGGAGCCGTCTGATATGGGTCTACTCTGTTTGCAAAGGCCTTAAAAGGTGTTTAAAGTAGTATTTATGTGTTAAAAATCCAGAGTTACACTAACATTGCGTAGGCCCTTTAGTGAGGTGTTATTGTACATTGATATGTTACAAATCGATCTCTGTTTCTAAAGCCACTATGTTGCCTATTCGTTCTATTGAAACAATTAATTACCAAAGCACTTAGATTAATTGTTCAGTGGTTGAATGGACATTTGGTATTGTAATTGTTTCGCTGCCACATATTGTTGACATATATCTCACAAACTGGATCAATAAAGATAGATTAATTCATGAGAATGTAAGGGCACTTGAATAATTATTTGATTTACTTGATAAGAAAGATCTAATATGCTTATTATGTTTTCCAGAATTTAAAAAAGTATTAATACGACTAAATTATATTTATCACACATATCGACTCCTAACTCTAAAACAATTTAATTTCGTTAGGTCTTTCATTTAGTGAGTAGACCTTTTGTTTTAGTACAACAACGCAACACATTGCATTTTCAATGAATAAATAGCCATACTGTTTTCGAATAGAAAGAGCAGTCAGACAATGATGGCCGCTGAATGAGTATTGAATATTGAAGAGATAAAGAGTGAAATGGTTGTTGTTTTGCAGAACATGTCTACAATCAGCTTAGTGAGTCATCACAATCGCGAGAGAATGTTAGCATGATTTTTTCTGGACTGCGTGCGTCCGTCTCTTTGAATTGTCATACCCATAACTATATTTTGCATGGGCATAATTCGATAATATTAACTAAACTTAGGCTCGCCCGCAATTGGGAAATGCCCAAAATTCGTTGAATCACAACATAAGTGGTGACAACTTATAACATACAATGGGGAGTTACAATGTTGTGATGCATACATTCTTTATATTCCAGATTATTGAACATTCAACGGAAAACATTTTTGGTTTAGGTTTAATAATAGTAATTATATATTTGGTATTATGTATTTCTTCCTGAAAACTCTACATATAGCTCTTGGAATTGTTTGATGATTTTAAAGCTAAATTTTAGATTTGAATGTTGAATATGAAAATTGTAACTTCTGTATGTTAAGTGAATTTTAATGCCAGATCTAGTGATCTGTCAGAGTTTACTGATTTTGATAAATATTTTACTGATATGAATAACTACTCATGAAAAGAATCAATAAGTTCGGGTTTGCAATTATCTCTTTTTGCATTTCTGTTTCTGCTTTCAAAGGATATCACACTTTTAGAATTGATATTAAAAGTTTCAAATTACTTTTTGCAATGCTCCGAAGTCTCGACGAAAATGATCGTCTGGTACAAAGGCAATACTGATGATAAACAGACCAGGATCCAACTTGTTTGACACTCGGGTCGTGATTTCTGGAAGAAATGGAAGTGGAATAAACAGCATTGTTCTTTTCAGAATAAATGAAGAACATTTGCAAATGCTTAAATATATTAGAGAATACAAGTACAATATAGGTGCACTGAGCTCTTGGTGTGTTCCATTGAATGTTGATTAGTTGAGGTTAGTAGCTGATCACTATCTAGTCAAAACGTACGCCACATTTTGAGCACCACTGAACTATGTCTTGTCTGTGTGATTGAAATTGCAAAAGGCGTAAACGGCGTATCTGTTGTGCGAAGGGTAAAGACATGTTGAATAGTCATTCATCAAGGTTGGAGACAACCCTACACACTGTTTCACACCCTTCCCCCATACAGACGCCTGTGATTGCATTTGCAGAGTAAACCAAGATCAGACCGTTCCTGTAGGAGCAGTCTGATCAGGGTTTGTTCTGTTTATATGTTGTATAAAATAAGATCTGGTTCTCTAAAAGCTTTTGCCAGAGTCAAAATGTCATGTTTGCATATGCTTATGAAAAATATGCATCAGGGAATATCATCACACCTGGGTCAAATTTGTTTGACAATCGGTCAGTTGTGCCTTGGTAATTTTTAAAGCTAAATTTTAGAATTTAATGTTGAATATGACAATTGTAACTTCTGTATATTTAGTGAATTATAATGCCAGCTCTAGTAATCTGTCAGAGTTTACTGATTTTGATAGAAATGTTACTGACAGGAATGTAAAAACTACGGACGCAGACTTATTGAGTTGTCTAAATTCTTAAATTTGCGTATTGCAAATGGACACTGTGGATTAGATGCCTATATTAGTAAAATGTACCAGCGGTGTTTTGGATTATGTTTTATTATATAATAATAATTGCCTAAGGGCAAACTCTTTAATGTGTCAGATGTTGGTCCGTTTGTGTCCTATATACACTGTGCACTTAAATTGTACTTAAAGGTTGGTAAAATTACCCAAGGGTAATACATTAGACCCTACTGATGCTGTTAAAAAGAGTTCGGTCTTCGTTGACGGTTTTAATATCTATAGATGAAATTAATCTCATACTATATGACATAGATTATATTTTTGATCATAAAACTACAATCATCTTACTGATACTGTAGCAAATGCTATTGTTGGGGCTTCACAAATGTGTAATTTAATTAAATCTACTTCGCATATGAAAATTAAAAAAGAGAGAAAACGTTCGTTTGATGACACTGCAAACGATTACGAAACGAATATTATATAAGCATATATTTATACAGACACAGCAGTCCTGGCGCAGATAAGCTAGTAATGGTTGATAAAAGTAAGTTGCATAAAATATCAATAAACCTTTAAAACATTTAATTATGAAATTATTATTTTAAACTTAAAGCATTTAATAAATAAATAAAATTATCAATAAAATAAAAAGTCTTAAAACAGATCCGAAATTGTATCGGAGTTTATAAAATCGTTATTCGGAGGACATAAAGAGACTAATTAATAAACCTTCAGTAACTTTTAAAAATGCGGAATTAGGGTTTGCTGATCGTGACTTTAGTATTAAGAATTACTGTTCCTGAAATAGCTATAGTTGTTCAATTATTGAAGATTAACAAATCATCGTCTGTTTAATAAAATATTTAACAAGTTCTTATATGTTCACCCTATAACGAGTTATGTCTTGTGTACGCTATGTAATATAAATTTTGACCCTGGAATATTCCATGAAATTAGGAGCAAAGGCATTATTTTACTTTTGTATAAAAACATAGATAATTATAGAGGAATATCTATATTAAGCTACTTTAGTTAAATTATAGCCGCAACACATTTCTGGAAGATATTGTTCTCTGTGAGGAGTAAGCTGGTTTCATGTACTTACTTAATCATAAAAAAGTTTTTGTGCTTTTATTGATTATCGTAAATCATTTGACTCTGTTAATGGCGTAAGGCGCATTCTGCCAGCTATATAATGCCTGCTGCATTAACAAGGGAGATAACTCTTTTTAAAAATTCTCAATTTTGCTGTATAAGTTACTTCCCTTGAAATAAAAATAGATTAACAGATGCAAAGTCTTCTAGTGAATACATCTGATCTGATCGATCAGCAGTATGAATAACATTGTTTTTCAGTATTGAATGATATCTTTCGTGTTGATGACTCTATTTTGATAATTATACGTGAGCCTGGATCGTATGCAATAATAAAAATAATGTGAGGTTTGATAAGTAATTGGGTTTAATGCCGTTTGTATCTGTCTGTGCTGTCTGTACATACATTTGCAAAAGTGTAAACCAACACAAGTTTGCTCATAATAGAGCTACTTCGGCAGGGTCAGAAATTTAGTCTATGTGGTAGATCATACTATGCATAATAATCCGTACCTACGTATGATTAATATATATATATATATCACCCAGACGGTTATATAATTGTATTTATTTTGGTATTATATTTGTTTTTTTATCCTAAGATAGTCTATTGTATATCTGCAAGAGAGGCTTGTGTAAAAGTAAAAGTACAAAAATGAGTCATGCAGGAAACGCCACATACAGAACAAACAGTCGCCCGAACAGCAACACAAGGAAACAGCAAATGTACATAACTATAAAAACAACAAGAGACGCACAAAGACAAAACAAACATGCAATAGGGGGAAGATGGAAGTACCGCCTTGGAACGGTCAGTGACAAAAGTCACTGGGGGGTTAAACCGGTTTATGGGCGCCCAACCTCACACTTATTCCATCCCCACCCTAAAAGACAAACAGTGTAAATAAACGTATCCCCTCTCCGACTAATTTACAACAACCGCGACGGCAAATACAGTGGTAAAGTGCATGTATAACAAAAACATTTAAGTGAACAAACTGTATCCACCTATCGCTAGTGTACTCAATGATTGAGCTGCAAACAGAGTAACTGTAGAAAAGTAATAAAGGGTACGACAAAAACCAAATAGTACAGATATCCGACGTTCTCCTTCCATTTCTGGATTTAAGAGGTCGCCTTCATAGAGTACTAAACCTTTCTTGTCGGCGTACATGCAAAGAGGCCAGCGTGATTGCCAACTGTAAAAGGGTTCACAACCAAACATGCAGTATGTTGTAGTACTACAGGATCATATCCCTTTTTAAGTTACATGTATATATGTTTTAATGCTTTATATCTGTATGTACATATCAAAGGATTATATTAAAACATGAACTGAACAGATAAAGGTTTAAGTGTATCTAATCAAGTTTGTCATTGTGAATTTTGTCATTTATTGTTTCTATCTTTATTTCTCATCCTCTACATCTTTTTACTTTTATCAATTGTGTGATAATATTTTTCCACGCCATTTAAAATTAATGTGTTTTTGTTTGCTGTTGTTTGTATTTAAAAATAAACAATATTACTTGTGAGTTCTGTATTATGTTTCTCCTGACAAGCATTGTGTTTCCATTATTTTATAATGTTATGTTTGTTTATGTTTTTATGTCTGATGACCATATAGACCTATCAATAAACTTGGCGGTACTTCCATCTTCCCCTATAGTATGTTTGTTTTGTGTTTGTGCGTCTTTTCTAACACATTTTCTTTTAATACTTTCCCTGCACAAACCGTCTGGACAATGTCTGCGGTCTGCCTATGGAATAATATAGAATTGATACTAAACGGAACACGCATGCACTGTCATTTGTAAACAGAAAAGTCCCAGATCAGGCAATATTCATATCCAGCCTCCGACTAAATCTACCGAATATGAGCATTTACTAGAACAATGGCAATTTTAGAACTGAAACTATTGCTTTGAAACCCTTGTGATAAATAAATGCTCTATTTATCACTAGGATTTCAAAAAGAGACGTTGACAAGTGCGCAAAAGGCGTCAATATGGGAACGGGTTAAACCTACCACTCTAATGGAGCAGTTTGAGCAGCGTTGATATTTTTAATAATCCCCTAATCACAACCTACCACGCATTTGCAAACATTTGACTTTTGACTTATAGTCGTGTAAAAGCCTTTTCACGAATTTGCAAACAGTGTAGACCAAGACCAGGGTCATCTGCTCTGTTTGCTTTTGGCAGGATATTGATCTTATGCCACAGTTCTTATCAAAACAACATTTTCTTCTAAACATTTATATCATACAAATTGAGTTGATAAATATTCATGTAGTCAAATGAATACAGAACAGGGAAATGGCTAATAAAAGTTTGATGTATTGATGGGAATGTAAGGACATCTGAAGAATTATTTGATTTAGTTGAAAGGAATATCTGAACTGCTTATTACCGTATCCATATTTTGAAAAATGCCGTCAATACGACACAGTGGTATTGATCACATATATTTAATCCATTCAATGGGTGAAAGTTTTTTTACAACAATTCATCAAATCGCAATCTCAACCATGAATCTATTGACAGAATGTCTTCAACAAGAAGGAGCAGTCAGACAAATGGCCACCGTTGTCGCATTACGTATTCATAATGGACACCAAACTACTGTTTGACTATATTACAATATTAAACATATAAAAGGAATCAGCATAGTGAACGAAGAGATAAAAACTACTTTATTTGCTGATGATGCAACTTTTATTACAGCTGAATAAGAACAATCCTTTAAACATGTTATATAGATACATTAGACCCTATTTCTAAACTGTCAGGTTTAAACGTATAATGTACTGAGAGCTGGTCCGTCATAACGAGACACTAAACCATACCTTGGCCATAACATATTATAAGATCTTCTGACTGTGTAACAGTTTTGGGAATTATCGTTACTAAAACAAATCCTGTCTGCAAAAAACACGCTGCATGTTCTCACTCTGCATTAGAGAAACTGTTCACTGTGCGTCAAACAGATTGGATCCTGATGAGACGACGAGTTACTCGGCTTCTTTTCTTAATCCAGAAAAATGCAAATGCGAGTGAGATAGCGTAAACATGATATGGGTTAGAACTAATTCCCGTGGTCCAGATAATAAGCCTAAATTAAATCATTTGCAAGAAACACCATTAAAACAATGGCAGCACAGAAAATAAAACTATTCACGATGCAAGGTAAAAGCCATTTCCCTGTTCAATATTAATGTAAGAACACATGACACAATGAATATTTATTAGCTGAATATTTATAATGTAAACTCTTCAATGATATATTTACTTTGACATAAACTGTAGAATCATGTCAAAAGCAAAGTGAGCAGACCCTGACCAGATGGCTTCTATAGGAGCCGTCTGATCAGGGTCTACTCTGTTTGCACATGTGTGAAAAGACGTTTATATGAAGGAAATGGTTAAGACCCTCGCACTACCAAAATTATTTTCTTACTGTCCGAAACATTCCCTCAAAACAAACTACGAAATAATTTATAGTCAAGACAAATTCTCCTGAAGTTAGTGACCTCTATTGGCATAAGTTCTCTCTTCGTTGCATTTCTAAATATAGCTCCGGAACACTTCGAAATCGCACGATGTGGCATGGGATGGAAAGTGATAAGAAGAATGAGAAACGATGTTTGCCATCCGTGCATTTTATTTTGTCACCCGTTGCTGGCGATTATCGATTTATACTGCTTCATCTGTTTAATTTATAGAAAGCATAGAAATACACCTTTTCAATTGTTATAAATAACCCCCTCTAATCAGACCACCAGAATGACATCTAATTCTGGATTGTAGAAGCAGGTGGGGCCTTAATGCAAGACGAAAGTTATGCAGAAAGCTATTGTAGGAGAATTACACGACCACCTGCCTTTAAAGTGAGTGGTCATTTTAGAGGCATTCTACAGTGTTTTAAAAGTCTAAAACGGTACGAACATTTATTAGGCACATTTTGTTCTTAATCATATCCATTATAGAAACGTTTTTATCATGCGTTTGCAAACAGAGTAGACTTCTGTAGGAGCTGTCTGATAACCGTCTGCTGTGTTTGATTATGAAATTAGAATATATTTTACTCTACAGTTTCTCTATCAATACCAACACATCATGTGTATGTATGCCATTATAAAAATCCAGCTAACAAATAGTCATCAATAATTAACGGGGAAAGGGTTAAGCATCTTTAAAAAGATATGTTCAAAATCTAGCATCAAATGATCCTGGTGATACAGGATATAATACTTCCATATGGGTCAGCTCATTAATTCCTTACCGCTTCTTAGCCCCTTGCCGCTGTGCTTCGAATTCCGGTTTGGGCATTTGGATTTCCATCTTGGGGAGTTTTCTAGTTGGCTTACGATAGGGCAGTGGTTCTGCAAGGTTTTTTTTCTATGTTCCAAATAATGCAATTTGTTCCGCGCAGGTAGGAGTCTCTGGGGATTTCTTCCACATGTGATTAGCTGGACGTCACGACATGAATGAAATACTGTTAAAGCGACGTATACCCCCATACAAACAAATCATTTAACCCTTCGCTTGCTATTCACGTCAATATACATACATGTAAATAGTGAAGACCCAGATGAGACAGCTCCTGCAGGAGCTGTCTCATCAGGGTCTGCACTATTAACAAGTTGATTGTGCAACCAGTGCACACCACAGAAGTGATTGCACAGCGAAATACTTGTACACAGTGAAGATAAATGTAATTATACAACAGGGCATGGGTAAATAATGAGAAATGTTGTGTTTTTTTTAAAATTCAGCAAGCGAAGGGTTAAATTAATAAAGCCACCTACTTCAAACAATAAAAAGCCTGGTTATATTTATGATTTTAGCAGCAATAGATATTATTATGAACTATTTACAAATAATTCTAAATGAAAATAAACAATCCGCAAACATGTTCAAAGTATATAAAATAACAATCGACAATATACTAAAACGTTCCTATGCAAAAACATCGCTTTGGTATCGTCAGAACAAACAAAAAAACTACACAAGTTTTTGTTTAGTTTTTCGCAACATTTAGTCAGCGATTATTAAACATTTATTCTGGAAATACAACTGTATGCATAAATTATCCTTGAAAAGTTTCCTACATAATGGAAACATTAACAAAAACATATCTATAAACATCTCCATAAGCATATCTCTCCCTCTATCTACTGCATGACATAAAGGAAAAGGTCGTAAAGGACAAGTCACACTATCACGACCTGAATGCCGGCGACTATGGCAAGAGAAATGTTTCATAAGAATGCGCTACGAACCAGTACGAGCTAGTGAATCCATCATTAAGTCGCTGCTAAGCTAGGAATGTGTTGAGTTTTTTTAAACTGGCATAGCTCTTCCATGGATGCCTGCGAATGGTCTCGAATCACCACGATTCCCCTAGACTCCGACAAGAATCCAGTGCGAACCATGAAGATTGCCCCGCACGATGTATTCAGTAGATATTTGCCAACCAAAGTATTAATGGTGTGACTAGGACTTAAGTATAGCATTTCCAAAAGTAAACAAAAATAGTTTACTTTAGATTTGAATAAGCTGTAAACCGGCCTAGCTGTTAATTAGGAATCTTTGATACACGTATCAGAGTTGTAGCTAAGCTATGAATCGATCTGTCAAAATATTATTTCTCAAACACTATTTCGCTGCTACGTACTAAAATCGCATCGGGGAGACTCGGGGAGTAAATGTAGCAGCAAGAGATTGTTTGATGGAGACAAATACAACATGTTGTACTTAACCCTTTCACCGCCAATGTGGCTTAACTGCACCATGACACATAGTGTAGTCCCGACTCAGACGCCACCTTTGCAATATCTTCTCTATATCTATATATGTGCTGTATTCCTATGAACTTTGCATCTTATTTTACCGAATGTTTTAGCAAAATTTGATTGCAGACGATTTATGGCGTGAAAAACGTTGCAATATTCATTTTTCATTTGATTAAAAAAAATATTTGATTTTTTTTCCAATATTTTCTTTTTCTCATTCGATGTTTGAACATTTTTCATTTGATGTTGCGAAAACTATTTCCGTTTGATTTTGCAAAGAAAATAATTCGATAATTTGTCTCATGGAATAGGCTACTAAATGGAGTTGTAAGTTCGGCTTTCATTGGACGAACACATCAGATTAGCTAAAGGCATGGTTAGATCTTTAACACGGACACTTATTGACAAAGGAACATAATTATCTACTAAAATCATTTATCAATTAAGCATATGAATATATGTGCTCAAGAAATATATAAAATAGCGAAATCGAACGTAATTGTCTTCAGTCCCAGTTAGACAAAGGAAAAACTGCGCGAATTGTAATGCTGTCGCTAAAGATGACGTTGTTTTCTGAATGACGTCATTCAATAAATACAACGTCATACTGTTTTGAATGTTGTGCTAAAAGTCGCATGGTACCACGTAGGCCGAGTTCTAAACAGTTACGAAGTTTGAATTTAATTTCCTGCCTATTCGACCTGTTAATAAAGTCTGACTGGCTCTGATTGAATTCTACAATTCTACAATGGCATGTATTGTTGATGTAGGTAAAAGAAACTGTCCTGCTCACTTTAAATAAAACAGTGCCAATGTATTGGTGAACCTTGTGTTATTTCATCTGTCAGTTTACTGTATTTATACTCAATGTGTAAATGTACTTTATACGGTTAACGTTACCATGTTTTCGGCGAATGTGTGAGAACCTGCGCCAACAGTTTGTATTCAGATGAGTCAATATGGTTGAACACTGATTATATGCACATTTGGACAGAAAGCGCGAAAACATTATTGTGAGAGTAGCACAATAGATCTACTCCATCATTTATGCAGACAACTTTAGAATTGTGTAGGTTTAAAACCATTGTGATAAATAGAGCATTTGCTCCTATGGAGCAAGTGCTAGATCTATTGTGACTTTTACAGAGGCTCCAAACTGCGTCACTCGGAGGGAATGTGTTAACGGGCATAGAAATGATGGAATGCATTGGAATTCTCATCGCTGAACAGTTCAGACTTGAATCTTCACGGTCTGTCAGTCAAAGTCATATTCGTTAATTCCTGTCGTTTAGAGAAAAAACTATTTGTTTACATATGCAAAAACTGTTGTATGAACTTCGTGAGTACTATTTTCAGTATTCTTAGCTGAACAAAGCATGTCAAAGGCGTCAACACTGAAAATTACAATCCACTAGATCTGATATGCATTTAATTCTTTCCCAGCTAGTCTGATCTGTTCGTCCAATTAAATCCGAGCTTACAACTCCATCTACAATCTAGTAGCCTATCCAATGAGGCAATTTATCGAATGAAATTTGTTTTGGCAACATCAAATGAAAAGTGTTCAAACATCGAATGAGAAAAAAAAATATTGGATAAAAACAATTATCAAAGTAAAACAGTTCAAACATCGAATGAGAAAAAGAAAATGTTGCACAAAATATAACAAATGATTATTTTTATCAAATGATTTTTTTACCACGCCATAGACGACAATTAGAAATTTGGCGCTGAAAGGGTTAATATTTAAATCAAATATGCACTTTATCTACAACTAAGCACCTAGCGACTTGAACTGACACCGATTATAGGTATTGTCATTTACCTGCCCCAGTATTCAATTTCACAATACAAACAAATTTCTACTTCACTCTGTGTGATAACACATAAAAGGTGCCTTTATATACAAGCTGTTGTCATAGATGTGAGTTTTAATCAGCAGTGACGAGGAAGCCACTAAACGAAGAGCGGATATCCATTGAGTATAACTTCGAACATGCCCCCAAGTAAACGGTGTCTCCCTTGCTGAGGTGGACAAAGGCACTATTGACTGCCGAGTAACTACCTTCCCTTGTATATCTATTTTTAATGAACTTTAATTTTGCCAAACTGGGATTCGTGTAGACATATGCAGCAATGTCGCTGTTGATGTATACGTTGCAATTTATGTCTCCGTCATATGCGTATCTTTTTAACAGAACGACAATAAAGTAGTAATACCCAGGTGTCTGACACGTGAACCTGCCGGTGGTCTCGTCAAAACCGTCTCCTGTATTCGTGATGGTGGTATTGAACGTTATCTCTCCAGGGCGGTCTATACCAGCTATTGGCTTTTGCACACTGAACCCAATGGCCGGTCCTGGAATAGATATTTTATCACATGAACACCTGTATCCCATACATATGACATAGGTAAGTATTGTAGCATCTGACAAACCCTTGGGTGGGCAGGGTCTGCAGTGTTTTTTATACCAATCAATGTCAAAGGTTGTCACCAGGACACGTTTCTTTTGTCGGATTCCTTCACTAAATTAGGAGGTTTGAGAGTTTTATTAGACATTGTCTAAGAGTGTAAACACGTATGAGCAGCTTGAGTCTGAGAGATAATTCTCAGGTATCTGATTAACTAATGAGCAGCTTGAGTCTAAGATATTTACTAATCAGATACTTGAGAATAATCTCATACTCAGGCTAAATGTTTACCTATTAGTATATGCAATCAACCTTTTCCTCCATATACAGGCTTTCTCACACCTGTAGAAACCGGTTGATCATGGAAAAGATCTGATATACAGATTTTGCTACAGCGAAAACATCCCTTGAAATGTAACATTATAAACATGCAGCTAATAATGTTATTATTATTTCTAACATGAACATCGACCAGGTAAAAGGTTAAATGGTTGTTATACTGCTGAATATGTCTGCAGTCAGCTTAGTGAGTAATCATTGTTGTGTACACTATTTGCATGTATGTTTCGACTGCGTTCATCCTTCCGTATGAGTTTTCATATCCATAAATTTATTTTGCATAAACATACTTTAATGAAATGAACTGAATGCAGGCACGCCGGCAACAGGGATTTGTGCAGAATTCGTTCTATCATAAAATACTCATTGACAACAAGGGTAATAATTATTTTGTGATGCAATTTACCCTCTTTACAGTTGTCGCCCTTGGAGTTTGGGCAAACAGTTCTGAAAGTAGGACATCCCTCGAAAGTAAATTTAGCAATGCGAAAATTGTAAAATGCAGATTCGGTTTTATTCGATCTCTTAATGAGCAGCAATTAAAAGTATTATAACACTTCTCATGCCCCCTAGCACCCACTTAAACAGTATTCAATTTCCGTAACTAAATTCATTGAAACTGAAGATTCCGAATAACCAGAATCTATGACAACGCTGAGAATGGAGTAAGGGCCTACTTTATACGACAGCCACAAGAGCACTTTACATATGCAACCGTCTGATAAGGACCTGGAATTATGTAGATATAATTCTAAAGTTTCTGCCAGGATTAAAATGCACTGCGTTTATATGCTAATATAAAAAATCAGGTTTCATTATAGCATTGTTTGTTACATAAAGGTGCATGGAGGAAAGGGTTACTGCGTTTGAATACATCACAATATGGGTGGTCAAGGAATGGGGTGGCCCAATGCAGGACAAAAAAATACAGGAAGCTCCTAGAAGAGTTTTCTGCATTACATTTGTACTGCATTATAAGCTTATAAAACACCTATGTTTATTCATTTAAATGGTCGCATTAGAGGGGTTCTACTGTAATAAAAACATGAACTGAATGATAACTATTCCCCAGCTATACGCGAGTTGAACCGTGTTTGAAATCAGATTAGATTTAGATGAGACGGCGTATAACCCGGCGTCTCATCAGGACATAGTCAGTATCTTCTTAAACCTTCGCTTGCTGAATTTTAAAATGCACTTCTCCTTCTTTACCCATGCCTTGTTGTATAATTACATATATCGTCACTATGTACAAGTATTTCGCTGTGTAATCACTGCTGTGAAGTACACTGGTTGCACCATCAACTTGTAAATAGTGTAGACCCTGATGAGACAGCTCCTGCAGGAGCTGTCTCTTCTGGGTCTTCACTATTTACAGGTAGGTATATTGACGTGAACAGCAAGCGAAGAGTTAAAAGCCTAGCTTCAAATCTCAGCATACATTATTTTTTTATAGCGGGGATAAGCAGTTATTTCACACGGTCATTGCGGGGTTATCACCCTTTGTTTACAGAAACTATAGTGTGGCCATCCTTTTATGACGAATACTGTGTTAGATATTTCCTACACATGGTAGTAATATCTGTTTGAATACTCGTATTTCGAACAAGTTCGATAACCAATTACATATACATCAGCCAATACCCTGGATGTATTGAACATACTATCTTGGTACTGTTAAATCAGCTAGATATTATATTCATTTATTTTTAGTTTGGCCTTCAAGGTTGACATTTAACCTATTCCCTTATAACCATAAGCGCTTTTCCTTGCCTGTGCAAACAGAGAATACCAAGATTAGACCACCACGTGGGATCCGCCTGATCGGAGGATACCTTGTTTGCTTATAAAATATTATATAATTCACAGTTTTGTCAAAACAAATAGTTCCCTTTAAAACTTTACAGTACAGAAACTTAGCTAATAAATGTTAATGGTGTCATTATTTCTTACATGAATTTTAAACCTTTAAAATATGTCATTGTAGTGATCGGGTATTGAGTCAGTTTCGAAAGCAAACACACTACCAACCGAATTGGTGAGGGACTGCTAACCCATTATGCCTGAGTCTGAAATTCTAAAGGATCTAATATATCATATACTTGAGATGTTCTCAGATTAAAACGCAGTTTTATAATCTCTGACAATAGGATTTAGAACGGAGATAATATCGGTATAATGGACGTTGCTTAAAACAAAGGATATAGTTGTCACTTACTGTTAAAGTTTCCATTCGTGTCTTCCACGTGTTTCTGTACATTCTGAAAAGTTTTGTTCAAGTAATCCAGTGCGTCTTTAATGTGTTCCAGTTCCTTTCTAGAATTTTCAGCTGCTTCACTTAATTGTACTCCGGTATTTTTTTTAAAATCGTCCAGAGTTTTTTCCAGCTTTTGGGTTTGTTCAGTCTCGGTCTGAATTTGAATTGCCTTCAGTTTCGTTATAACATTCCGAAAATCTTTGACATCTTCTTCTATTTTGATTAATTTGTATAACAGCCTGTGTTCATAGTCAAATTGAGAAGTGCATTTGACGTCTTCAGTTGCACAAAATACAGTTTGATAAATGACAGCTAATATCAGTAGTGAATGCATCGTAAACTAAATACAAGTGTATATTTAAACATTCAACACGAGCTTTGCTTCGAGTATGATTTCTCAACTGTATGTGCGTACAATGGCTTTATATACTTTCGTTGAATACAGTTAAACCTTGTTTCTGTGACGACTCTCTGATAACTTTAATTCTCGGAATGTAAAGCAGGTGGTACCTCAATGCAGGGGGAAATTATGCACGGAGCTTTCTAAGTTGCTTTAATCCCGCATTAAACGAACATCTGTGCTTATATAACTCCATCATGTTTATTTAGTACGTGGTATCTATAGGCAGGTTCTACTGTACGCTGGATGCCTCGTACCTGATCAAGTTTCATTTATCAGACGCATGAAGCCACATAGGTAAAAACAATAACCCCTGAAATTCTGAAATGAGCTCTTCCTGGCATGACAAGATAAATGGTGTACATTTCGGAACAAAATCAACAACAAACAATTCTTGTTATATATTATGACAAGAATTATCAACAGTTTGCACTAGACTTTAAGTATGGTGGCCTATATCTGACACCACTTAATTATCATGAAAGTTTCCTGGTAATATCTAACATATATATTTAAACAGTTTGCACGATTTGTTTTCAATATTTACATACGTATCTGAAAAGAGAAACCTTGAAACGTTTCACGATAAACAGATAAATATCTTAACATGAATTTTGTTATGAAACTGCCAATACTTAATGAATGTATCTTAACATATTTATCTCGAAAACAGATAAGCATTAAGTATCCTAAAACCTTTCATATTACAACTTATCTAAAAATACAATTGCAGTCGGATTACTGCGGCGTTGGCCCATCAATATGCAATGCCATAGAACATGTATGTTTTAGATAAATTAACAAGAAAGTTTTCGAGAACGTTTCGCTTTATTTATATTATGAGTTGGCAGTATATATTACTTACAGGCCATTTTGACTGCTTAAGATAATTACAACATTTTTATGAATAAAATCCGATTTCCACTCAATAGATTATTATATGAGATGTTAAATCGAAACTTTTCACAAAAAATAAGTGACAAGTGAAGTGGTGTCAGGAATGTTCTACCATATTTAAGCGTAAAAACTTATACCCCGGTGGTCAGATAGGGTTACCGTGCACCCCGTCTGACTTTTTGCCATGGGTATTAGAGTGTTTGGTAGAGTCTGTTGAGTGGAAAACAAAATTGTACCCATGAAAACACTCAGTCCTGCTATGGGTATTTCTACCGTTTCCATGGCAACCAGTGGTCTAGACAACGACGGTGGGTAAATGCTATAATGTAGTATATCTATGCTATTTAGGGTACTAATAGTTTGAAACTGGTGCCAAACTAAAGGTAAGACATTGGTCCTTAACTTATAATATATTTTTGTTACTTACCTCATTTGCATAATCATGACTATTAATGAGAAATCGAAAATTTAAGGCAAAAAGACTAGAAGATTGTGAAAACTAGATCTGAAATCGCTTGTGATGCTCCAAATACACCCAAATATGTTCTTATACATAAAACACGCTCAATGAGAGTATTATATAAAACAAAATCGTATCTCCCTGGTTTATTGATTGTTTGAGTATCCATAGCAGACGTACGTCTGAACAGCGTCAGTGCATAGAGAAGATAGCATTATATGTCAAGGCATTCGGGAGCTGGTAGCAAACAGTGTCAACTTGTTACAAAACATAAAATAAATACACTGGTCTTTGATCTAGAATGTCATGTTGTTAATAAGTTCATTAGCATATTCATGAATATTAATGGGAAACCCCTAAAATTTGAGAAAAAGACAGGGAAATGGTAAAAACTAGATCTGAAATCACCAAATGCATAGAGATATGTTTTTATACATAAAACCACCTCATTGAGAGTTATCTAGTTGATACTATGTGAAAACGTGTCGCATTTGGTCATCTGCATTTTATTACGTTTTAGAGTTTCCATAGCAAATGTACGTCCGGTCAACGTCAACGCACAGAGAATGTTAGAACGTTATATCACAGGGCCATTGACAGCTAGGAGCTAACATTATCAATCTGTTACCAAATATATTAGAAATACAGCGGTCTTTGATTTAGAATAGCATGTTGTTAATCAGTTCATTAGGATATTCATGAATATTAATGCTTATATCAAACAAAAAAGGAGGGATATTATTTAAAAACGGTAGAATGAATTTTAAACCATCTGGTATGCTCAAAGTATACCGAAATAATTTAACCGCTTTCAAATTAGTTATGATTTAGTTGGTTTTATATCAAACGATGGTGTCTGTATCCCTTTATACGGGCATGATTGTGCATCCTTGTATGAAAACAAGTGCACAGTTAAGGTACAAATAGTTTCAATTTGCAATTTTGATATGAAACTTTAAAAGCAGCTTGCTTTTATATTCATAACAAATGATTCATCCCAAGTCTGACTTAAGCAAATATTAAGAAAATGAATCATGAACTTAAACTTATTAAGTAAATTAAAGTATACGTATACGTATGCTAATGTCTCGGCTCATTTGAATAGTTGTATATATACGAGTATTTTCGTAGTTTGTATCAGTATCAGTACACTACAGCAATGATTATGATGTTTAAAAATCCTTTTTAAAAGTATCATCTTTTGAGGAGACGCCATTGTAATTACGTGTAAATTACTAGTATTTATGAGGACATCGAAAAGCAATATAACATGGTATGTATAGTAGAAATGACACAAGGCTATTTAACTGGTGTATTTTGTGGCATACAAGAAGTGACATTAGACTTATCGATGCTAAGGGAGTTGACGCATACATGCATTTACAAATAAAAGCATACCCATGTATTTACAAACCATTACATCATTGTCGTTTTCAGCACTTGTACCAACGTTGTCATTGCATGCTATAGATGGATACCACACATGTATTAATCGTAATGCAAGTTTAGACTGAACAACACTCTTCAAAGAGCCCCCATCAAACGTCTTTATATCCATCACCTGCTTCAAGGGTCTACTCCAGAATGTCCACTATGAATTATGAAAGCAATTCATCCTAAATCTATTATGGAATCAGTGAAACGCTATCCATAATAAAAGTAGGGCATCACATCCGGTTTTCTTTGTATCTGCTCACCTCTTTCTGGGGGTATCAAATCAGCCTAAAGTTGTATTGGGCGTTAATCAACGCCACCAACCAACCAACTTTCTACAAGGTGGCAATGACCGATGTCAATCTTGCGCTCATTTTTTTATTGTGTATCCGAGAATCTGTTCAAAATAAAGATGACTTTCTCACGAGAGATGTAAGAGACAACGTCGCTAAAAGGATTTTATAAACAACAGGCTGGAAAGCCACGCACTGCGCTTCGAGTTGTTAAAGACTGATATTGAAGAAAATGGAAGGTTCGATATTAGCATACTACCAACACGAAACTAATTTAATGCAATTACAAGCTCAGTCATAAAGGTCATATGCGGGTATTGATCTTGGGGATATTATAATGCACACTCCAACACCAGTGCCGCTCAACATTGGCACTGTTGATGGCTGTTTAACAAAATCCTACATGTCAATGGAGCTGAATTCCTAATAGAAGAGGTAGACATGGCAAATGTCTCAACACACGACGATACATACATTGTAACAGAAGTCAGGAATGCTTTATTGCATTTAATGCTAGACATTCCAGGCATCTGCAAACAAATATCTGAAATACTTTTCAACATGACGCTTGAAAGTATTCATTCAGATATGTATCAGGAAAACTCCATCAAAAATATGAATTTGAGAGAATAAGGGGATGGGGTTGAAAAAAGCTGCTAGTGTAAGGGGGGAGAAACCTGCTGACTGGAAGCTATATTGATGAACGGCGACAACAAGAGACAACTTGTTCGAGTAATTTGTAAATCATACAGTAATCATGCCTATGCAGAAAACTGTTTTGAAGTCAGCACAAGGTGAAACTGATATCCGGTTTTCGCCAGAGAACAAGACTGCAGGACTATTCAAGGTAGAACGCTAGCCAACGGCATATTATCATATTGTTTGATTACACTGACAGAATGTGTGGGTGCCCTGTTGGTTCCTTATGCTTGTTGTGACTCTACCAGAACATTTAAGGGGAAATGGTATGTGTCACGAAATAAGGACTCCGGGAAAGAGACCGAGATTCGTAACTCTACTAGTAAGTCTTGGAAACTTGGGATGTTTAAGCTGATCTAATTGATGAATAAGAATCGTTCACATATGCAATGTACGCTGCAATATAAAGAGAAGCGCGAAGGTAAGCCAATTAATGATTTGTATAACATTGACATGGGACCTGCGCCACCTTGTAGAAATTGCTTAGTCTGACACATTTAACTGGTCATCCATCAGGTACGAATTTGGACCAGCTCACATAGCATATCTAGTATTACCCCAAGTTTCAGAAGCACATGACTGGACCCAAGTCAATGTGGTTATTGGACCATTCCATTATGAATCTTCGGTTACGTGCCTCCACAATGCTTGGTAGACATTCTGTAATATGAGGCAAACAAGGAAGATGATGAATGGGGATCTTTAAAGACAATGTTTTTTATTGGGACTAAACTTGCATTACAATGAATACAGATATGGTGATGAATTAATGTATCACACTAAAATGTCTTTTTCTGTAAACCGGCTGAGACATTCTTTACAGTATTTAGTGACATTAAGTTTTGTACATGTACTAAGGCGACAAGGATATAATGATTTGTAAATATGCTGAATAATACATGCTTCGATTAGTTCTTCGAGATGTACCAGTTAAACACAACTAAGCCCTGATTTCACTCTATTTCTGTCTATTCTAATTCTACTTAACATACCACGTTTCATTGCTTTTTCTGTTTGGTAGATTGTAGTGTACAAATCATTAGATTCGCATCTCCTCAAAAGTTCATACTTTTAATAGAAATATTTTTTTCAATCACCATTGCTGTGATTTACTGATGCGGACAACGCAAACAAAATATGTATACAATTCATATGAGGCGAGACACCAGCCTGCACATGATAAGTTTAATTCACTTAGTAATTTAAAATTCACGCTCGGTTCAGTATTTTGTTGAATCATTATTTATAAATAAGCAAGTAAGCAGGATAAGTTAGATAAATCTTAATCCTTCAAGTTCTTTATTCAAACGTGGTTTAAATTTTGATATTATACTTAGAAATTAAAACAGTTTGTTATTTGTATCTTAATAGTTAATTTATTTTCATACTAGAAGGGTTCACACTCGCACCCGAATACGATAAAGCAAATACCGGATAAAATCAACTTAAATGTTGTTGAATATATTTGGATGTTTCTCTTACTTGTTGCATTTCGGGGCATCATATGTGATTTAAGCTCTAGTTTTCACCATTTTCCTGTCGTTTTCTCTAAGTGTAGGGGGGTGTCTCATTAATATTCATGAATATGCTAATGAACTTATTAACAACATGACAATCTAGATCAAAGACCAGTGTATTAATTTTATGTTTGGTAACAAATTGACACTGTTTGCTACCAGCTCTCGGATGCCTTGACATATAATGCTATCTTCTCGATGCACTGACGCTGTCCAGACGTACGTCTGCTATGGATACTCAAAAACTCGAACAAATGCAAATAAGCCAGGGAGACACGATTTTGTTTTATATAATACTCTCATTGAGGATGTTTTATGTATAAGAAAATATATTGGTGTATTTGGAGCATCACATATGATTTCAGATCTACATTTCACCATTTTCTAGTCTTTTTTCCTTCATTGTTCGGTTTTTCTCATTAATATTCGTTATTATGCAAATGAGGTAATCAGTTCAGAACCAATGTTTTACCTTTAGTTTGGCACCAGTTTCAAACTATTAGAGCCCTAAATAGTATAGATTCACTACATTACACCATTTACCTACCGTCGTTGTCTAAACCACTGGTTGCCATGGAAACGGTAGAAATAACCCTAGCTGGAATGAGTTTTTTCATGGGTACAATTTTGTCTTCCACTAAGCAGACCCTACCAAACACCCTGGTACCCATGAAAAAGGTCAGACGGGGTGCACGGTAACCCTATCTGGCCCCCGTGGCATTACATGGCAGTTTGAAACAAAATGCTGATACACGTTATCTATGGGTATATTTATATTGCGTTAAGTTTGAAATGGCACTCAATACCTTGTAAATAGCATTGCCACCATGAGCATGATCATATTAGATGGACATTTGGGTTGGGAACATATTTTAAGGTGTGTGTTGCAAATATAATGATGCGTTTTAACCCATTACCTCATAGCCTATTTTTAGATACAGCCTCTTTGAATAAATCTACCGAAAAGGAGCATTAACTTGAGAAAAGGAAAACATTAGAATGTTGTAGTTTGAAACCATTGTGATAAATAGAGCATTTGCTCCTATAGGAGCAAATGCTCTATTTATCACAACGGTTTCACAAAGTGACTTTTACAGAGTCGTCAAAAGTCGTCAATATGAGGGAAAGGGTTAAGCGTGAGGAGCAATACTTACATAAAATAAAACATAATAAAACTTATTTTTAACGAGATACGTAATGCCTCATTCGAGGCCAACTAGTATTTTGAAAAAATCATTAAGCGGTACAATGGCAAGTCCTTATCCCGAATTTATGATTTTGTATCGCTGAGACTATGTATATTCTAGCTTCAGACAAGTCACGGTTTACTTAATTTATGTAATTTAAAGGGGCGGTCCCTACATTTTACGCGTTTCAAACCTAAACTATACAAAACGCATTTGTTTCTATGCTGAAAAGAGGTTTATCGCAAGAAATCCTATCCAATAAATGTTGAAATGATAAAACAGCCCAGTGTTTGATATCGACAATCCCGATTTTATTCCCCGATGTTTCAGTTTTACTCGGGTTTGTGTTAGTTTCGTATCTGTTCGCACAATTCGCATCTCTCCGACAACTTTCGAAGAAAGCTGGTATGTAAACAAAGAAATGATCGGGCGATCATCGGCAAAACGCGGAAAATTTGGGCGGAAAGGGCCGATACTACTTTATTGTAGAACAAAAATAATAAGTATTGATGAAATTGGTTCACTGTGTATCACGGGGCATTTTTTCGATATAAGTTCAAATTGACAATCTTCATAATAATGATTGAGTGTTACAAATACCAAGTTTTATGATATTATTGAAAATACGCGTTCATTGTATGGACTTCTTCTTAAACATTGATTCAGTAATCAATAAAATGCAATACGGCATGGGATTATTTTCATCATGGTTGAAACTAAAATCAGATCTGTACAATTCCATCCCCAAACAAAGCAGACTCTCTTTCAGAAGCTGTCTGGTCTAGATCTGCAAATGACGTGGAAAAGTCTTTCCATGAGGGAAAGGGTTAAGTACTTTCCTTTAACAGACACTAACTAGACATTGTTTTATACCACAGTAATGACGTACTGTTGAATATAACTGCAATAAAAACAAAACTAATTTCCCCAAAGTGCATGCATGTTACAAACACGTGTAACATTTATGATCTTTTAACATATACTGAAACACACTCTATACCAGAATTTAAACTGCGTTTAGGCAGGTGGTTGCTTAATGCAATGTGAAAACTACAGTTATAAAACTTAATAGAATTCATTATTTGTTACATGAACATTTATTGTTTTAACCCTTCGCTTGCTGTTCACGTCAATATACCGACCTGTAAATAGCGAAAACCCAGATGAGACAGCTCCTGCAGGAGCTGTCTCATCAGGGTCTGCATTATTTACAAGTTGATTGTGCAACCAATGCACCCCAGAGCAGTGATTGCAGAGCGATATACTTGTACACAGTAAAGATATATGTTAGTATACAACAGGGCGTGGGTAAAGAAGGAGAAATTGGTTTTTAAATTTCAGCAAGAGAAGGGTTAAATGTTAAACTGAATTAATTAGCGAATTGTGTTAGTTGGTGAGTTTGTAGTTCTGGATGTAATAACATAAAACGGATACACATAATTCTGTAAACATTAAACGGGATAGAATTCTGTTTCGAACAGAAAAAGTAGAATAGAAATAATGGCACATGCATCCACGGCATAAAATGCTTTGCCATTGTATGGAAAGCAGATTAGGAATGCTACTTTCTCTATCCCTGTCTTCTACAAGTTAGTACGTATGCAGACTTGAAATGTAATACTTGCTGAGACACCCAATGAACTCTTTTTCAAGATAATATTGCAAGGGAATATTTCAAGATAACATGCAGACATTTTAGGGACATTTCTCTCCTTCTTATACAATAAAGGCATACATGTAACAGTCAATATTTCGTCAATACTATGGTACAAAAACTATTAATTTATTGCGTGTTAAGTGATAGGAAAACCATACACCGGCTTAGAGTAATGCCGGCATCTATCGTATCTGAGCGGCACATTATTATAGGCACGGCCATGTCGCCCTATCGATGTGATATGTTCACTGCTCGTCACAAACTAAGGTATAATAATGACATCAACAGGTTGATATATGTTTACCCCGGTGTATCTGCTAATATTTGGTTCTAGAGCAATTTATACTATTTTCATTTTACAAACATTTGATAGTGTCAAATA
This sequence comes from Azorinus chamasolen, assembly GCA_963576725.1. Classification (NCBI taxonomy): domain Eukaryota; kingdom Metazoa; phylum Mollusca; class Bivalvia; order Cardiida; family Solecurtidae; genus Azorinus; species Azorinus chamasolen. Next base: position 22,972,519 of record OY755240.1, read on the forward strand.
GATTGGATCCTGATGTGACACCGATTTACTCATCGCCTCATCAGGATTTCAGCAAACGCCAGTCTGGGTCCATGCTTATAAAGCTTTTTAGCTGAGTCTGAGTTCGTTCTCAAGCTTTGGATTGGTCAGATTTGAGTTATCTAGCTTTTGATTGGTCAGATTTGAGCCAAAGGCTCAAATCTGATCAATCAAAAACTTGAGAACTAACTCAGACTCAACTAAAAGTTTTATAAGCATGGACCCATGCTCCGAAGTTTTGAGTCTGATATCATTCTCAAGCAGCTGATTGGTCGGAGTCTGAGCTTGCTCAGAATCTGACTAATCAGATACTTGAGAATGATCTCAGACTCAGACTCAGAAGTTTTATAACCTTGGACCCAGGTCACGTTTAGCGGTATAAGGGTCTGTAGTAAAACCCCTACAAACCGGACATCTGTGTTTGTTTTCGAAAAACTGACTTTGGAGACAGGTTGCAGATTAATGCAGGGTGAACGTCATGCAGAAAGCGCCTCTATGAGCCTTCTGTCTGACTTTCACCCTGCCTTATTTAGCTACCTACCCGTAAGAATCTAAATTCTTCCCTACTAGAATTCCGGTTGAGAACGGGTTTTTACTCGAATTATTTCATTTGCAGTAGTAACGTTTCTCGCATCCTGTGAATAAATAATGGTATAGTCCACATTATCTGGCCAGGCCAGTCGATTATCAATGCAAGGCGTTCGGAGTATCATATAATTGTAGAATGTTACACCATCATTTCAACTACATACCTGCAAGTCTTTTCCAGTAGTCATTATACGACTATTTCCGGACGAATCCTATTTCACCGAGGTGTTCCGAGTGGAGTAGATTGTGGGATCTATATATGGTATGAGAGCATACAACATACTTGTATCGTATTACATACACAGAAGAGTCTCTCTACAGCAAACACCTAAACTATATTTAATGCTGGATCACAGAGGACTGGTTGGTAGCTTAATGAAGGAAAAACGCTAAACAGGAAGCTCCTATAGGACTTCCCTGTATAACTTCTGTCCTGAATTAAGCAGTCATCTGCGTTTAAGGACTCTCATGATTATGCATTAGGTGAGAGGTGTTTCTGTATATGTAAATGAGTTTCTAGCTCTTTCCAAAACTAGATACTGCGGGTTGCATTCACCTTCTTGTCAAACTGTTTATCCAGACAAAGCAGTCAGGTTCAGAAAACTACTACAGAAAGCTTCCATTAAATCTGGTTTTCATTTGAATTATGTCTTTCTTTCGCGGTTAACAATATTCTTCATCATGAAGATAATTACTCAGAACAATTTCCTGGAAAATGCGGTAAACTAGTCTATTTAACCCACTTGTGTCTCATATATGTTACACTACATATCTCCAAGAGTACAATCTCATCGTTTAGCCATTGGCAACTATTCGCCTATTTTCGGACTAATCTCTGTCGTGGAATATGTACCGATGTGTTCCGATTGTGGTGTGGGGGGGAAATAGCTTGTCCCTTTACTCCATGAACTGTTATGTACGAAATAAACATTATGATTATTTATCAGCTGGATATTTAAAATGGTATATCGAGGGCTTGGTGCAAAAATAAATTCTAACTCCTTCACTTTGTGAAGGAGTTAGAATAGTTTTGCACCAAGCACTCGATATGTACTCAGGATTGTGGTTTTGATAGAAATGGTAAAGTCAGGTTAGAGTTAACCCTTCGCTTGCTATTCACGTCAATATACGTACCTGTAAATAGTGAAGACCCAGATGAGACAGCTCCTGCAGGAGCTGTCTCATCAGGGTCTACACTATTTACAAGTTGATTGTGCAACCAGTGCACTCCACAGCAGTGATTGCACAGCGAAATACTTGTACACAGTGAAGATATATGTAATTATACAACAGGGCATGGGTAAAGAAGGAGAAATGTATATTAAACTTCAGCAAGAGAAGGGTTAAATTCATATGCCAACAGAGGAGATCCCGATCATTCTGCTCCTATACAAAGGCATAGAAAGGCGTATCATATACAAAGACCTTGAATGATGAATACGCCTTGTATCAACACTGACGTAAAGCATCTCATAACACTTTACTGAATGAACACTCCTGTTAGAAATAATGTGGGTATGCATACTAGTTTGAACAAGAAAAATGTAGAGCGTCTATAGTTCCATAATATAACAATGCAGGCCCTGATCAGATTGCGCCTGTAGGAGCATTCTGGTATGATTCTGCTTTGTTTGCAAAGGCGTTAAAACTTAAGGAATGAATATATGAGCAGACAGCGAAGAATATAAAGCTATTCTATGTTTTTTATTGCATTTAGTGCATTAACGTGACAAAATCAATACCTGTTCATAATAAGATTTGGAGAACAAAACCAAACAAACTTTCCGTATCATGTGGAACTGTCACTTACTTGCATGATTACGAAATACCAACCTCATTCATGCACATAAAGCTTCATTTTTAGCTAATTTATTTATTGATATTTGACTAAATGATAAATGCCTATTTAATATATTGATAAACGACATGGCCAATTTGTTAACTTTTAATGAACGTATACTTGTTTTATTATGCATTAACCCATTTGCTCCCACGATCCCATATATGGGACGTAGGCAAACAGTGTAGACTCTGATCAGACGCCGCATAATGCGGCGTCTGATCAGAGTCTATACTGTTTGCTGATAGGAATTTCAATATAAAACAAAACGAAATTTAAAATTTAGGCCAGGCACCCCTTAGATAAAATGGACTAATTCAATATATAAACATGGAAGAATCCACTGGGCGCAAATGGGTTAAGCTATCACCTGCCTCTATTATCCAGAATATGGCATACAGTTGAAGTTCAATATCTCAAACTTCCATGAACCTTACACATGATTTCGAGATACCAGAGGTTCGAGTCATCCGATTTATAATCTGACCAATATCTCAAGTTCACAGCTTAGTAAAACTCTAAAAATTAATGCTGAAACCTCCTGTATGAGCTTTCAACATTACTTTCGACTTGCAGTACGCTGGCACATGTGTTTCTAGATATGTGTAGTGATACACCGTAGAACAATTATGTGTGGTTAATGTTGGAAGTACATAACTTTTAGTTCGAGTTATCCCGAAGTTCGAGTTTTCGAAGTTCAACTGGTGCCACATTAGAATGAATTACTGTGATGTAAACTAATCCGCTGACAACCACTGAATGGACGTTGATTACTGTGGTTTATGCCTAGGTCACATATTCACGGATAACCTCGCCGGTTCCACTACGGATTAAATCCCACGGATGACCCCGGAAATGCCAATTTCCGTAGTGCGCTACGGATGCACACGATAGTGTGGCATCGGGCTTTGCGGTCACACATTCACGGATTTGACGCCGGATTAGCTACGGTTATGATCCGGCATCATTCGTGGCAATCTGTACTGGTCCGTAGCGTTCAGTATGTCCGAGACCATGTTCAAAATTTGACCACGGATAAAACAATCGTAGTACATCCTTAAACCGTATTAGAACGTGCGGATCCGTTTTAGTCCGTACTTAAACCGTATCGTTTCGTATTAACTCATGCCACTCCCGTATTAAACCGTGCCGTACCCCAACAACCCGTATCCCTCATGACCCATTCCTAAATTATCTTACCAGAGTTAAGTCAAAACCCGTAGTCATAGCAATGTGTGCATCCGTATCGCACTAACGAAATTGGCATATCCGGGGTCGTCCGTGAGATTCAATCCGTAGTAGAATGTGTGACCTAGGCATTAATACGAAATTGACACTGTTTAATAAGGAAATAGATAGATAGATTTATTTGTGTATATATATACATATATATGTCATCAATACAATTACAGTCATACAATTTGACATTTAACAGATTATCGACTTCTTGTTATTTATATAAAAAAGACATGTTATACATACACAGGATAACCCGTAAAGTTTTTCAACTTATTTCCAACGGGGTCCTATATAGATTTAGCGAAACAGTTACAAAAAATTGAAAATGTATAGACAGAGCAGGCTCAAAACAGTAAGTTGAAATTAAAATTTGTTAAAAATAACACGGTTTAATAAGAGTTGTACTAATAAGAACAGTCTAATACACACTAGCACGGATGTACTACGATGGTTTGGTCCATGGTTAAATTTTGAACACGTTAAAACATCGCCACGGATATACAAGTACTATTACGTATGACTACGGCTAAAATTCAGACAACTACGGATATACAAGTACTACTACGTATGACTATTATACTATTATACTGCCATTGCAAACAGAGCAGACCCTGATCAGACAACTCCTACAGGAGCTGTCTGATCTGGGTCTACTCTGTTAACAAAGGCTTGAACAAGCGTTTGGATGAAGGAAATGGTGAACTCTGGTACTAGCAAATGTGGTGCTGCCATTACACGCATAGGTAACCGCTTCCTTTCAACTAATGTATAATGAAGAATCTGTAAAGGTCACTTTTTGAAACTATTTTGAAAAATTGGGCATTTTTCCCATATACTTCAAAACTATACAATTCTAAATTGTTCGATGCTTCTAGTGAATGCTTCTTTTCAGAACACATTGGGTCTTAAATAATCTAGGAGAGAATGGGTTAATTATTTCTACTCACTGCTACTAAAGTTTCATTTCGCCTTCGTATTGTGCTCAACTAACTATTGTAAAAGACAAATTGCGTTTTAACTCTTTACCCCGTGATTATTCATGCAAGAAGTAGTGACATCATGAATTATGAATTTATGGCCGTGACGGACACTATACACTCTGATCTATATTACAGTAAAACCCCTCTAAACCGGACGTTAAATTGGTATAAATATCGGTATTGGAGACAGGTGACAGCTTCATGCAGGGTGAAAGTCATGCAGAAAGCTCCTAATGGAGCTTTCTGCATGTCTTTTACCCTGCATGAAGCAGCCACCTGCCTAAAAGTATCTAAATTCTTCTCTACTAGAATTCCGGTTTAGGGGGTTTTTACTGTATTTCAGAACTACAGATACAGATGCGTACTCAAATACTAAAATGGTAATTTCTCCACCAAACCCTTTGTGGTGACCACACTTCAGAATGAGAGCGGATTCTAAAGAGTGGTCACAACATAGGGTTTGGAGGAGAAATATAGATGTACAAATATGAGTCATGCAAGAAACACGACATACAAAACGAACAGCCGCCCGAACAGCACCAAAACAAGAAAACACAGCAAAATATATCCATCGACCCTGTACCACTGTAAAACTATACGAAATCAAAATGTTTGTTAAGAACGATGGAATAATTTGTAGGCAGGTGGCTGCCGAATGCATGATTAAAGTAATGAAAAAAGTTCATTTGGCATTAGGCTGTTACCTGTCTTAAAGACCGGCATTGCTACTATTTTTCATTCCATGTTATTAGTCCATTTTTTATCTAAGGGATGCCTGGCCTAAATTTTAATTTCGTTTTATTTTATATTGAAATTCCTATCAGCAAACACTGTTTGCCTATGTCCCATATATGGGATCGTGGGCATAAATGTGCTAAACGTCCGGGTTAGAGAGGTTTGACTGTATATGAAGTAAATATCAAGACCTCTTGGCAAGTGCTCTAAATGTGATAAACATAATGTTATAATCTTAACCGTGTTAACTTTTATTCTGCAATTTGTCTTCATACTCATCAGGACCTGAGCTGTTTGACACTCGGCCAATAGTTTTCAAAAGCTCGATCGAATCTGAGTAGTCAAAGTTGCCTTGGACCCAGATTAGATCAGACATCCACAAGCTGTATACATGTATACACCTTAGACATTTGTAAAGCGGCACGTTCGTTGTGAGTTTACTCGTTCTTGATTTATGCTGTACTTCACAACAACAGGTGTTAAGTGCTTTGTTGTCTGCTGTAGAAAGCCACCCATACTTCATTCGTAGTGTGATATTTGTCTGGTCTTTCGGATAACAAAATCAATACTTTTAGTTACGAAAATTGAATGCCGTTTAATGTGGTGCTAGTGGGCAGTGTAGTGTTGCATTTTACATAACTGCTCATGAAAAGACTCAATTATTTCGAGTTTACAATTATCTCTTTTTGCATTTCCACGTTTGTTTTCGAAGGATCATCCACTTTCAGAATTTATATTTAGTTTCAAATTCCTTTTTGCAAGGCTCCGAAGTCTCGTGGAAAATGATCATCTTGAATAAAAGGCAAGACTGATGAAAAACTGATCAGGATCCAACTTGTTTGACACTCTAGTCGTGAACTCAGGAAGTAAGTGAGGTGGAATAAACAGCATTACTTTTTTTTCAGGATAAAAGAAGAGCATTTGCAAATAGATAAATTTAAAGATATTAGAGAACGCAAGCACAATAGCTGTGCGCTGAGCTCTCGATGTGTTCCATTGAATGTTGACTATTTAAGGCTAGTAGCCGATCCCTATCTAGTCAAAAAGTACGCTACATTTTGAAAACCACCAAAATATGTCTTGTCTGTGTAATTGAATTTGCCAAAGCGTAAACGGCGTATCTGTGGTTTGAAGGGTTAAGGCCTGTTGAAAAATCATTCATCAAGGTTGGAGATAACCCTACACACTGTGTCACTGTGTCATGCATTTTTCTCCATACAAACGCCTTTTCTTACACTTGCAAACAGAGTAGACCCAGGTCAGGCGGGTGTAGGAGCTGTCTGATCAGGGTCTGCTCTGTATGTTTGTAGTATAAAATAGGTCTGATTCTCTAAAAGCTTTTGCCTGAGCCAAAATTTCCTGTTTTCATATGCTTATAAAATGTAATTAATATTCATGATGGCATATTTTCTTACATGAATATGCATCAGGGAAGTATCGTCACAAATTGTTTGAAAATCGGTCAGTTGTTCCCAAACAGCCTGAATCATCCTTAACCCTTCGCTTGCTAATCGCGTCAATATACCTACCTGTAAATAGTGAAGACCCAGATGAGACAGCTCCTGCAGGAACTGTCTCATCAGGGTCTGCACTATTTACAAGTTGATTGTGCAACCAGTGCACTCCACAGCAGTGATTGCATAGCGAAATACTTGTACACAGTGAAGATATATGTAATTATACAACAGGGCATGGGTAAAGAAGGAGCAATGTATTTTAAAATTCAGCAAGCGAAGAGTTAAAACTTATCTTTATGAATATTCATGTAACAAATAATGACATGAAAAATAACGGACTCGCTAATATTAGTCTAAAGTGGAACTGTAGACTCATATCTATGTTATTCCATAAGCAAAGAGAGCGGAATCTGATCACACGGAACCTATAGGACTCTATTCTGTTTCCAAAGCAAAGAAAAGGCATATTTATGGAACAAAGGGTTAAAAAGCAACGAATTTTACAGCGGGAAAATGGATAAGATGTGGATTTGCCAGCGCATGGTTTGATATGTTTTAGCCATTTCCCCCATATAAACGGATTTACTAGCAATTACAAACAGAGTAGATCCAGATCAGGAGATACAGTTTCTACCAAAACCAAACAAAAGCCTGTTAACATATGCCATAATTTTATATAAACACAGGTAATACATATTCATGATGTCATTATTTCTTACACGAATACAGGGAAAGGGGGAGGGTTAGACTTTGAGAAACGTTCTGTTTTGTCATGTAAGATTTAATCCATTCCTATGTTATTTAGAATTCCACAATTCTAACTTTTCCGGGGGAGCATGCTCCGGGCCCACTATAGCCATGGTGCGTACATTGCATTTTGATTCAGCTACTCTCCTGTCAGAAATCTCACAAACTGGATCAATAAAGACAGATTAATTAATGAGAATGAAGATACACTTGAACAATTATTTGATTTACTAGATAAGAAAGATCTAATGAGCTCATTATGTTTTCCAGAATTTTAAAAAGCATTAATACGACTAAATTATATTTATCCCACATACCCACTCCTAACTCTAAAACAAATTAATTTCAATGAGTCTTTCATTGAGTGAGTAGACATTTTGTTAACAACAATGCAACACATTGCATTCTCAAATTAATATATTGTCATAATGTTTTCGCATAGAAAGAGCAGTCAGACAATGATGGCCGCTGAATGAATATTGAATATTGAACAGGTAAAGAGTGAAATGGTTGTTATTTTGCCGAGCATGTCTGCAATCAGCTTAGTGAGTCATCACAATCGCGTGACAGTGTTAGCATGTTTGCGCTTGACTTCGTGCGCCCATCTGTCTTGATTGTCATACCCATAAATATATTTTGCATGGGCAGAATTCAATAATATTAACTGAACGTAGGCTTGCTCGCAACGGAGATTTGCCCAAAATTCATTGAATCATAGCATACTTGGTGACAACACAGAACGTTCAATGGGGGAGTTACCATGCTGTGATGTTTACACTCTTAATATTCAAGATTCTTAAACGTTCAACGGAAAACAGTTTTGGTTTAGATTTGATTATAGTAGTTAGGGCCCCACACCTTGGTAATCACCCTGTCCGTCAGTCCGGTTTTAATGTAGGTAACATTAATCTAATGTTATCTGACATGGATACGATTATTGATCATAAAACTATAGTTCGATTTTGACCCGTGAGCTGTGACCTTTAGGACCAGTCCACCCGTAGAGGTAAAACGCGTCATAAACCATTTATTTGTTCCGGAGTTACCTGTGATTATGGAGACAAGTAATAAGCTTGCACATTAAACCCTCTCTATAACGACCACTAAATTGTGTTAATTAGTTGGTATTTAGGACAGGTGGCTGCTTAAAGCAAGGATAAAGTAAAACAGAACGCTTCTATAGGAGCGTTCTGTTTTACTTTCACCTTGCTTTAACACAAAATACTTGATTTAATTTAGAGGCCGTTATAGAGAGGTTCTACTGTATATACTAATACTGCACGATTACTACGAGCTTCTTGTGTCAACCATCGTCCACTTTCCCATAAATTAGAATGGTTGCAACTTCTATAAATAGAAAAGTGCAGTCACGGCTCATCACTCGAAATCGAACTATACAGTGATGACATTATAAATCATCGTACTGATTATGTAGCAAATGTTATTGTTGGTGCTGCCAAAATTTGTAATTTGATTAAATCAAACTTCGCATAAGAAAAATAAAACAAAAAGAGAGAAAACTCAGGTTTGATGAATACTGTAAACGATTACGAAATGAGTGTTATATAGAGAATAATAGGTTAGTGCCGTAGATGGGACGCCTTTATCCGACGAGGGGAGAAAACGTTGAGGCGAGGCTTGCCGAGCCTCAACTGTTTTCTCTCCGAGTCGGATAAAGGCGTCCCATCTACGGCACTAACCTATTATTCTATTTATCCAGTCAATTTAGTTATATCTTTTTTCATAGACTCATAAAACATACGAATATTGAAATAATTTGCACTGAAAATGCGGTTTTTCGATCAACGGACCTCCCTTTCATTTCCGTTCTAAAGACGTAAATAATGAGCTACCGCAGAGGAAAATAGTTTGGATACTTACATTACAAGACGGGATAACGTGCTTGAATTTGAAAAATAAGATCGTTTGAATCGAGAGTCGATATGTTAATTCAAACAGACATGGTTATTATTCTACCGGAGGCTCTACATTGTCAAATTCGAGTTCCGTCGTCTCGGTATCTATTTTTAGATAGGGCTAACGTTACTCGTCAATGGAACTGAACAGGCTATATTTAGGTCTATGACCATCGCCGCCCTTGTAAGAGTTTATCGATTAACGGGAAAACGTGCTTGAATTTGACAAATAAGATCGTTTGAATCGAGAGTCGATATGTTAATTCAAACAGACATGGTTATTATTCTATCGGAGGCTTCGAGTTCCGTCGTCTCGATTTCTATTTTTAGATAGGGCTAACGTCACTCGTCAATGGAACTGAACAGGCTATATTTAGGTCTATGACCATCGCCGCCCTTGTAAGAGTTTATCGATTAAATTATCATGAGAGTGATAAATATTTTAATGAAGTTTTATTGTTTTATTTTGTTTTTTTAAAAAAACGCGTCAATATAGTAGCATGATAACTTTATATACATCTTAAATTTCGCTTACAGTATGTCTGGCCCGATAGCGTAGTGGTTACGATGGTCGCTTACCGTGCAGTCAGCCCCGGTTCGATTCTCACCTCTGACGAATCTTTTTTTTTCTCTTTTTCCTTTCTATTATTTTTTTAAATGACGGTTTGGGTTTTTACTGGGATACTTAATGATAATTATCCATATTAAGTGTTTTTTCTTTCAATTAATACGTTATTTTTGGTAAAACAATTTTGAAGAAAAATTAAAAATAGTTCCTGTCGTAAGAAAAATTCCTACACCTACTATACAAATAAACCTCTACTGTACGTATAAACTTAGGTTTATTATGCTACCCCTTTATTACGTCACTAGCGGCTGTAGTGACGGGATAAATAAGCAAGCATTTACACAGACACAACAGTCCTGACGCAGATAAGCTGGTAATGGTTGATAAAAGTAAGTTACATAAAAAATATCAATACAACTTTCAAGCATTTAATAATGAAATTATCAATGTAAACATAAAGCATTTAATAATGAAATTATCAATAAAATAAAAAGTCTCAAAACAGATCCGAAATTGTATTGGAGTTTATTAAATCGTTATTCAGAGGAGGACATAAAGAGAATAATTAATAAAGCATCAGTAACTGAAATGCGGGATTAGGGTTTGCTGATCGTTACTTTAGTATTTAGAATTAACAATATATCTGATATCAATACAGTATTGAATTAACATGTATTGTTCCTGAAATAACTATGGTTGTTAACCCTTTGCTTGTTATTCACGTCAATATACCTACCTGTAAATAGTGAAGACCCAGATGAGACAGCTCCTGCAGGAGCTGTCTCATCAATGTCTGCACTATTTACAAGTTGATTGTGCAACCAGTGCACTCTACAGCAGTGATTGCACGGCGCAATACTTGTACACAGTGAACATAAATTTAATTATACAACAGGGCATGGGTAAAGAAGGAGAAATATATTTTAAAATTCAGCAAGAGAAGGGTTAAATTATTGAAGATTAATAAATCATCGTCTGTTTGATTAAATATTGAACGGGTTCTTAAATGTTCATCCTAATATAAATTTGACCCTGGGATATTCTATGAAATTAGGAGCAAAGGCATTATATTACTTTTGTATAAAAACATAGATAATGTCAATGATCATGACAATTATAGACTTTTGTTAAATTATAATCGCAACACGTTTCTGGAAGATATTGTTCTCTGTGAGGAGTAAGCTGGTTCCATGCATTTATTTAATCATAAAAAGATTTTGTGCTTTTATTGACTATCGTAAATCATTTGACTCTGTTAATTGCGTAATGTATTAAGTGTATCCGCATTATGTCAGCTATATAATGTCTGTTGCATTAACAAGGGAGATAACTCTTTTTTAAAAATTCTCATTATGGCTGTAAAGGTTACGTCCCTTGAAATAAAAAAATGGATCAACCCATGCAAAGTCTTCTTTGGCGTTGATGACTAATTTGATAGTGATACGTGAACCTGGACAGTATGCAAAAATAAGAATAGTGTGAGGTTTAATAAGTAGTGTAGCTGGGCTTACTAGTGTAGCAAATAGCCCCAGGTTTGGAACACCCAACCGGTCTATGAAATATAACAAGCAATGTTATATATTAAAATGTTGGCCAGGATCTGTAGTATATGAAAATGAAATTCAAATTTTTACTGAAGCGGTTGGAGTTGGCCTGAAATCCAAGATGGCCGCCAAGATGGCCGCGAAAATTGAGTGAAACCAAACATATAATATTTTGTCTTAATTTGTATTCATTTTCGTACCTACTGAATCCAAACCTGTTTTATTTTGACTAATAATAATGAAATATATTTAAAAACAAACTTGCTGTGAATATGTTTTGTTCCCTACATTCTAAATTTGAAACATTTTAACAAGAATTATGCATATTATATAAAATGATATATGCTTTGTTAACTTCTATGACTGTTGAGTTATATATACAAACATCATTATTTGCTAAATAAATTTGTTATTGTTGTACCTACTGACACCATTTTTTTTATTTAACTAAACATTAAAGATTCTTGACTTGATTAACTAGAATTAAATTTAGTTTATAGAAATCAAGGATTAGTTCAAGGTCAAAGGTCCAACCGTATCAACATTTGACATCTGACAAAATTTTATTGTTTCCAATTCATTCAAATAAGAGATATTTGATAAAAAAGAGTGGTACATCAAAATGTTTAGCGATGTTTGGTATTTCAATCCCAGTAGATATAGTACATACATGTATATAGTAATATATCAACACCGTTTTTTATTCTTCATACAATTATCTTTCAAAAGTATTTGACGTGCCATGACATTGTGTGTCTTATTGCATATATGTTAAATGAAGCTCAAGATCAGTCTGCGCATACGGCGAGTTTGACCAGAGAGCTTCATTGTCCATTTTTCTGTACAATAGGGTTACATTTACTTACAAAGTGTAGTTCTCAGGTCAGACTGTGCATATGTGCAGGCTAGTGCTGAAACGGTTCCTGGATATGTGTAACCGTTTAATCGGGAGTATTAACTGTCATTATCCGATTAATCAGAACTGTGTCACACAATCATTCAAACCTGGGTACACCTTAAATCTTTGTACTAAATGCGGCTGCATATATCAACATAAGTATGATGAAAAGCAATGAGAAGGGCCATTGTTATTATTGATATATGCTCGTGATAGTTACCTGGGTGGTAATATTGACATATTTATGCCCACAAGAAATGCCACAGATGTTCAATCTATATACATATATTTACATTCGCCCTGCAACGTCCTTATATAACATTATTCTAAAAAGAAAGTTGCATTTTCCCATGAACGTTCATTTCAATACCAGTTTGAGTCGGTTCTCCTTTCCCCAGAATTCCGCTGTGTAAGCGCGGAGTAATACTGTACTGATCCAGTTATGACCTATTTTAAGATTTATCAATGGGGAATCGATACGTGACAATGTAAACATAAACACTCCACTTACTGAAACGTCAGCGATTAACGACGCCTTATTTCAGTACTTATGTGGAAATGTTTATTTTGCAATGCACGAATAAAAATGAAATAAATAAATCTAAATCAATGCTCTAGTAAAGTACAGCTTCGTCTTGTATGTCTGAGAACTAAGAAGTATCTATTACCAGCAGCAAACAGGGCAGACCCTGATCAGTCGGTTCCTACATGGGCGGTCTCATCTGGGTCTACTATATTAGTACAACAAATGGCGACGTCAACATTAATTAGATCATCACGTTATTTTGGTCTACAATATTAGTGTAACATGAGGCGTCCGATCTGGGTCTACTATATTAGTGCGATAAATGACGACGTCGATCACCATTAATTAGATTCATATTCATTAATCACGTATTTAGTGGTGGTCATTGCAGAAAATGTCATGTCTAATTTACAAGATCTGAAGCAAACAGAGAAGACCCCGATCAGACCCTGACCAGTCGGCTCCTACAGGAACCGTATGATCTGGATAAAATCCTGTAATTGAACTTGTACATGATGATACAACACAGCATGTTGTCAATGGGTGTGAATCAAGTGTAGCAGACATTAACTGGAGCCCCCATGAGTTTTAAGCGCAAAACAGAAAATGGATTGCCGTTCAAGCGGCCCTGAAAATTTGAAATGTGGCATCTTCTTACTGAGAATTATCACTTGAATACATAATATTGCCAACTTTAACAGCCGTGGCGTATCAAAATATATTATTAAGTAATGAGTGAAGCATAAATAAGTCAATGTCCTTACCGTTAACAAAGAAAAATCCGAGAATAAAATCCAACGTTGTGACCCGCTTTCGATCAAGCATGGCGGGTGAGTAAATTGGCTTCGACACCGCGACCTACATTTAAGAAGATGCTTTAATACCAACATTTCGTAAATATATATGATTTGAAATATCTCGATAATCTTTTCTTTAAACATAGCTGGACAATTTCCTGATTAAAATCTTGTATTCATTCTATATTTATAATATGTGTTTGGGACTATTTTTCATACCATATATAGAGATCCTACTACGTTAGAAACGAACCTGGCAACGACCTAGATAGGGGCTATTACGTGACCGGTATATAATATTTAAAAAAAAATCCGTTGAAATATAAGAAATACAATGGAATATAAATATAAGAAATAAATGACGTTATCCCGGTGTTCATGAGGTTATGCAACGCATAGCTTTACGAGCAAAGATTCACGTGAAGCCCTTCGGGCTTCACTAACTTTGCTCGTAAAGCTATGCGTTGCATAACCTCATGAACACCGGAAGCACGTCATTCATTTCTTAAGTATATGTAGATACACGCGTATGATAAAATACTGGGCTAAGATTTTATCTTGCGATACTATTATTGTTAATTATGTATATCAGGCTCTTTTAGCTGATATGCAATTAGGAAAACACAATTCGGCATCGACAGTCAGAGCATTTGCTACGTGGTATGCAAAAAAGGAAAAGAAAAAGAAGACAAAGGTAAAACATGTATTAACCCTTTCGCTGTCAAACACTGTAGTCTGCTAACTTTGTCGTCTGCTACACATTTTCATTCTTTTGATTTTCTTTTTTGTTTCAAAAACATAGTAACAGTAACACACAGTTTGGATCCTGATTAGACGCCGAGTTACTCGGCGTCTCATCTGGATCCAAACTGTTTGCATAGGTAATCACAGATCCGGCATTGGCAGCGAAAGGGTTAAGTTATCTCATCTATCAAGTTGAATAATTTTGCAACATCCTTAGCATGTTTCACATTGTTCAATGCATAACCGTTCCAGATTGTTTTTTCCCTTTCTTTCCTTCCCTCTTTCTTTCTTTTTTCTGTATTTCTTTCATTCTTTCTTTCTCTCTTTCTTTTGATGTATATACATGCAATTTATACTAATCCTCAATCATACTTATTGTAATGCCCAGCCTCAAAATTTGTCAAGATTTAGAAAAAAAGAAATATCTTCTCTTTCGTTATACCAAGTTCTTTAAATTTGCAGGTACACATACCTTGTTGATATGTGTAAGATTTAGATACAGGTCACATTGATGTTACATAAACAATTGCTTATACAATTAATTGTATCATGTAACAATAAACATGTCAATGTATACGTTACTAATAAAGTGTATTGAACCTTGGAAAAAACTTGTTCAAATTCCACGTGCCTTTCTGCCATTGTTTACAACTATCAGCTGCGAATACAGTACAGTTGGCATGGCCGCAGAGACCTTCTCAAAACACTATATTGCGGGAAGCTCTCAAGCTAGTGTTGTGCATAAACCGAGCGTGACTTCAAACTTGAGAAATTAGATTGAACTTTGATGACATATTTTATCATTATAATGTCGTATCATAATCAAGTTAAGCTGATATTTTCATCACAATTCACTCGAAATCTTTCAGACCAACGACTTTTGAAAAGATGACAAATAACCATAGTGAAGGCGAAAATCGATCGGTTTGATGTGCTAAATAGAACAACCAGCAAATAGTTTTGAAACAATTGCATATACTTCAAAAGTTTTATTGAACATGAAACCAAATTTATTTTACCGCTGTAACCTTTAAAATAGCACTCTGCTGACGAACTAAGGGAAGTAACTAGTCCGGTTAACCGGTTACGGATTTTGTAACCGGTTAAACGCCATTTCGTAATCGGCAACGGTTAACCGGATAATCGTTTCAGCACTAGTGCAGGCTGATCTGGAGCAACTTTCCGCATATGCAATAAGACACAGAATTCCAATGCTGGCGTGTCACATATAGCACAATATACTGTATCAGATAAGAACAAGCTTCTATTGCAACATGTAAAGTGTCAAAACCAGCAAAACATTAGTGACTCATTGAGTATTTGTTTTGCTCTAATTTGAATCAGGAGTATGATTTAAACAATTTATACTGTCATGGAAACTGATTAACATGCTTTCATAATGATGAATATGATAGGTGACGCATCACGTGGAAAGGGGCCTTTGGACATACGCGGACAGTGTAGTTCAAGATAAGCCTGCGCATCCGCAATCTGATCTGAGAGCTGCGCTGTCCGTTATTCTGTGACATTGTGTCTTATTGACATATCATCGGACAGCGAAGCTCTCACATCAGGCTGAACACATACGAAAGCTGATCTTGAGCTACGTTGTTTATGTATCTAAGGCCAAGTTTCGCATGAGCGGCCCATATATGCTCTTTATTCTCCAAAGTTTAGTGTTCATTTTCAGAACTGTCCAAATTATGACTGTAAATAGATGAAAGTGTATACACATTCTCTGATTGCATATTGCCGGTACATGAACACGCCATTGTATATGGCTACGGGTTATGAACACATTTACATGTTTCACTGCAGATGTCACATTCATATATATCATTCACTAGCTCTGGCGCTGCAAAGGACTGTTTCATAACTTTGGGTGGAATTCCAGAGCCATCTACGAATTCGTATCCAGAACCTGTGACTGGAGGAAGGTCATGTAATGGATTTATGGCATTTTTCCAAATTCATAATTGGTAGACACAGCGTAGGCAGTGGAAAACTATCCTCAGTTGGTGGAATATTTCTTGGATGCTCATATGCATCTGAGCTGACTGAGTGGAACGACATTACCTCCTCCATACAAGTCCACAAGAAAGTACATACAAGCCATTGTCTGTGGTTTTGTGAACACATAATTATGTTCTCCCGTGTCTCGTAGTTGTTGGTACTTATTGACATACTTTATCAACTGCTTGAACTCAGTTTTCTTTCCCTTACCATAGAAACTACTTGTGCCACAGCCGGTCAGAATATAAACTGCAGGATATTTAGCTGTTCATCTGGCAGCTTATGTCTCAGCGAATGTACTGGAATGTATCGCTTCATGTCTGTAATGGAAGTAATTCGTCCAGTTGACATGTACATATGCTTTGCAACAACCTGTTGGTAATGATGAAGAAGCAACACAAAAACATCTGTATCTGGCGTGTGAACAATTGTGCAGGAAGACCCTTTATCTGCCTTATATTTAGCATGTAAAATAATTAGAGTGTCTGTCTCCTCTTGCTTTGATTTCATTGAAGGGATTTTGATGCACATGTCAGGTGTTATTTATTCATCTGTAGCACTTGGGCTGTAATGTACTTTGCATAAGAAGATCTGTTGGAGGCAAACAAGATAGGTATGAGCATAAGCTTGGCATGCTAATGCATTGTCCAGTTATGGTCTCTTATAGGTGAAATGAACATCTTGAAGGGTGAGTACACTCTCATGAGATAATCCTCAAGACTTTGTCTGGTGAGATCTGTCAGTCATTCTGAACTCATCCAATAAAGGGGTTTTATTGCGGGAGATAGTGTCGCAAAGGTCTGTCATGTCAGCTCCATTGTGCATGTCACCATATGCTGCTCTTTACTGTGACAACATCGTATATACAACATCAGGAACACTTTTGTTGTTTTCTTCACACCACACTTCACAGATGACCAGAAGGCGGATATGTAAGGCGTCGTCAATCATTTTGAATGCGGTGAGTTCTCTATCAAAGTCTTCACCTGACAGTGTATTAGAAACTGTGGCTGCTGCATATAAACCTGTATCTGTCAATAGCTGTTTACGACCAGTATCATCATAGAGGTGACATATTCCTGCGAACACGGACACGAGGACATGCATACCCACTTTAATGATATAACACCTTGTAACTCATCCTTTCTGCGCCAAACGATTTCCAATGTCTTTGCTATAAGGCTTATGACATATGACTGCCCCAGACAATTCATAACTTCCTTCCTTTACGCGGAAGAGTGGTGTACACAGTTTTGTAGTCTGTAGGAATGACCATAATGATGGGGTTGTATGCTATACTTGAAGTCTTGATAAAATCTTCCTGCATGAAAGTACTTGGATGTCTACTAATATGTAAAATATTTCATTGGTGTTATTGACTTTTCAACGGACAGTGTAGCTGTAAGGTCAGACTGCCCAGATGCACATACTGATCTGGAGCTACATTGTCTGCATTTGGCATGTGACAAATGTCGCCTGTGGCGGCAAAAGGGTTAATTCATTCAGGGCATTCCATTAGTCATTCAAAACATTAATCATCAAGAACAAAATACATGTAGCTAGTGTATACATATTCAAATTTAATAAAACTATTAAACTAATTAATGGTAGATCTAGTAGATCTATCAATATGATTTAGTAATTATCCACGGCTAGAGATGGATAATTGATCTCTATGTTTCAGTAAATATATCCTGAAAGTGGCAAACGTAGCAATACCCCCCCCCCCCCAAGAAAATTGCAGAATCGGTTTTATTGAGTCTGTTTATAGACACTAATGATGACGATTAACCTCTATCCTGCCACATACATCATTTGTCGGTTGTCATATGCAAAAAATGTAGCTCCAGATCAGCCTGCACATCTGCGCATATTGAACTAAGAGCTAAACTGTCGTTAGTGTGTAAAATCGAGTCGCATTGACTATAAACTAATGGACAGTGTAGCTCTTTGATCTTACCGACCATATCCAGACGTCTTCCTGGACAAAATAACGGACAATAATAACAAAATGTGTTTACTGACAAGCAAATGGGATACTGAGCAGATGTTTAAATTCCCTACCAGGTAGGCCTCTAGCTCTTTTTTCCAGACTAATACTCTAAAATATTTATTAAGTTCTAGCTGTTATGAAGTAGATCTAGATCTAGATCTCAATTTGTACATTTTGTGTAATAAAATGTTTTAATTAAGTTATGATTCCTATTGTTATACTGAGTAAATAAAAAAAGTTCGTGTCTAGCCCGA
Organism: Azorinus chamasolen; assembly: GCA_963576725.1. NCBI lineage: Eukaryota > Metazoa > Mollusca > Bivalvia > Cardiida > Solecurtidae > Azorinus > Azorinus chamasolen. The sequence goes on from OY755240.1 coordinate 22,991,376, forward strand.
ACATATAATTATATCAAATAAATTGGTTTTAGTTCTATAAATAAATTGGTTTTAGTTGGAACATATATTCTATAAATTAATTGGTTTTACAGACGGTGTCTGCATGGTCTAATGGTCAGTTAAACGGCCTCACAATCCCGAAACTACGGGATTGTTTTTTTTCAACTGTTAATATTTTATGTTTTAATATTGATTTATTATTTTATGAAACTTGTATATATATACACAAAAACAATTCTGATTGGTCATATGATATGTTGACCAAAATATGGAAACCAGAAGGTTGTACGCAAATGCAAATATGCACAGAAGGAAGAACATATTATTGCAAAAATAGAAACCACCAAACGGTTATGTGTATGTCAACTCGTATGTTTAAGAAAACAATATTAATTAGCCTAGCTTTAATAACATTTAAGATTAACAGATGACCAATTAGAAACTTTGTTGAGTATATAATGCCTTTGAACTAATAAACATAATTGTTTTACTGATATATCAACGGAAGGTTCCGAAAGTTTCAGACCCACTGACAACACCTGTTTACGGTATTCGAAATCTACCGGTGGAGTGTACTGCGGGCCGTGAAATTTATTTTGATTTGGGAAAAGGTCATTAGTTTCTCAACCAGCAACCGATTATAGCAACATTGATTGATGCGGCTATTAAGTGGAAAAATCATATTTACTCACTTGAAGCTGATGAAACATTCACTTCAATTATGTCTGAAAAGAAAAAGGACATAGCTCAGCCAATCTCATCACCATACGATGAGCTTGTTGTAAAGGACAGACAGATACTGAAAGCAATCATGGATGCAATAATTATATGTGGTCATCAGAGTTTTGCTTTATGCGGTCAAGAAGAAAAAAAAGCCATTTTATTGTACTTCTGGAATACCTGGCTAAATACAACCTTTTGCTAAAAACCACCTGGACAATGGTGACCCACGGACAAAGTAAACTTCGCCTGAAATACAACACGAATTAATATCAATATTTGGGGATCAAATTAGAGAAGACATTGTACGGAAATGCTTCGCAGTTCCATGCGTCGGGTCTATAGTAAATGAAGCCACGGATGCGGCAACAATGGAGCAGATGGCGTTATGTCTCAGATATTTTGATAATAGTACAGAGAATACTTTTAGCATTTGCCGAGTAAGAATCACTTTCTCAAGCCTTTATGGATAATTTACAACAAGCAGGTGCGAAAATTAAAAATGAGAGGGCAAGGGTATGATGGAGCACAGACATGTCAGGGAAATGTCGAGGTGTCCAAGCCAGAATTCGTCAGATCATCCCTGAAGCAGTATACACACACTGTAAAGTATATTGCTTAAATCTAGCGATAGTACACGCATCTGAAGAACCACTAGTCCGGAATGTGTCCAACACTGTCCAGTAAGTCGCTTTCCTCTTTAACTACTCTAGCAAAAGGCTGTTACGTTTCCAGGAAACTCTTGCGAATGATCAGGAGAGCAAAGCTCAACTGGAAAAAACGCAACAAGTTACAGTCGATATGTGAAACCAGATGGGCTGCCAGGGCTAAGGCTTTCAATGTACTTTTAAAGGTGATCATATTCAGCAGTTGTGGACAGCTTGGAGGACCTTAGTATACATTTTAGCGATGGCAAAGCTGGTGCATATAAAAAAGCAATCACCCAGCTTTCTTATTGATCTGGTTCCGATCGAGCATGTGCTATCTGGTCTGGTTCAACTGTGATTAATGTTGCAAAACAAGACATGTGATCTTGTTGAAGCCGTGAAGGAAGCACGAACAGTAATTCGACAAGTCGAGAATGAAAGAAATGATGAAACTGTATGGGATACTTTGTATGACAAGTCTGTTGAAATGGCGACTTCAGTTGGTGTTGATCCTTCACGCCTAAGGGCAAACAACAATCGCCACCAAAATATCGCCAAAATATTCCTGCTGCTAATGTTTCGGAATATTTGTACTTGCCGTTTGCGGACCATCTTGTAGCGGAGTTGTCTGACTGTCTTATTGAGGATGGTGACATGTTTAATGCACAATACTTAATAGTTAGTGAGATCAATAACTTAACTAATGACATTGCGCAGTCCTTGTTTGCCACATTTGAACGTGACGTGCCAGTTGCGTCTTTGGAAGATTTTCGAAGAGAGGTTTCACGATGGAAAGCAAGATGCAGTGATGCAGACCCCGTCCATGAAACAATTGGCGATACCGTAACTTGGCAAACATAAATACACAATTCTAAAAGTTTCTTGTCTCAATTAAATGCTTCTTTTTGGTACATTTATTCGATAGGTTTGTGTCTAAAAATAGCCTATGAGGTAATTTGTTAAGATCGTGTGTTTTGATGAGGCGCAAGCCGCAAATAATCATGTAGACTGACCAGTTTAAAATGTATACTAAGCAATCCTGCAATTTCCTGCAATCTGATTGGCTTATGTGACCAAATTTGCGGGATATAAAAAGTGTCAATCGAAAACGGCCAAATAACACCATGTGCATGTAAATATATCAATGCGCCATGTTTATCTTTAACTGTAAGCAATGATAAATCCGTATGCATACTTTGACATATAAATCTAGATCTATTTCAACTTGGCCCGTTATTTCAAATTATTTTCCATTGTTTACTTTGTCACGACTTGACCAGTCTCTTATATGCACATGTGGCATGTGGAGAGTTATTGAGATACTCTAAGCGCTGGGATCCAGATTACCCCTTATTCATTATCTCGTTTTCAAACATAACGTTATAATGTGACGTCATTGTTACAGATGACGTTTTCGCGTATGGCGCCAAAGACAAAGATGACGTTACGTTCATCAAATATGTTAAAGAATTCATTAAAAAGGGATATGATCCTGTAGTACTACAACATACTGCATGTTTGGTTATCAACCCCTTTTACAGTTGGCAATCACGCTGGCCTCTTTGCATGTACGCAAAAGGTTTAGTGCTCTATGAAGGCGACCTCTTAAATCCAGAAACGGCAGGAGAACGTCGGATATCTGTACTATTTGGTTTTTGTCGTACCCTTTATTACTTTTCTACAGTTACTCTGTTTGCAGCTCAATCATTGAGTACACTAGCGATAGGTGGATACAGTTTGTTCACTTAAATGTTTTCGTTATACATGCACTTTACTACTGTATTTGCCATCGCGGTTGTTGTAGTTTGTCGGAGAGTGGATACGTTTATTTACACTGTTTGTCTGTTAGGGTGGGGATGGAATAAGTGTGAGGTTGGGCGCCCATAAACCGGTTTAACCCCTAGTCACTTTTGTCACTGACCGTTCCAAGGCGGTACTTCCATCTTCCCCCTATTGTATGTTTGTTTTGTCTTTGTGCGTCTCTTGAGGTTTTTACATTTGCTGTTTCCTTGTGTTGCTGTTCGGGCGACTGTTTGTTCTGTATGGGGTGTTTCCTGCATGACTCATTTTTGTACTTTTACCAAAATACGTATTGAATGTATGTTTTGAACATGTGGAATAGCTATCGCATAATTGTTCATGACTAATGCAATATAAATGTATAAACCACATGAACACAATCCAGTTATTTTAAGAAATCTGAGAGAAATTTGTGCACTATTTCTCGCATCATCACTCATTTAATCATCCGTGCGCAAAGGATATTACTTGAGTTGAAATCGGCTTCAACAATGTGTCGTTTTTCGTGTTAAGATTGTGTCAGAATAGGGTTAATCCTACTGTAATTTGAAATTTGCGATGGTATATGAGGTTTTTAACGGTCTTAAATTATTTTAATGACTCCGCCTTTGGCGTCGCCTTTAAAATAATTTGCGACCGTTAAAAACCTCATATACCTGTCGCAAATGTTAAATTACAGTAGGATTAACCCTATATTTTCCCAGTTTCCTTTATGTAAAAGGTGGTGATATTTATACCATGATACTCATGAAATTAGTTGTCTAGATATACGCCAAATGTCATATGAGAGCGTCTAGGATAAGAAAAAAAGGGGGCATGCCCCCGGACCCCCTAGAATTCTGCGTACAACACATTTTGACCTACGCGCCTGGTTGTCGATAAAATGTATCACGTACTTTAATTCTGAACTTCTGACTACAGTAGAACCTTTTATAAATTAAACACTGGTGTCTTAAAAGCATTTGGTTGCTTAACCCTTCGCTTGCTATTCACGTCAATATACGTACCTGTAAATAGTGAAGACCCAGATGAGACAGCTCCTGCAGGAGCTGTCTCATCAGGGTCTGCACTATTTACAAGTTGATTGTGCAACCAGTGCACTCCACAGAAGTGATTGCACAGCGAAATACTTGTGCACAGTGAAGATACATGTAATTATACAACAGGGCATGGGTAAAGAAGGAGAAATGTATTTTAAAATTCAGCAAGCGAAGGGTTAATGCAGGACAAAAGTAGTGCAAAAAGCCCATATAGGAGCTGTCTACGTTACTTTTAACATTGTCAATGGTTTGTGTGCCGAAGAAACCCAAAGTTCATCAGTCTCTGATCTGGATCCATGTGAGAAAGTATTCCACCTTCCTTGTGGTTGGTCGATGGTTCTATCTGCGTGCTCTGCTGTGCACGAAACAATGCACTTTTTTCTATATAGGGAAAGACCTCTTTCTGCACAGTAATTAGCTGAACGTCACAATATGGCCGATATGGCGACGGATACAAAAACTAATTATAATAAAACAGTCGATGATTGGGCAAAGGGGTCTTTAAACAGCCTCTTGATTACCCAAAAAGGAGTCTTTGATACAGTCGTTTGATAACTGAACAAAAGGGGCCTATAAACAGCTGTTCAATGATTGAACATAAGAGGTTTTCAACAGTTACGTCAGTCAAGCATAACTACTCGGAGGTTCCATATAAAGGAATCCCTCTATAGCTGAAGTTGTATTGATAAAATGCGTAAATTTCAATATTTTCAAGTACATCTCCTTTATTTTTCCACCAATCCCTATATTGTGGCTATTCTTTAGAATCGTCTGAAAAAGACGATTCTACAGAGGTGTTACCGTATAAGATTTGGTGGAGAAATGTCGGGTTGAGTTCTTTGGTATGCACCTTTATCTGCAACTCTTAAGACTACAGTGCTCCCTCCCTACAACGGCCCTCTCAATAACGATTCCCTCCTTAGAACAACACATGTCACTGTTTCCCAAACAACAAGGCTCAGAAACAACCTTTTTCCATAGTATTTTCTTTAAGCCTCCATCAAACCCTATGTTGTGACCACTCTTTAGAATTGTCACTTTGTGACGATTCTAAAGAGTGGTCACAAGATAGGGTTTGATTGAGGCATAACGGTTTTAGTTCTCGAAATACACCTTATCTGTGGATCTGCAAACAAGCTAATTATGTTTGATTTTCCCTCCCTATAACAACTCCCTCTGAACAACACATACAATTTTCGTATCCCAAAGGTGTCGTTGTAGAGAGGGAGCACTGTAATCAATTTAATTCATTGCTTCTTTGTTAGCTGACAAGACTTGTAAAATGCCATGCATAATTTAGTTACATGCTTTCTTTGTTGCTGAATTTTTTTAAAAAGGTCCTTGCATTCTTTATTGCTGAAAGTAGTACTGTGAAAAGAGAAAATTGCAAGCTCGGTTTTATTAGGACTGTACATAAGCAGGTATTAAAAGTGCAACACTACGCATGCCCCCTAGCACCGGCTCATGCTGTAATCAATTTTTATAACTAAATTCGTGGAAATTGATTATCCCGAACGACCAGAATATATAGTAACACAGAGAATGAAGTACGAGGCGACTTTTTACGACCGCCACACGAGCGCTTCACACCTGCTGTTATATAGGAAATACATAAATTCTTACAGTAGAAGATAAATGTAGTCTGAAAATGGGTGATCCTTCGAAAGTAAACGTAGAAATGCAAAAAGAGAAAATTGCAGACTCGGTTTTATTGAGTCTGTTCATGAGTAGTAATTAAAAGTGCAACACTACTCACGCTCCCTAGCACCGGCTTAAGCAGTATTCAATTTTCAAAACTGATAAGTTCTATAATATCGCCTTTGTTGACAAAGCATGTATTGTTCCATGGATTCTTTGATGCTGACAATACATGAAAGGTTCAATGGCTTTTTTGCTGCTTACACAACATACACTTTCACATTACTTTTTTGTTGCTGACAATGTTATAAACTAGAAAAGTGTGTCTGTAAGACACAACGATGCTCCCGTGTAGGTGCTTGCCATGCTGCACGTAAAATTCCTAAGTCATTTGACCTTGACCATGGGCATGCGGGCACCATTTCAGTTTATAAAACAGAAAACAAACTCAAATATAGGAGTCGGAGCCGACAAGGTCACTTTACTTCATCGAATTTAATCGATGGTATTTAATGTGTATATGCAATTCTATGTGAATAGCTACAGTGGTTAGGGAGTTATAAGACAATGAAAATGTGACAACCAACTGCACGTAAGATTTCCAAGTAATTCCTTAGTCATTTAATCTTGACGTTGGGCTTGCAGGCAGCATTGGTTCGGTTTTCAATGAAAGTATAGATGGTATTAATGTGTATATGCAATTCCATGCGAATAGCTACACTGGTTAGGGAGATATAAGACGATGAAAAAACTGTGACAACCAACTGCACGTAAATGTAACAACCAACTGCAGGTAAAATTAGCAAGTCATTTGACCTTGACTTTGGGCTTGCGGGAAGGCAGCATGGATGGGGTGCCAAATGATAGCACGGACATACAGACAGACGTATAGACAGACAGACGGACTGACGGACGGACTTGTGCAAAACATAATGCCCCCTGACTATTGTCAACGGGGGCATTAAAAGGGTTATACTTCGAAAACAAAAGCAGCCAAAGAGAAAATTGCAGACTCGGTAGAAATGAAAATATTCTTCATGGCTTCATTTTGGCTGACACCTACTGCTGAGAGGTACATAAGTTTTGAAATTAAACAATAAAGTTCAGTGGTTTCTTTGTTGCTGACAATACAAGCAAAGTTATATAATATCATCATTGTTGAGAAAGCATTATGATTCCATGGTTTCTTCGATTCTGACAATACATGAAAAGTTCCATTGCGTTTTTGTTGCTGACAAGAACATGAACGTTTCTTTTCAATTTTCTCTTTTCGCATTGCTACTTTTGCTTTCGAAGGATCTCCCACTTTCAGGATATAATTACTTCGCAACAACAGGTGTTAAGTGCTTGTGTGGCGGCCGTAAAAAAGTCGCACAGCACTTCATTCTCATTGTTGTTATATTTTCTGGTCCTTCGGGATCATTAGTTTTGATGTTAATAGTTTTGAAAATTGAATAATGCTTAAGCCGGTGCGTGAGTAGTGTTGCGCTTTAAAAAAAAATACTACTCATGAACAGATTCAATAAAACCGAGTCTGCAATTTTCTCTTTCGCATTGCTACTTTTGCTTTCGAAGGATCTCCTACTTTCAGGATATATTTAATGAAATGACATGGAAACGTACATGGCTTTTTGTTGCTGACATGAACACATCCATGGCTTAAGTTTTTTTCATTTTTGAAATCATCCATTGTTTTGTATGCTGTGAAGACATGAACAGTTTCATGACATGGTTGCTGCTTTCAAAGCTTGAAATATCACATGCCTTCTTTTGTGTAATTAGACATGTAAATTTCTAATGTTCCATGGCATCTTTGTAGCTGAAACGGACTGAAAGGTTCCAATTAAGTCCTAAAGCCTTTGTTGCAGACAATGCATTAAAACTTACAGTAAACAAACGCTAAACTGGACATAAACCTTAGTATAGATATCCGTTTCTGAGACAGGTTGCAGCTAAGTGCAGGGTGAAAGTCATGCAGAAAGTTTCTAAAGGAGCTTTCCGTATGACCGATATCCTGTAGCTACCTATCTAAAGTTTTCTATAGTCTTCTTTTATGTCCGGTTAAGAAGGGTTCAAGACATGCATATTTCCATAATGATTTTGTTGTTTACAAGCCATGGCTTCATTGTTTGCTGACAGGACATGGAAACGTACATGACCTATTTGTTGCTGACAAGACATGAGCACTTCTATGACTTATGTTTTGAACGTTTCCATTATCTGTTTATGCAGACAAAGACCTGAATAGTTCCATGGTATCTTTGTGGTGACAGGACATGACACTTTCCTTGACTTCTCTGTCGTTGATAAAACTCCTTTTTTGCAGACAAGACATAAATGCTTTATGACTCATTTTATGTTGCTGTTATATAACGCCTTCATGCGGACAGGACAGGTAAAGTTAAATGACTCCTTTGTTTCGGACAAGACATGTAAACATTAGAGGAATTTTAGACATACACATTTCCATGGCTTCGTTTTTTGCTGACAGGACATGGAAACGTACATGACTTCTTTGTTGGTGACAAGGCATATACACTGCTATTTTGTGAAAGCTTTCATTATTATTCTCCTGACAAGACGTGAAAAGCTCCATGTCATCTTTATTGCTGAGAGGACCTTAATCATTACTTGACTTCTCTGTTGTTAATAAACACGTAAAACTCCTTTGTTGCAGACATGACTCATTAGATGTTGTCCAGACATATTACGTTGTATGTCTCCTTTGTTGCTAAAAAGACGTGTTTACTTCTCTGGTGTTTAGTAAGTGACCTCCTTTTTAGCGGACAAGAAAAATAAATGTGTATGACTCGTTGCTAACAAAGGTACATGTATGAGTCATGCAGGAAACACCACATACAAACCACACAGCCATGCGAAGTTAAAGACACATTTGTTGTGGACCAGACATGTAAAAGTCTATGACTCCTTTGTTTCTGACAGTGTATGAAAAGTCCTACAGTTTCGTTGTTGTTGTAGTTGATTATACCACTTTTGCTATTGCTATTAGAATTCGCGATGATGATAATGATGATGATGCTGCACAATGTAGTTGTCGTTGCTATTGTTATCTAACCATCTGATCAGTCTATTGAAAGACAGGATCATACAACACAGGTGGAACGGGATCTATAGGAAAGAAAAGACTATTAATACCCATTCCATTATGTTATTAATACATTGCTCTATGTTCGATATTTGGTGTTTCATAACTGTTTTAATACATTCAGAATTCTAGACAAGATGCACAAATTAAAACATTCTCAATAATAACTCTTTATTTCTCAACCGAATTTTATTACATATTTTTATTTGTTGCTCTATTATGGCTACAGTCCCACTAGCGCTTGCGATCGTTAAAGACCATTGGCGACCTCTGAAACCGGCGATCGTCTGCGATTGTCGATGACTAAATTCACAAAATGCTACGCAGTCACATTTGATATGCTTCTGCGGTCATCGTACGACAGGTTGCTGACTATCATGCACTTAGTCACTGGCATTCGTACGAAGGTTTCACAATCACAGCCCACTTGTTGTGTGGTAACGTGGTCTATGCCTAGTCCTGGGTTATCTTTAGGCAGTCGCTGGTAATCGCACAGTAGTCGTAGGTAAAGGTAGAAAGGTCGCTGACAGTCGTACGATTGTCAAGAAGATCACCAACGGCCAGTTAAAGATTGTTGGAGACCTTCGTGCGACGATCGCATGATTACCTAAAACATCTAAAGTGACATCTTAAAGACCACCGGTGACCAGCTCGATCGTAAAGAGGATGTTGTGCATGATCAATAACCTCTCTACGCCTGAAATTGGTCGCATGACTAGAAACGATTACAAACGATTACTGAAGACAATCCGCGATTATCAGTGACTTACCGTGCGACCTCCTTACGAATATTGGCAACAGAGATTTCTAGCAATCGTAATCAGGTCTTAAAGAGTCGTCAGGCCTAGTGGGACTGGACCTTCAGGTGGTTGTTGTGCATAATCAACAACCTCTCTACGACTGACATTTGTCGCACGACTAGAAACGATAACAAACGATTACTGAAGACCATCGGCGATTATCAGTGACTTGCTGTAAGACCTCCGTACGAATATTAAATCGTTAGTAATCGTAAAAAGGTCTTAAGAGGTCGTAAGGTCGAAGGGGCCCTAACATTCATACAAAAAAATAGTGTAACCCATAGCAACGTATGATATAAATTTACTACTGTTTGCTATAGCCATTCATTGTCATGTCTTAATTTAAGCCGTTTTCTGTTTAATATTCGTGTAAGGAATAATTACTTCGTGAATATTTGTCAGATTTAATGTTCATAATGGCATATGACCTCAGGACAGTTTGGCCAAAGCAGAAACTGTAGAATCATATCTATATTATACCGTAAACAAACAGAACAGACCCTGATCAGACGGCTATTATAGGAGCTATCTAGCCTGGGTCTGCTCTATTTGCAAATACGTCAAACATGCGTTATATGAAGGCGGTTAATGCAAAAAACAAAATTGACATGTAGTCTATTGTGCTAATTATTTTACAGAATTTTCACCGCAACATATTCAAAGTTCTAGCTCTAATAAGTTGTCTATCAAAATACAAACAGGGTGCCAAAAAGCCTGGAACCAGAGTGGTTGGATCAGTATCCACTCAGCGTTCTGCAGCAGATTAGTGGTTAACCCTTTCCCTGGGTCCATGCTTATCAAGCTTTTTAGTTGAATCTGAGTTCGTTCTCAAGCTTCTGACTGGTCAGATTTGAGTTCTCAAGCTTTTGATTGGTCAGATTTGAGCCACAGGCTCAAATCTGACCAATCAAAAGCTTGAGAACGAACTCAGACTCAACTAGAAGTTTTATAAGCATGGACCCTGTTCTATGTTTATTTCAATTTTTAATGCCTACTGAAAATTATAAGACAAAATAGTGAAATATCGAAAGTGGAATATAGTAGCCATTTTAAATAGTAAAGAAATAGGTCGTTCAAATTTCACTAGCAAACCGGGCATATACTGATCAAACGGCTTCTATAGGAGCTGATGCGTGAAAACGCGTTTATACGAAGGAAGGGTGAATTATCATTTACAATGAATAAATATATTCTGGAAGCGGATGATCCTTGGAAAACAAAAGTAGCAATGCCAACAGACAAAAATGCAGACAAACACAGCAGTCTCTGTTCATACGGCTAAGAGTCTGATCTGGGTCTAAGGCTAAGAAATGTGTATTTATGGTGTGTAGGGTTAATATAAACTTGTGAAACGCCCCTCGCAGTTTAAATAAAGCAAATAGCGTAGAACAAGCTCAGAGATCTGAACCCTGTGATCAATGGTTATCTGTTTGCGTCATATCTTCTATTGCCAACAATTCCCACAGAAGCTACCCTTCTGATATAACCTATATTTTCTCAAAACATTTAACAAAGATACTAGTATATTAGCCATATGGTTCAACCCGACTATGTAAGAAATAATGCATGTACATTGTTGTATAACCATTAACCAGCAGAGGTTTTAATAGCAATGCTGTGACTACTCTTTAGAATCGTCTTAACCCTTCGCTTGCTATTCGCGTCAATATACGTACCTGTAAATAGTGAAGACCCAGATGAGACAGCTCCTACAGGAGCTGTCTCATCAGGGTCTGCACTATTTACAAGGGGATTGTGCAACCAGTGCACTCCACAGCAGTGATTGCACAGCGAAATACTTGTACACAGTGAAGATATATGTAATTATACAACAGGGCATGGGTAAGGAAGGAGAAATGTATTTTAAAATTCAGCAAGCGAAGGGTTAAAGAGGTGGAGAAATGACGATTTTAGCACTTGGGTACGCACGTTTATCTGTTGCTCTGGGATGTAGCGGCAGATCGTTGCTACTTCATAAGCAAATAGTGTAGACCATGGTCTACAGTAAAACATCGATAGTTCGAATACTATAATAAGTACAGTAAAACATCGATAGTTCGAATACTATAATAAGTACAGTAAAACATCGATAGTTCGAATACTATAATAAGTACAGTCAAACCTCTCTGTAACGGCCACTAAATTACATCAAGTATTTTGTGTTAAAGGAAGAAGGCTGCTTAAAGCAAGGTGACAGTAAAACAAAACGCTCCTATAGGAACGTTCTGTTTTACTTTCACCTTGCTTTAAGCAGCCACCTGTCCTAAATATCAATTAATTTTCACAATTTTCTGGCCGTTATAGAGAGGTTTTAATGTATACATTTATCGCTGAAGATCTAGTCATATTATTATAATAAACTAATTTCATAAAAACAATTTGTAATGAACATTCATGTAAGATCCTCTATTTCTACAGTTTCTGCCATTGCCAAAATGCCATGCGTTCATTTGATGACAGTATAAAATATATAATAAAACCGGTATTTATACAGACATTGGTGGATCTATGCTGTTTTTATGTACAAAATACAGGAGTAAGATAATTTACCATTCAACGGCATTAACCTTGAAATACACACAGGGCTTCCAAGGTGAACGGCACACATCTGGTCATCCCTGCAGAGTGTGTCCGAGCACGGAGGTCCTGTAATTGTATAATAAAAGTAGATAATATATTCTGAAAATGGGTGATCCTTCGAAAGCAAAAGTATAAATGCAAAAAGGGAAAATGCAGACTCGGTTTTATTGAGTATGCTCATGAGTAGTAATTAAAAGTGCAACACTACTCACATCCCAAGCACCGGCTTAAGCATTATTCAATTTTCAAAACTAATAACTTCAAAACTAATGATCCCGAAGGACCGGAAAATATAACAACACTGAGAATGAATTACGGGCGACTTTTTACGACCGCCATACAAGCACTTAACACCTGCTGTTGTGAAGTACATATATTCTGAAAATGGGTGATCTTTCGAAAGCAAAAGTAGAAATGCAAAAAGAGAAAATTGCAGACCCGGCTTTATTTAGTTTGTTCATGAGTAGTAATTAAAAGTGCAACACTAATCACGCAACACTACTCACTAGTCACAGTTAAACCTCGCTATCAAATTATAATGAATTCTCTTTATAGCGACCCTTCACATTAAACCTAATTACATCATAGGCTATTTTTAGACCCAACCTCTTTGAATGAATCTACCGAAAATGAGCATTAACTAGAGAAAAGGAACATTTTTGAATTTTGTAGTTTGATAGGAGCAAATGCTCCATTTATCACAATGGTTTCAACAGGTGATTCTGCAGAGGCGTCAAAAGGTGTCAATATGAGGGTATGGGTTAACCCTAATTATCGACTTTTACCCTTTAATCTGTGAATACACATTTATATGCCTTTGCAAACAGGGTAGACCAAGATCAGACGACTCCTTTAGGATAGGTTAAGATGCAGACAGATGGTGCTAAGTCCTCAACGACACAGCAAAATCAACGGACAGAAAGTATCAGTTAGTGGTGCCATAGAAGAACAAGCGAAGATTTCATGGACTTAAAGTTCCTATCACTAAATGCATGTGACCTTAAAGAGGTAGTCCCTTCAATGAACAAATATTTTCAATAATTTCAGAAAACTTGCTATTTGTTATGTTCAATCAATGTTATGAAGATTGTCAACTTGAACTTATATCGAAAAATGCCCCTGTGATATACAATAAACCGTTTTCATCAATACCGATAATTTTTGTTCTACAACAAAGTATTATCGGCCTAATCCGTTTCAAATTTTCCGCGTTTTGCCGATGGTCACGAGTATGCGCACATCGCATACACGGAAAGTCTGTCAACAAAGATGGCGTCGCCCATAAAAATTGCGAAGAAAATACCAGGCAGACCGAAATTATCTGATTCTGCAAAAAAACAACTCATACGGAACGCACAGAGCTTAAGAACAGAGCCACTATTTATATAGAGGAGGAAACCGGGCGTTGGATGTCAATAAAGGATCTGCTTGGTTTAAAAACACATGGGAATATTGCACAGACATTGCTCGACACATAAGTATAAAGTCATTTTTGTGGATTTTCACAACAAAAAACAGTCGAATAGATAGTATGTAGCACATATCCATAATTTGCGACTGAGTAGGATATAATGATCTTAATAAAAACTCATAACTTTGCGTAGAAATTCAACGCCGAGCATCATTGTCGATGCGCACCACAGACGACACGTACTGTGTATATACTTTAGGCCTTTTTCCCACTTGGTCGAAATGGAACTCATATGTCAAAAATAAAACGTAGCATGTAACATGAGGCCCAGGAGTAAGTACCAGGTCTTTTTTATTTAAAGAACCTTTATAAAAGAATGCAATAAGATTAGTCTAACTAAACAAATGGGATATTTTGCAAAGAGACGTTGTAAAGATCTACAATGTATCATGAAAAGTTTTGTAGTGTCATTGTTGGGCACCAAACTGGTGTTTGACTAAGTAAATCTTGATTTGGTTTTCTTAATATGTATCGAAATTGAGTGCAGCATATCAGTTGTAACTGGAAAAAAATAATACAGTAGTTGTATATACACTCATTTATATCTTGTAAAAATGAATTAGTCATTTGCATTATGCAGAGGGTTTGATAAACGCTAATTTAGTTACGACTCATTTTCAGATATGAACAAGCAAGCAAACCTCTTCAGAGAGGTCCATTTTTCACCAAATGAGGAACCAGCCTACATTAGAATCTGAATCTCTAATTTATCATTTCTTAACCATTTACTCCATAGATACGCCTTCCTATGGCTTTGCAAACAGTGTAGACCCAGATCAGACGCATCCCGTATGAGATGCTGATCAGGCCAGGATCTGCTCTGTTTGCTTGTGATATAACATAGATATGAGTCTACAATTTCTGCTATTACCAACATTTCCTGTGTCTGTATGCCATTATAAGAAATAATATAATTAATATTTGCAACGTCATTATTTCTTACATAATTATATTCATTGAGTAAGGGGTTAATATAGATAAATCGTATGCATTTTAGCTTGCATATGAAATCTATCTTCTATAACTTCATTATTATTTTTTATCCAATTACTCTTTTCCTGTTTTAATACTATGTAAGGATCATTGCCATATTTGTTTATAATGGCACATTTACATAGGACTTTTTGCTATTGGTAGATCTGTATGGAGTGTATTTTACTGTTGACACGGTGTGTTGAACAACCGTCCACAATCATATGCCTTTGAGTCTTGGAAATGTAGGATGAGTAAATGCCGGATGAAATAAATCAAAATATTTCAAATTGGCTTTCATCCGGCAAACATATTTATCAAAATCACAATGCGATAGAAAATATCATGCAAAATTTACTCCTTCAACTCCTGCATATGTTTTCCTGAAGTATATGAATAAGTTCTATCATACATATTTTGCTACATGTAAACAGAAGAAGAGTAAATATCCTTACACGTGATCTATAATCACATGCAGGTTGTCATTGAATGATGTCTCTGTAACACTGTAAGGAAAACACAACAGACCGTAATCAGATGTTCCTACAGAAGCCAGTTGATCTGGGTCTACTATGTAGTTAGTTTTTACATATTATTTTATGTACAATGGATACGAAAGGCAGTGTATTATTTCGGCTATGTTATTAGTATATGCCATATATTAATGGATATTGATAAAACAATAATCCAAAACATATATCTATTGTAGATGTGTCTGAAGCTTTTGTCGGTTGTCCCCACACATTCTAAAATGTAGATCCTGATCTGCAATTACATTTACAAGTTTTTGCCTTATCTGCCGCTACACTGCAAAAGCACATTTTTCAATTAGACATGTGAATGCCATCTATTGTTTTGATTTAGAATATAATGTAACTCCTGAACATAACACATGGCAATAAGATAAATTCTCCATATTCTTGCCAGACTCCAAAAAGAGGCTTATGAGGCAAAAGAAAAGACAACAGGAGAAGTTGGCAACGCAAAGGGCAGTACATCATACATAACCCCTCCTGGATTTAGTGGAAGCTTCATCAGTCCATTTGAGTAAGCATTGGAATCTACTTTATTTGCTGATAATTTGATTTTCTTGCTACGGTGCATGATTACATTTTAATGCATTCTTCACTGTAACATTTATCTCCTTCAGTGTTAGATCTTCTGGCTCACACTGTGACTAATAAAAAACAATTATTAACAACAATTGAGTTGGATTGGATCTAATTTCACAGGGAAGATGCATAGATGGTCATCTATCTGTCAAAGTTTAAATAAATGGTTTGTCTGGCTCAGACTGTATAAGTAAAAACCATGATTTGAAATTAGGATTTCAATGAACATTTTATTAACCTTTAGCCTGCTATGGGCGGATGAGTGAATACCTATGCCAACCAGTTTGGATCCAGATGAGAAGCCGAGTAACTCTGTGTCTCATCAGGATCCAAACTGTTCGACAACCTGATTGCATTTTGGTAGACAAATTGACTATAGCTTGATTGTTTGCAACTGGGAGTCGAACCCATGGCCTTTGGCTTACCCTGCAAACACTCTACCTAGAAAAAAGTCTAGGCCTATCAACTGTTTCACCACAATTGTTACCCCTCTACACTTTTATCATATATAACGTACTTAAAGTTGTCTGTATTATGCAGGATCATGTTTCATGATTATAACACAGTTGAGCTCACTGAGTTTCATTTTATGTCTGTTCAGAAGCACAGCGGATCTGGAGGGCTTCAACAACCTCATCACCATGTACGCAGGAAAGAGATATTCCTATGTTCCACCAATATACAGAGCTAGGAACCTGCTAGCAGCAATTGATAACAACGATCACCTGGATAGACAGCCGAAGCTAAATAAAGATGGTAGCACAGTGTAATACATGTGCCTAACATTAGATATTTTTTTGTAAATGATGTTCAGAAAACAGCAGATCATTATGAATAAATGTAATAAGAACTGCAATTTGTTACATATTTGTGTTGCTTGATGTGTCTATAGGAGCTGTAATTTCTCAATTCCCGAAGCTGTACATTCGTATGTGAATTACGAATATAAAACAAAATGTTCTGCTTTGTTAAATCTGCAAACTTTGTGCACTAAATATGACTTAACCTCTGTCAAGAATAATAACCTATACAGACATTACACAGACAGCAATATTATTGGAAATCATTTGTTACCCCTTGAAAACTTGGTCTAAACTGTCACTGTCAGGTGTGCAATAAGCATGGTGTGTATGGAGCAAACTATAGAAAAGAACCTTGAAATTGTCTTGATTTCTCTTTGCTAAGATTCTGTTGTCTAAATGTTACACAGTCTTAAGCAAATCAATGGTAAACACTGACAAATTCGAACACTAAGAAATTAAAAAGAGAAGAACGAATATGCATACATTGATGCACTGATGAGCAATGTGTTTTGCCAAAGGGCTGCGGGTGATGTTGGAATTTCGGGACCAATCAGAATATGGGAGGGAGGATGATCCCCGCAGAAGTTCTACAACAATCGCCCCAGTGCCTCCGCCATTAAAAGAAGAACTCTAGTCGGAGAGGGGATACGTTTATTTACACTGTTTGTCTTTTAGAGTGGGGATGGAATAAGTCTGAGGTTGGGCACCCAAAAATCGGTTTAATCCCCCCTTGTGACATTTATCACTGACCGTTCCAAGGCGGTACTTCCATCTTCCCCCTATTGTATGTTTGTTTTGTCTTTATGCGTCTCTTGATGTTTTTTATAGTTATGTACATTTGCCGTTTCCTTGTGTTGCTGTTCGTGCGGCTGTTTGTTCTGTATGTGGTGTTTCCTGCATGACTCATGTTTGTACTTTCATTAGGACACATAAATCAATATTTGTACAGTAGATCTTTTCAAATACATTTACTTCTTTGTAAATGTTGAATTTTCAGTATTTACTAAACCCCATGCTTCCACATATAATTTAATCCATTTACAGTTTTAGCACCATAAAATGTGTTTGACTTGATAATATTTTAGTCACTTGGCTATCAAAAAAGTGGTGACATACATTGAAATTAACGGGCACGAGCTTTTCAACCTCATTTTGAAGATAACATTTAGCAAAATACAATGTGAAGCAATATGAAATAATATACACTGCTGAGTACATTCTAACCGTCTACTCCATTATTATTCCTGTAAGAAATAATAACATCACGAATTAGACCAATTCTTATAACAGCCCACGTACATGCGGGTTTTTTTTGCCATAAATATAAACTGTAGAATTAGAGTTTTATTATTTTATAAGCAAACAGAAGAGATCCTGACCAGACAACTCTACAGGAGCAATTTGATCTAGGTCTACTCTGTTTGCAATGGCGTAGAAAGAGACATTTATGGAGTAAAGGGTTGATAGATATGAATAGGTCCAGCTGTGTAACAGTAACAGTTTATACATGTATGGAAAAGTAGTAAAGTCAAGCAGGCAAAGCCACATGCAAGACGCAACCACCACCAAAACATCGATAGACAGCATGACACACACACACACAACCACACACCCAAACGCGCACACACACACACGAAATGAACACAGAAAACACCAAAAGACACACAAGAACCAGGGACAAACGTTCCACAACATGAACAAACCACAAGCACAGAGACGCAAGGCAAACAAAAGGAAGGGTGACAAAGAGAGTACCGCCTTGGCACGGTCAGCAGCAAAAACACCACTGGGGTTTAAACCGGTTTACGGACGTCCTAACCTCACACTTCTTTCAAAGTCACCCTAGCTTTACAAATATTGTAAATAAAGGTATCCCCGCTGGACTTACCCACAACATAGACGACGGTGAACACAGGACAACATGTAAAACATAGCATAATAACTGTGACAATCCGTCAAATATGTACTCAATGACTTTGCTGAAGTCAGAGCACCTGCAGGTAAGCCGTTAAGGGCACGACAGGGAAAAAGTAATACATGAGTCTGGTAAGCTCCTCCTGTATCCAAGTTTAAGAGTATACCATCATAGAGTACTACCCTCGGCCTGTCATCGCGCAAGCAAAGAGGGAAGCGTAGCTACCGACTGTAAAAGGGTCGATAACCAATCATGCAGTGTGTTGCAATATAATAGGATCATAACCTATGTCAGATTAATAATAACTGACAGCATAGTACTAGTATGAAATATTGCGGTTTTATACCCAACTATGTATGTATGTACAGTTTACAAATTATGGTATGTTATCATAATAAAGCTCATATTAACCCTTAAACCGTCACATATTTTTATCACTCTGCCCTCTTTGAATATTAATAACAATTAATTACATGTATTTACAAACATATACAGGATATGTTGAAATGATGCTCTATGCAAAAGCATTGAGCATGTTTTTTCCATGGTTTTTCCATGGTTTTCCATGGCAAACAGTGCAGACCTAGATGAGAGAGCTCCGCTCCTTTAGGAGCTCTCTCATCTGGGTCTACACTATTTGCAAATGCAACTATATTTGTGACTGGCAGGTTATGAGTAAGAAGAGATACAATCATGGACAAAGCTATCGAGCTGATCAGCATATACAGTACTATATTTATCCTTCCTGGTTCCTCCTCTAAATTTGTGAACCATACAATTGCATTCACTAATGCTATTAAAGAGGTTTTCAATAGTAATTTCTGCGCATCTTTATGTGCATCCAAGGTAAATAATCAGGTCATATCATAGGCAAATAGAGCGAACTCTGATCAGACGACTCCTATAGGGGCCTTCCGATCCGGATCTACTGTTTGCAAATACACAGTGGAGTAAAGGGTAACTGTTCTTTTCTAAATCACTTGTTGAAAACGTTTGGGATCCGGACATGATAGGCGTGATATAGGAAGCCAAACTGTTTGCAAACTAAAAATTCGGAAAGAAACTCGTGGCCTGAACGCATTACTCCACAAATACTCATGTAAGAAGAACCGATACCATGCATATTAAATAGATTTATTGTTATAATAACACATGCACACGGGATATTTTGTCCATGGCAGAAACTGCATATATTATATTCTACACAACCAGAGAAGACAATATCTTGAATATTTATTTGCTGATTTTTTAAAACAAAATGCATTTACACATAGGATTGTAATCAGAAATACGTTTGATGATTGTGGTGAAGGATGGCGGAGATACTATGATGAACAGAGGTTAAGAACGTATATATGTACGTATACGTGTGGTTCTACGGACGTATGTACGCATATATACGAGTTTAACCCTTCGCTTGCTATTCACGTCAATATACCTACCTGTAAATAGTGAAGACCCAGATGAGACAGCTCCTACAGGAGCTGTCTCATCAGGTTCTGCACTATTTACAAGTTGATTGTGCAACCAGTGCACTCCACAGCAGTGACTGCAAAGCGAAATACTTATACACAGTGAAGATATATGTAATTATACAACAGGGCATGGGTAAAGAAGGAGAAATGTATTTTAAAATTCAGCAAGCGAAGGGTTAAAATATGTATAATATATATGTGCGTGTGTGCAGTTGAGCTTCGATGTATCGAACTTCAAAGAACTATACAAATACTTTCGAGATAGCAGACGTCATCTGGAATCTAATCTGGACAAATCCGCAAGTTCACATCCTGGTTCCGTTTGAAAGTAATGCTGAAAAGCTCCTGTAGGAGCTTTCGGCATGGCTTTCGACCTGCATTAAGCCGCCAGCTTATCCGAGTTCAAAATATCTGAGCTCCATAGTATACATATAATATATATTATTTGCATGTGTATGATTTGATATGTGTATGTGTATAAGTGTAAGTTTATGTGTAGGAATGGTGTGTGTCTATATGTACGAGTATATGAGTATATATATTTATACATGTGTATACATTATATGTACGTGTGCACGGTTTTTTGTGTGTGCGTGTGTGTGCGTGCGTGCGTGCGTCCGTGCGTGCGTGCGTGGCGTACGTGCGTGCGTGCGTGTGTGCGTGCGTGCGCGCGTGCGTGCGTGGCGTGCGTGCGTGCGCAAGCGCGTGTATGTGCGTGTGTGTGGTTGTATATGTGCGAGCAAATGAGTATATAGCACATATGGCACAGATCATTTAAAAATTTGAGTGTATTAAAGCTTTGCTATAAGTATAAATGGTAATGCCAAAACGTCCGAAGAGAGAGTGATATATATATATATATATATATATATATATATATATATATATATATATATATATATATATATATATATGTGTGTGATTTACTCTTTTGTATTAAATGCTTTTGTTTCAGGGCCTCAGGGTAGATAAGTCATCATGACTAATTGAGCTACCCTCATTAGATAAAGTATTTCATTAATTCATTAATTCGTACATCCATTCATTCATTCATTCATTTATTCAATGAATAAATTCATTCATTCATTCATTATTAATTCATTCATTCATTCACTCTTCCGTGAGAAGATATGACTGGATTTAAAAGAATATGAAGTAGATCTAAAACAATAAATAAAAAAATACATAAGGAAATAAATTACAATCAATTGATACGGTGTCAAAGGTTTTACTGCCAAATATTTATATTGCAACTCAAAATGTAAAAACGACGCAAAATATAATACATGTGATTATTACAAGTTGCGTTGATTCATTACAAAATGCTGGAAAGCTGTTAACACAAAATGTAATAACGACGCAAAATGTAATAATTATTGAAACGGGTCTGATTCATGAATTCCATACACTACTATATTCGCGACTTTCGAAGAGAAATGCACATACATGTACCAGTAAAATTTAACCTAGACTGGAAAATCGGAGAGTAGTAGAGAGCGACGGGTCAAAAGTCGAAACTTTCATTGTATCGACATGAAACTTATCAAAGTGCACTGGATGAGGTGTAGATGTTAACCAACGCAAAATGTAATAACGACGCAAAATGTAATAAACTTTGAGGTGGGCCTGATTCACACCATACAACTATATATTCACGACTTTCGAAGAGAAAGTGAATATATAATTATAATATTTACCTGTCTGACCACAAGAGTCGGAGATAAGTGTAGTGGAGGGGGGAGGGGGGTTTCAAAAAATCGAAAATTTCATTTCATCGACAAAAATACATATCAGTGTGTACTGGGTGAGGTGTAGATGTTGCTAGAGTCAGTATGTTATACTTATTCTAAAGATGTTCGATATATAAAGGAAATCATTACATTTTGCGTTACTACATTTTGCGTTGATAATTATGCTTATTTTTAACCAACGCAAAATGTAATAACAACGCAAAATGTAATAAATTTTGAGGTGGGCCTGATTCATACCATACAACGTAATGTTCGTAACTTTCGAAGAGAAAACTGATATACAACTATAATACATGCAAAAACTATCTCAGCACTGGCACCGAGGAAGGGATAAGGAGGGGGAACGGGTCAAAGTTCGAAATTGTCATTGCCTCGACGAGCAAATATCAAAATACGCCGGAAGAAGAGTAAATCCATTTGGACACAAGGGTCGTGGCAAGGGGGGGGGGGGCAGACGCAAAATGCAAAACAAAATGAGACGGTCTGATCCATACCATACAACTCTAAATCTGTGACTTTCGAAGAGACACAGATAGATATAAGAGTATAATATAACCCGCCGTGGCACTAGAATAGCAGACATGGATAGTGGGTGGAAGGGGGTGGGGGCAGTGCAAAAATAGAAACTATCGTTTTATCGACAGGAAACAATTTGAAGTGCATCTGATGGAGTGTAGATGTTGCTAGAGTCTATATTTTACTTATTCTAAAGATTTTTGATTTTTTTTTTTCATTTTGCGACTATGGGACAGGCGCACTTAACGCATTGTTGAAAGAGCGTGTCAAAAATTATCAGAAGTTATGCAAGTCCGTATCTCTCTTCTATGAAATGAGATAAACAGTGACGTAGCTGCGTTATCATGTTCACACTATGTAGACAGCTTTCTAAATTAAGTTATATTTATGCTCCCTTGCATAGTGTCCGGCAGTTGTCTATCATGCAACATACAGTATGACAAGATTTGTCGATCATGGAAAGATAATCAATTAGGAGATGTACGTAAATAACAGTACAGAATCAATTAAATGTAGTTTAAACATTTGTTTGTTTTCTGACGCTAACGCTAGATACATCGTTTATGCATTTTCAAAATATATGCAAATTACAATATTAGTAAATGTTCTCAAAACGTTGTTGCTTGTTAAATGCATATTAAGTGCAAATGTAAGTTTATGAAACGGTTTAACCCATTACAGCATACACCTTTACGTCGGTCAAGACAAACAACATACATGTACCAGTGAAATGGTTTGCGAGTAATTCGTAGGCTGAATGTAGGTAATATGATGTTTGCTACTCGGTATCTTTGGCAAGTAAAGAGAGTGTTGGTACATTAATAAAAAAGGGAATCAGTTGTATATGATTTTCAATGGAACTCTAATGCGTTAAAGGCGTTTATACACTGTTAAAGGTTTACCCAAAACTTAGCTTCTGCACTATATATTAATTCATAAATTGTATTTTTAATTCAAATTGTATGAAAGTATATTTCAATGCATGTCTTCGATGAGACTAAAATCAATAAATATTCAGAATAATATTTTTTGCATTGTTATTTGTAAAAGTCAAGCGACAAATAGGGCAATTCATTATTTTACTGGCGATCACATCGCATCAACGTCGCGTTGACGTCGAATATGACGATGAGTTGACCTAGCAGAATCACTCGTAGCGAAAAAATGAACTCGAATAGGTATTGTTGTTTTTACTTGTTTCTATTAAGAAGTGAACGGAGTATGACATATAATTTTTTTGTAAACTTTCACCGTCTAGTTTTTTTGGAATTCCACGAAAATTGCGAAAATAATCCAATACCAGAAAGCGGTAAAATAGGTTTTCTAACATTCAACTCTTGACGGAACAAAAGTGTTACGCTTGTAAAACATATATCGCATATCATATTGAAGAACTATTCTTCTTCTTCAAAACAGTTTTCGAATCATTGAAATACGCAACGGCATTTGTAAATAAATAAAGAAATACGCAAGCACATATGAATTGCTTAGATTACACCAGAGGGCGCTTTTGACGTCATATATTGCTAAGCAACTGACGTCAAGTTTAAAATGAACGTCGCAGTCGTGTCGGCGGTAACTTTCTGAATACTTGGACCAAATATGATGTTAACTGGATAAACTTCGATTTTTGCCGAGCAACAGCGCGAACTACCTTAAGAAGCTGAATGCTGCACATATTATAGATTTTGTACATACGTATCATTTGGTATAATATGGCGCTTGCATGTCCGTTTATCCGTCCGTACCAGCAATACATTCCATTTAAATACGAATATTTGGGGTTATTTTAGTACCCGTATCTCAATTATTGACGCAGTAAGAGGGTTAAATATACCTATGGGTATTTATATGTTGACTAGAAACATTTGCCTACAAGACCGGGGCTCTCTGAAGTCTCTCTGATCGTCCGTGCGTCTGTCCGAGCTCCAAAATGGACGATTTATCCAGTTTAAGTAAATTGAACAGAACAGAATAAGTGTATAAACGTGACATAAGCGTTTGTTATAACAACTAGAAAGATAAAAAGAGTATGTTGTAGAAGGGGTAAAGACACGTTTTATGACCAAATATGGTCTTTCTTTATATATGGACATAATGCATCACAGACGAGGGGCTAATAACTACATACATCAACTGAGGTGAGGAGCTAATAAATACATGTATCCACTGAGACGAGGGACTAATTTACATCCACTGAGACGAGGAGCTAAAAATGAATTACACTCACTGAGACGTGGGCCTTAAAAGCATATACTACGTACATCCACAGAGGAAAGGTGCTAAAATAAAAAAAACATCCTCTAAGACGAGGGGCTAATTTACACCCACTGAGACGAAAGTCTAAAAAGGAATTACATCTACTGTGACAAGGGCCTCAAAAGTTTATACATCCACTATGGCGAGGTGCTAAAAAACCTCTAAGACAAGGTGCTAATTTACATTCACTGAGACGAGGGGCTAATAACTACATATATCCACTGAGACGAGGGACTGAAAAGGAATTGCATCCACTAAGACAAGGGCTTTAAAAGTACATACATCCACAAAGGCGATGTGCTAAAAAGTACAAACATCCTCTAAGACGAGGGGCTAATTTACATCCACTGAGACGAGGGGCTAATAACTACATACATCCACTGAGACGAGGGGCTAATAAGGAACCATATCTAGTGAGACGAGGCCCTAAAAGTATAAACATCCACTGAGGCGAGGTGATAAAAAGAACAATATCCTCTAAGATGATGGGCTAATTTACATCCACTGAGACGAGGGGCTTAAAAGTATATGCATCTACTGGGACGAGGTGCTGAAAAGGGAAAAAACTGAGACAAGGGTTTAATAACTACATACATACACTGAGGTGAGGGGCTAAATACTACATAGATCCACTGAGACGAGGGCTAATAACTACATCCACTGAGACGAGGGGAAAATTTACATCCACTGAGACGAGGGGCTAATAACTACAAACATCCACTGAGACGAGGGGCTAAAAAGGAATTACATCCACTGAAGCGAAGGCCTTAAAAGTATTAATATTATTGACTCAGTAAGAGGGTTAAATATACCTATGGGTATTTATATGTTGACTAGAAACATTTGCCTACAAGACCGGGGCTCTCTGAAGTCTCTTTGATCGTCCGTGCGTCTGTCCGAGCTCCAAAATGGACGATTTATCCAGTTTAAGTAAATTGAACAGAACAGAATAAGTGTATAAACGTGACATAAGCGTTTGTTATAACAACTAGAAAGATAAAAAGAGTATGTTGTAGAAGGGGTAAAGACACGTTTTATGACCAAATATGGTCTTTCTTTATATATGGACATAATGCATCACAGACGAGGGGCTAATAACTACATACATCAACTGAGGTGAGGAGCTAATAAATACATGTATCCACTGAGACGAGGGACTAATTTACATCCACTGAGACGAGGAGCTAAAAATGAATTACACTCACTGAGACGTGGGCCTTAAAAGCATATACTACATACATCCACAGAGGAAAGGTGCTAAAATAAAAAAAAAACATCCTCTAAGACGAGGGGCTAATTTACACCCACTGAGACGAAAGTCTAAAAAGGAATTACATCTACTGTGACAAGGGCCTCAAAAGTTTATACATCCACTATGGCGAGGTGCTAAAAAACCTCTAAGACAGGGTGCTAATTTACATTCACTGAGACGAGGGACTAATAACTACATATATCCACTGAGACGAGGGACTGAAAAGGAATTGCATCCACTAAGACAAGGGCTTTAAAAGTACATACATCCACAAAGGCGATGTGCTAAAAAGTACAAACATCCTCTAAGACGAGGGGCTAATTTACATCCACTGAGACGAGGGGCTAATAACTACATACATCCACTGAGACGAGGGGCTAATAAGGAACCATATCTAGTGAGACGAGGCCCTAAACGTATAAACATCCACTGAGGCGAGGTGATAAAAAGAACAATATCCTCTAAGATGATGGGCTAATTTACATCCACTGAGACGAGGGGCTTAAAAGTATATGCATCTACTGGGACGAGGTGCTGAAAAGGGAAAAAACTGAGACAAGGGTTTAATAACTACATACATACACTGAGGTGAGGGGCTAAAAACTACATAGATCCACTGAGACGAGGGCTAATAACTACATCCACTGAGACGAGGGGAAAATTTACATCCACTGAGACGAGGGGCTAATAACTACAAACATCCACTGAGACGAGGGGTTAAAAAGGAATTACATCCACTGAAGCGAGGGCCTTAAAAGTATTAATATTATTGACTCAGTAAGAGGGTTAAATATACCTATGGGTATTTATATGTTGACTAGAAACATTTGCCTACAAGACCGGGGCTCTCTGAAGTCTCTCTGATCGTCCGTGCGTCTGTCCGAGCTCCAAAATGGACGATTTATCCAGTTTAAGTAAATTGAACAGAACAGAATAAGTGTATAAACGTGACATAAGCGTTTGTTATAACAACTAGAAAGATAAAAAGAGTATGTTGTAGAAGGGGTAAAGACACGTTTTATGACCAAATATGGTCTTTCTTTATATATGGACATAATACATCACAGACGAGGGGCTAATAACTACATACATCAACTGAGGTGAGGAGCAAATAAATACATGTATCCACTGAGACGAGGGACTAATTTACATCCACTGAGACGAGGAGCTAAAAATGAATTACACTCACTGAGACGTGGGCCTTAAAAGCATATACTACGTACATCCACAGAGGAAAGGTGCTAAAATAAAAAAAACATCCTCTAAGACGAGGGGCTAATTTACATCCACTGAGACGAGGGGCTTAAAAGTATATGCATCTACTGGGACGAGGTGCTAAAAAGGGAAAAAAACTGAGACAAGGGTTTAATAACTATATACATACACTGAGGTAAGGAGCTAAAAACTACATAGATCCACTGAGACGATGAGCTAATAACTACATTCACTGAGACGAGGGGAAAATTTACATCCACTGAGACGAGGGGCTAATAACTACAAACATCCACTGAGACGAGGGGCTAAAAAGGAATTACATCCACTGAAGAGAAGGCCTTAAAAGTTAAAAAGATCCACTGAGGCGAGGAGCTAAAAACTACATAGATCCACTGAGACGAGGAGCTAATTACTACATCCACTGAGACGAGGGGAAAATTTACATCCACTGAGACGAGGGGCTAATAACTACAAACATCCACTGAGACGAGGGGCTAAAAAGGAATTACATCCACTGAAGCGAAGGCCTTAAAAGTTAAAAAGATCCACTGAGGCGAGGAGCTAAAAACTACATAGATCCACTGAGACGATGAGCTAATAACTACATCCACTGAGACGAGGGGAAAATTTACATCCACTGAGACGAGGGGCTAATAACTACAAACATCCACTGAAACGAGGGGCTAAAAAGGAATTACATCCACTGAAGCGAAGGCCTTAAAAGTTAAAAAGATCCACTGAGGCGAGGAGCTAAAAACTACATAGATTAACTGAGACGATGAGCTAATAACTACATCCACTGAGACGAGGGGCTAATTTACATCCACTGAGACGAGGGGCTAGTAACTACATACATCCACTGAGACGAGGAACTAATAAATACATCCGCTGAGACGAGGAGCTAATAAATACATCAGCTGAGACAATGGGCTAATAAGGAATCATATCTAGTGAGACGAGGGCCCTTAAAGTACAGTAAAACCTCTCTATAACGGCCACTAAATCAAATCAAGTATTATGTGTTAAAGGCAGGTGGCTGCTTTAAGCAAGGTGAAAGTAAAACAGAACGCACCTATAGGAGCGTTCTGTTTTACTTTCACCTTTCTTTAAGCAGCCACCTGCCCTAGATACCAACCAATTAACAAAATTTAGTGGCCGTTATAGAGAGGTTTTACTGTATATACATCCACTGAGGCGAGGTGCTAAAAAGAACCAATATCCTGTAAGATGATGGGCTAATTTACATCCACTGAGGCGAGGGGCTAAAAAGGAATTACATCCACTGAGACGAGGGGCTTAAAAGTATATGCATCTACTAAGACGAGGTGTTTAAAAGGGAAAAAAACTAATAAGACAGGAGGTTAATAACTACATACATACATTGAGGCGAGGAGCTAAAAAGTAAAAACTACATAGATCCACTGAGACGGGGAGCTAATAACTACATCCACTGAGACGAGGGGCTAATAACTACATATATCCGCTGAGACGAGAGGCTAAAAAGGAATTACAACCACTGAAGCGAAGGCCTTAAAAGTATATATATACACATCTACTGAGGGTAGTTGCTAACCTCATACGAGACATACATCCACTGAGGCGATGAACTAATAACTACAAACATCCACTGAGGTGAGGAGCTAATAACTACATACATCCACTGAGACGAGGAGGTAATAGCTACATACATCCACTGAGGCGAGGAGCTTATAACTACATGCATCCACTGGGGCGAGGAGCTAATAACTACATACATACACTGAGACAAGGGGCTAAAAAGGAAATACATCCACCGAAGCGAAGGCCTTAAAAGTATATACACATCTACTGAGGGTAGTTGCTAAACAAAAACATCTCATACGAGACATACATCCACTGATGCGATGAGCTAATAGCTACATACATCCACTGAGGCGAGGAGCTAATAATTCTATACATCCACTGAGACGAGGAGCTAATAACTACATACATACATACATACATACATACATACATACATACATACATACATACATACATACATACATATACATACATACATACATACATACATACATACATACATACATACATACATACATACACTGAGGCGAGGAGCTAAAAACTACATAGATCAACTGAGACGAGGAGCTAATAACTACATCCACTAAGACGAGGGGCTAATTTACATCCACTGAGACGAGGGGCTAATAGCTATATACACCAACTGAGATGGGGAACTAATAAGTGCATCCACTGAGACGAGAGGTTATTAACCACATACATACACTGATGCGAGGAACTAAACATTACATAGATCCACTGAGACGAGGAGCTAATAACTACATTGTACATCCACTGAGACGAGGGGCTAAGTTACATCCACTGAGACGAGGGGCTAATCACTACATACATCCACTGAGACGAGGAACTAAGAAATACATCCACTGAGACGAGGGGCTATTAACTACATACATACACTGAGGCGAGGAGCTAATAACTACATACATCCACTGAGGCGAGGTGCTAAAAAGAACAAACATCCTCTAAGATGATGGGCTAATTTACATCCACTGAGACGAGGGGCTATTAACGACATACATCCACTGAGACGAGGAACTAATAAATACATCCACTGAGACGAGGAACTAATAAATACATCCACTGCGACAAGGGGCTAATAAGGAATCATATCTAGTGAGACGAGAGCCCTTAAAGTATGATGTATATACATCCACTGAAGCGATGTGCTAAAAAGAACAAACATCCTCTAAGATGATTGGCTAATTTACATCCACTGAGGCGAGGGGCTAAAAAGGAATTACATCCACTGAGACGAGGGACTTAAAAGTGTATGCATCTACTGAGACGAGGTGTTAACAAGAGCACCGCAAGACGGGGCAATATACGCCCGAATGCTGTTCTATAAAATTATGTTGAAAAATAAAGGAGCAGTTAGTTGCACAAGAAATTGCTACCCGAAACTATCAAAGGGCAATAACTCCAGAATGAAAAATATCCAAGATATGAGCATGGTAAGAACAGTGTACATAGCAATCATTTTCAGACTTTCAGACTTTTTTGAACTTTGGAAAAAAAGTCGAGAAAGTTTAAACCGAACGTGACATAAGTGCGTTTAACCTTTCACCTTCAAATATGACTGACCTTAAAGGTAATGATGTAGGTCTAGTTAGCTACAGCCAGGACACAAAATTTGCTAACGCTCTATTTGTGACCTTGACCTTGAAAGTTCACAATTGGGTTTTGTATGCAACACACCTTCAAGTGATACTGAAGCCCTATTTGTGACCTTGACCTTGAAAGTTCACAATTGGGTTTTGTACGCGACACACCTTCAAGTGATACTGAATATATGTGTGAAAGAATTTTGAAAATCGGAGAAAAAATGAGTAAGTTATAGCCAGGACACGAATTTGCTAACGGACGGACAGAATTGCTAACGCCCTATTTGTGACCTTGACCTTGAAAGTTCACCATTGGGTTTTGTACGCGACACACCTTCAAGTGATACTGAACATATGTGTGAAAGAATTTTGAAAATTGGTGAAAAGATGAGTAAGTTTTAGCAAGGACACTAAAATTGCTAACGCCCTATTTGTGACCTTGACCTTGAAAGTTCACAATTGGGTTTTGTACGCGACACACCTTCAAGTGATACTGAACATTTGTGTGAAAGAATTTTGAAAATCGGAGAAAAAATGAGTAAGTTATAGCCAGGACACGAATTTGCTAACGGACGGACGGACAGAATTGCTAACGCCCTATTTGTGACCTTGACCTTGAAAGTTCACCATTGGGTTTTGTACGCGACACACCTTCAAGTGATACTGAACATACGTGTGAAAGAATTTTGAAAATTGGTGAAAAGATGAGTAAGTTTTAGCAAGGACACGAAAATTGCTAACGCCCTATTTGTGACCTTGACCTTGAAAGTTCACAATTGGGTTTTGTACGCGACACACCTTCAAGTGATACTGAACATTTGTGTGAAAGAATTTTGAAAATCGGAGAAAAAATGAGTAAGTTATAGCCAGGACACGAATTTGCTAACGGACGGACAGACAGACGGACGGACAGACAGACGGACAGACAGACAGACGGACACCCAGCCAGACGGCCAGACGATGGAGACCATAACATAATACGACCCTTCGGGCGTATAAAAAGGGACAAAACTAATGAGACAGGAGTTTAATAACTACATACATACACTGAGGCGAGGAGCTAAAAACTACATAGATCCACTGAGACGAGGAGCTAATAACTACATCCACTAAGAAGAGGGGCTAATTTACATCCACTGAGACGAGGGGCTAATAACTACATACATCCACTAAGACGAGGAACTAATAAATACATCCACTGAGACGAGGGGCTATTAACTACATACATACACTGAGGCGAGGAACTAAAAACTACATATATCCACTGAGACGAGGAGCTAATAACTACATCCACTAAGAAGAGGGGCTAATTTACATCCACTGAGACGAGGGGCTAATAACTACATACATCCACTAAGACGAGGAACTAATAAATGCATCCACTGAGATGAGAAGTTATTAACTACATACATACACTGATGCGTGGAACTAAAAACTACATAGATCCACTGAGACGAGGAGCTAATTTACATCCACTGAGACGAGGGGCTAATTTACATCCACTGAGACGAGGGGCTAATAACTACATACATCCACTAAGACGAGGAACTAATAAATGCATCCACTGAAATGAGAAGTTATTAACTACATACATACACTGATGCGTGGAACTAAAAACTACATAGATCCACTGAGACGAGGAGCCAATAACTACATCCACTGAGACGAGGGGCTAATTTACATCCACTGAGACGAGGGGCTAATAACTACATACATCCACTAAGACGAGGAACTAATAAATGCATCCACTGAGATGAGAAGTTATTAACTACATACATACACTGATGCGTGGAACTAAAAACTACATAGATCCACTGAGACGAGGAGCCAATAACTACATCCACTGAGACGAGGGGCTAATTTACATCCACTGAGATGAGGGGCTAATAACTACATACATCCACTGAGACGGGGAACTAATAAATACATCCACTGAGACGAGGGGCTATTAACTACATACATACACTGAGGCGAGGAACTAAAAACTACATAGATCCACTGAGAGGTGGAGCTAATAACTACATCCACTGAGACGAGGGGCTTATTTACATCCACTGAGACGAGGGGCTAATAACTACATACATCCACTGAGACGAGGGGCTAAAGGCATTTAAAAGCATACACATTTCAAACACAAAATAAAAGCTGTTTTATCATAAAGCAGGCATAGTAAGTTATCACATTCATACATGGTGACAATCATTGGGAGGCATCTCATGCAAAATCTAATACAGAAGGATGCATGAATTGCATCCATTGACTAAGCTACAATAAACAGATTGGTATTTGTTTTTAAGAATAACTCAATTGAAAGAGCTATAGTCTATTAGAGGTGATTTATTCTAGACTAAAAATGCATTAAAAGCATAAATTATTCAACTGTAGTTTAAGACACATTACATGTACATAGTCAAACATAGTCAACAACAAAATTATATGGGTACCAAATATGCAGCACATGCATAAGCAAAAAATAAAACAAAATGGATAAGAAGTGTAACACGGTGAAAAGTTGTGTCTCGACTGGGACTCGAACCCAGGAGGTCTGGCTTACCATGCCAATACTCCACCGACTGAGCTACCAAGCCACACAGTAAAGCCTATCAACTGATTCACCACAATCTCTACCCGGCTGCAGAAGCAGACAAACATAGAAATCACATTCCGGGGGGAAAAGGCACAAAGCGCAAACCATGGGCTGACATGAAAAATGGAGAAATTTTCTACATGCTGCAGCCAAAAAGACTTCAGCATATGAACTCATACCTTAACCATTTCTCTCATATATATGTGTTTTCAACGTAATAGCAACCAGAGTAGACCCAGATCAGACGGCTCCTATGGTCAAGGTATGCTCTGTTTGTTAATAGAAATTGAAAGATCTGTTTCTTTACTTCTAAAATGGTTAAAATGTTCTACCTTCCAATTTCTTTTTAACTATTTGCCCATGAATATTCGGTAGGTAGGCCTATTGAGGTTTGAAATAAACAATTATTTCACTAACGGCTAATTGAGGTGAAATGATGAGTAGCTTTATAGAAGAAAAAAAAGATTGATATGACTGTTATCACATTTTCAATCTTCTCTTTGTAGTGGTGAAAATATTATATAAATAATGCGACAAAATAAATTTATCAAGGTATATATTTGCTGTTTGAAGTAAGGAAATAGACCTATGAGTTAACCATGTAAACGTGTTTTCACGCATTTGCAAACAAAGTAGACCCAGATCAGATGGCTCCTATAAGAGCCGCCTGATCAGGGTCTACTCTGTTTGATTTTGACATGATATACATCTAATTCTACAGTTTGTGTCAAAGTAAAAACAAATAAATTGAAAATTCTATTTAAAAGATCATGATGTTAGGCTCTTATTTCATGAATATGAAATATTTTAGTAGATCTATATACATACTTTAAGATCAGGGTTAATAGGTGAATTACATATTTACATAATTAGATTTACATATATTGAGCTTGCCAGATTATCAAAGTTTTGTTTAAAGATAAACTTGTGCGTGTGTGTATGTGTATGTGTATGTGGGGGTCCCTTTCGCTATTTATCCACACTTTGCACCAAAGATATATTGCCTAGGGAGTCATCCACCTAAATTATGGGAGGGGCAAAGACAGATCCGCCCCTCGCCTCATCGGATGTTTGCAACTTCCTCGCCTCACTGGTTACTCTTTAGCACATCCCAAATTTATGCCATACACCTCGGGTTGGTGACTAAACACCGTATATGACCGGATATGAGGTTCATATCCGCGGCTACGAACTGCGCAGCCTAAAATCAGCCACAAAAGCATTATTTTTTTATTAGAGAGCTGATTGACAAATAGACTAAAAGTAATTTGTCTTTATTTAATATTTGCAATTCTCTGCATCCAGTGCATGTGAGAACATATATAACATTTCTTACATCACAAGACATGGGTTGATTTACATAAAATTTTGTTCCTTTAAAATTTTAAGAATCACTTTCTCTAATATGTTGACATAACGAGCAGTTTGACTTATTGCATTTTGTTACTCTACTAAGTATGTGTTCTCCGTAAAATTTGATCTGGATGCAGAGAATTTTATATAGGTTTAACTGGTGACAAATTGAGAACAAGAAGAACTGTCCATTCACAGCAAATTAGAGACCCATCAACAAGACAAATTCCTTTAAGCGAACATTTAGGAAATTGCGGAAGCAAAACCATTCAATATGAAATATTTCCCTTTTTTAAATTAAAGACAGATAGTGTTTCAACTAGACTAGAAAAAGAAAAAAAAATCATAAAAAAATTCAAACCAACCCTGAATGCCATTAGTTTCTGATTCACACATTTGTCTCCCTTTAAAATTGATAGAGTTACAACCCTTACAGGAAGTACGGACGTCGACGTCATGACAACAAAGTCATGACGTCATAATACGTTCAACTGCGCCTGATGATGTGGTGAAACGCGTCGCGCATTGTTAAGATATTAATTAAACAGTTTAAAGCCATATAACATCATTTAGTCTTCTTTTAACATATACCGTGATTAAGAGCCGGTTATAATATAATTTAAATTATAAAGCGCTCATTGACTATTAGAGGGGTAACCGTATACTATTTCAATAGTGCTAAGATGAAATGGCCATTATTATTAAACCCTTATAGTAGTTGAGGACCCTTTGTTAGCTCATGGGATCTTTGCAGGTGTATGCTCCAGATGAACTCCCTGGATAACAGCTCCACCTGTGTCACCTCTTCCCCTGAGGGCCGGTAGCCCTGACAGACACTTGGATGTGTGCAATCCAGCGCTTTCATCGGTTCTGATAAGTCCCTAGGTGCTTGGTCTTCCATGGGTTAGCAGGCATGCATCTGTGAATACGACTGTATTTCGCCCTCACTGTTGTAAAGGCTGAACAATTAGAGATGAAGTGAACCATGGTCTCTGCTTCTTTAACGCATAATTTACATGTTGGATCAACTGCATATTGGTTGAAAACTGCTCTATTAAATTGCAGGATGTAAGTTCCGGTTAGAAGTTTTGCTTTTACTTCTGCTCTCCAGGCGTCAGTTTGTTTTGGTCTCACAGTAGTGTATATATGGTGGGCCTGTCCTACTTCTACTGCATATGGATTCAGGTACTTCAATGAAGATTTTTCTTGAATTTCATTTTTCCATTTGTCAGTGGTGTATCTATCCACTGCCTCCCTCAATCTGTTCTTCCAAGTTTCCTTATCCAGGGTGTTAGCCATCGATGTATATATGCATTTGGTAGATCATAGAGTAGGAGAATCCTTCTTGTCCTTGAGAAGAAACTTTGATCCGACAATGTTTTAAATGCCAGCTGTCTTTCTGCCACTCTATACTCTACAGTGCCCGGGTTATGGATGACACTGTAGAACAGGTTGAGGATGTTCTTGTGGAGTTGTTATCGGTAGACTGTCCATAAGAGCTGTAGCCACAACAGTAGCTAGATGCTGAATTTGTTTAAGTGTTTTGGCTTGATAGGACTGTAGTGCCTTCACATCAGATTGGTTATAGGGAAGAACTTAAGTCCATACAGCAATCTTGGAATAACATATGTGGTCAAATATGTGCCTTAATGTCTTGCTTGATTCAATTTTTCCCGCCGAGGCCTGCTCTTAGGAGGGAGTATGCTGTTCCCCTACCCAACTTTAATCTTGTCCTCTATCTTCACCTTTCCCTTTGTGTCTCATTGTATGCCTAATTAAAGTGAGTCGTTGAGTCATTCATTGGTATGCATACTCCCTCCAGAGTAAATTCCTTAGGATTCTCTGTGTTCTTTGCATTCTGCACAATGCAGCTGCTCTTAGAAGGGTTTATGTCATAACGGTGCTTCCTGCTAAAATCTTCTACAGTCTTCGGCATGAGTTTTACTTCCCAGTCTGAGTGCGACAGCAGGGCAAGGTCGTCAGCAGAAGTTGTGTGTGGAATTGCTGTGCAACCAATTTTAGCCCCTTTGAATTTATCTTCTAGGCTAAGTAACAATGGGTTGTTGTATATTTTCGGACACCCTGTCTGATATTAAATGGATCAGAGGTCTTTCCCTGTCACTTTGCGCTTGAATTAATGGTGTTTAAGTATTGTAGTATGGCCCATTCTTCAGGGTAAACACCATCCAGCAATAGGTTACGCAGGAGGATTTGGTGATTCACAACATCAAATGCTTTCCTCGTGTCCAATGTAATGAGGATAATTTGTTCCTTTTTTTATTTTACCTCACTTGGCATTCCGTCACTAGGAGTGCTGATTTCATAGATGAAGTCCCTTTAGTGAAACCAGATTGCAGCTTCGATTGAGTTGGGAGAAGCACTCTCCTATGTCTTGTGTTCAGGATGTGTTCCATCACTTTCAGCAGTATGGAGGTTATAGTTATCCCGAGGTAGTTATCCCGGTACTGGTTATTCCCTTTCTTGAAGATAGGAGTAATAATCCCGCTTCTCAGGCTATGTGGAATCTGTTTCTGTACGGAGATTCCATTGATGATGTTGGCCAGTGCAGGATATAAAATGTCTCCTCCGTACTTGAGATGCTGAGCTGTCAGGCCCATATAGCCTGCTGCTTTGTTATTATTCAGCTTTGTTACAGCGGCCTTCACCACATTTTGGAAAGTAAAGAAACAGATCTTTCAAATTCCAATAGCAACCAGAGCAGACCTTGACCAGACGGCTCCTACAGGATATTGGATGGGTCTACTCTGTTTGCAAATGTGTGAAAACACGTTTATATGAAGGAAAAAGTTAAAACTCCTAACTCCTAAGGTTTAAGTTGGGAGAATGACTTCTTAATCACAATATGACTATTCACTGTTCAAAACTGCACTTAATCCACGCTTCAGCTAAAGAAAGCTAAAGAAATTCATAAAAGTACATGCATGAGTCATGCAGGAAACACCATATACAAATTTAAACAATCAGCCACCCGAATAGCACAACAACAACAAATCAGTAAATGCATGAAATGGTTATTTTCATTTTTCTTAGCTGTAATTATATGAATTGAATTTCCAACCAATAGTCATAATGTGAAGCAAGCGGCATTTTTATGCCCCCGTTGACGATAGTCAGGGGGGCATTATGTTTTGCACATGTCCGTCCGTCCGTCCGTGTGTCACGCTTTTAGGTGCAGTTGGTTGTCACAGTTTTTCAAGTGTTATAAGTCAGTAATTTCTACACTTATACACATGAAACTTCACATACACATCAATTACCATCTGCGCTATCATTTGGCACCCCACCCATGCTGCCCGCAAGCCCAAGGTCCAGGTCAAATGACTTGGAAATTTTACGTGCAGTTGGTTGTCACATTTACGTGCAGTTTTTTGTCACAGTTTTTTCATTGTCTTATATCTCCCTAACCATTGTAGCTATTGCCATGGAATTGCATATACACATTAAACACCATCCATACTTTCATTGCACACCCAGTCCATGCTGCCCACAAGCCCAAGGTCAAGGTCAAATGACTTGGACATTTTACGTGCAGCTAGGCAAGCACCTACACAGGGGCATCACTGCGTCTTACAGACACAATTTTCTAGTTTCTAAACTATGTTTATAATCCACAGGAAATATTAATTAGATAAAATTATATACAAATAACTCTGTTTTCAATATTGAAAACAGAGTTATTTGTATATAATTTTAGCATTTTTTCTCTTTAATCCTTGAGTGCGAAATAACGAGTTTTAGATTGATATCCGGTGTTTCTCCTTTCTAATGGGTATGGTCCGTGGGACTAAAGACAACAACATTAAAATGTATCTGTGGGAGATAAAATCGATTACAGTTATATTTTCGGAAGTGAAAATTAAATTCCAATAAAATTTAATAATGCATAATTTAATAAACTGTAATCGTTCAGATTAAATAATGCTTGCTTTTCAGGTTCTTGTCGATATTTCTCTGGGGCGTTTCTCTGCGGTCCGTGCTCCTACATATATGCCCAATTTTATGAATTCTAGTTGAAGCACGAGCAAATATTTCAGTGAAGTGTCATATTGTGATTAGGTAGCCATTCCCCGGCTTATTATGAGATATTAGGAGTTTTAAAGTCACATCCGGTGTTTCTCCCTCACAACGAATATGACTTTCATATTCGGTGGAGATAAATTCGATTATAACTACTTATTACGCACTGTAAAGTAATTTTTATACGCCCACCTAATAAAGGTATATTGAAGATCTGAAGCTGAGTCGATTCTGAGGTTCATTTGATTTGTCGTTTCGGAGTTATTGCCCTTGTACTTAAAAAATAATGCACATACATGTACATGCAAATAGTTTGTCCGCTGTTTCCTGGGAAAAGTATTTGAGAGATATTAATGAAACTTCACACAAATGTTTAATGCATCAAGATCTGAAGCTGACTTGATTCTGAGGATCATTTGATTTTTCGTTTCAGAGTTACGGCCCTTGTCTTAAAAAATAATGCAAATATATGCAAATAGTTTGTCCGCTGTTTTCTGGGAAAACTATTTTAGAGATATTAATGAAACTTCACACAAATGTTTAATGCATCAAGATCTGAAGCTGAGTTGATGCTGAAGTTCATTTGATTTGTCGTTTTGGAGTTACGGCCCTTGCACTTTAGAAAAAATAATGCAAATCTATGCAAATATGAGGATGGCCATAACTTTTTCATTTGAAATGATATATACTTCATTTTTTTATATGGTTAAACCTTAATATGAATGTTCACATATATTACGGGGTTTTCGATATGTCATTTTATTCTAAAGTTATGGTCCTTAAACTTTGCGTGTTCGTTGCTTTGTTTGTCGGTCAACTTTTAGTTTGTTGTTTTCTTGGAAAACTATGAAAATTATATAAATGAAACTTAACACAAATGTTTTAAGCAACAAAATCTGAAGCTGAGTTTATTTTGAGGTTCATTCAGTTTGTCTTTATAGAGTTATGGCCGTTGCACTTTACAAAAATCTGCAAATATGGGGATTAGCTGTAACGTTTTTTATTTAATAAGATATTCACTTCAATTTTTTTTTAAAAATAGTATCACCTTAATATGGAAATCAAGACCTGAAGCACAGATTAGAAAATGTCAACACTTATAAGGCATGTTGAATCATAGAAAGTTTGCAAGTGGGCGTATTATGTACCGTATGCGGTACTCTTGTTAAGCATTGCAAACAATCAGTCATCACAATGAACTGTGTAACTATTATCAAAGACCTATGATAACACACGCGTTATCATAGGTCTTTGCTATTATATATCTCCGGTGCGTTTCTATGTGATCCGTGCTCCAGCATGGATTTCTAGACAACTCGGCACCAAACCAACTCGGCCCCTAGACAACTCGGCCCCTGGACAACTCGGCCCTAGACGATTCGGTACCTATATTGCATTAGAATTGTATCGGTAATTTCAGCCGGTTTAAATCATGTTTTTTGGTGCTTAAAAGCTATTGAAATTATAATTATAGATTTTCATTGCATTGAACTAAATTCATCACTGTTTAGATCCAGATGTAACATGTATAGTCTGCTATATTTCTGCTGCAGTTTTAAAAAAAATATTTTATTCCGCCATTTCTTTGCTAAGATATAATCACGACCAGTGTCAAACAGCTTGGATTCTGGTCAATAAGACGCGGAGTTACTCGGAATCTCATCAGAATCCAAACTGTTTGCAAAGGTAATCATCCTTGGTGACAAAATCCATCCATACCAGGATAATAGTTAAATGATATTAAATATTACGGGCATATATATTTAATCCAATCCAGTGTTCCGTAATAACAATTTATAATAGTGATCTGGATCCACATTTTAAGTTCATTTTATTGATTGACTGACAGGGAATATGTAAATTTGGTAACAAAACTTAATGAAAATAAATAGGTGCCGAATCGTCTAGGGTAAATTTTTGGGAGGGGCCGAGTTGACCATGGTGCCGAATCGTCTTGGGGCCGAATTGTCTAGGGGCCGAGTTGGTTTGGTGCCGAGTCGTCCAGAAACCCCAGCATGCCTAATACTATGATTTTTTTAGCTTTCTTCAGTTGAATAGCCATACTGTGATTAGGTAGCCATTCCATAACTT
Organism: Azorinus chamasolen; assembly: GCA_963576725.1. Classification (NCBI taxonomy): domain Eukaryota; kingdom Metazoa; phylum Mollusca; class Bivalvia; order Cardiida; family Solecurtidae; genus Azorinus; species Azorinus chamasolen. The sequence goes on from OY755240.1 coordinate 23,031,681, forward strand.
TAACCTGAAGTTAATATGAGATATTAGGAATTTTAAAGTCATATCCGGTGTTTCTCCCTCACAACGAATATCACTTTTATATCCGGTGCATTCCGAACATTATGATTTTTTAGCTTTCTTTAGTTGAAGCACGAGCAAATATTTCAGTGAAAAGTCATACTATGATTAGGTAACCATTCCTCGGCTTAAACCTTAAGTTATTGTGAGATATTGGGAGTTTTAAAGTCATATTCGGTGTTTCTCCCAGACAACGAATATGACTTTCATATCTGATGGAGATAAATTCGATTATAACTACTTTTCACGCAATGTAAATTAATTTCTAAGCATTACAAACAATCAGTTATCACAATAAACTGTATAACTATTCAGAATACAGAATGCTTTTGAGGCTCTTGGTTATTCATAGATCTTAGGGACGTTTCTCTGCGGTCCGTGCTCCTGCATGCCGAATATAACGATTTTTTTTAGCTTTCTGTAGTTGTAGCTTGAGCAGAAATCTCAGTGAAGAGTCATACTGTGATAAAGTAGCCAACCCCAACTTAAACCTTAATTTATTACGAAATATTAGGATGTTTCTCTTACTCTGACTTTCATATCCGATACATGCCGAGTATTATGAATCTTTAAGCTTTATTTAGTTGAAACGTAAGCAAACATATCTTGAGGAGTCATTCTGACATTAGGTAGTCATTCCTCAAAATAAATCTTAAGTTATTATGAGATAAGGAGTTTTATGTCATATCCGGTGTTTCTCCCTCACAACGAATATGACTGTCATATCCGGTGGAAATAAATTCGATTATAACTACTTAATATATTACGCACGGTATATTAAATTTTAATTATTGCAAATAATAAATATAGACAATGTTAGTCATTCAGCTCGATAAATGTGTTTTTTTTTCTAATAAAAACTACATTTTAAGCTTTTGTGGCTGGTTTTAGGCTGCGCAACTCATACCCGCGGATATGAGAGTCATGCCCGTCATATCCGGTGTTTAGTCATACCTGTGTTTAGTCATACCGCCGCTGGGTTGCGAGGCAGTTTGCGACAGACACTGTTAAAACACGTTTTAGAAACTGGGACGTTAGTTAAGAGAGTTGCTGGACGAAGAAAGTTTTTTGGATATTGAAATATAATTTTGTCATTGAAAGGTAACCCAGTGCTTTTGTCACACATATAATACCCGCTGCGAATTTGCTACGTAAATATATAATTGTCATCAGTTTTCGTGGATGAAATATGCCTCTTGTTGACTGTTCTGCTAATATACTCAAGAAAGATTGATAATTATTGTAACAAAAGAAAGATATGCGCCCTTGGTACTGCACAAGATAATGAAATACTTTTACAATTCAGGAATTCATCTGAATTCAGATGGGAGTAAAAAAAAAGAGAAGTTATTTATAGCAATGATTCAGGAACATGATTGTAGGTCGGATTACTAACTAAACATCACGTGAACCTTGTCCATTGTATGAAGCGGGAAATGCTATTCTTAGAGTTGGAGATTGGGTCCCGAAGTGGGAGATTTGTTGCTCTCGCAAATTTTGGGTATCTACATTGTTTTCAAGTGTCATCAGTGCAATATTATAAACAAGTCTATTGTTTTTGGAAGAATTTTATAAAGTGTGGCAGACTACAAGTGTCCAGAATGATAATTAAATACAGCCAACAGAGGTTTGCACTAACACCTTGATCATTACCTCTGATAATTATGCTATTGACAATAGACACTGACACCTGACTGACCACAGAAAGCAAAATGCAGTGACTAGCATAGGAGCCTTCAGATCGGGTCTACTCTGTTTGCTTTAATGACAATATATAGGCCTGACTCTACAGTTTTGTCAAAGCAAACACATTCCTTTGTAAATTTTGCATTAAAAATCAGCTAATAAATATTCATGATATAAATTATTTCTTACATGAATATTAAATAAGGAAAGGGATAATTGAAATTATTTGATTTGCTGATGCTGTATAATATTAGTGGACTCAATTTGTAGCACATGTTGATGGTCATTGATACTTTTCATATGGAATAAACTTTTTTGAGTACAGTCAGCAACAATGTACACATGTTGGCAAATTTAAAGCATGTTTCAAATAAAGAAACTAATGACTGCCCAACCTGGTCACCAAAAGCCTGTGATAACGTGCTGCTTATTGTTTTCACACACAATCACATCAACAACAAAGCTACTTTTTTATACTAAAACTTGAACACGGGATGTTTTGACCATGGCAGTGACCGCAGTGTAAAAACTTCCAGTGTTCAAGTGTTGACACTATAGAATCAGATCTGGTGGATCCTTCTCAAATTTCACCACAATGTGTATCTGGACATGCTACAGTAGCATGGGTGTGTCCCGGTACGTATATCCAAGGTCAAGGTCACACATTTGGACTTAGAATTTGCGTTTTAATAGCAAAAATGTTAATCTGTCTGTACCATCTCTAACTCAAATTCTGTTTGGTGGATTGGTCCTTCTCAAATTTCACCACAATGTTTATTTGGACATGCTACAGTTGTCCTGGTATGTATATCTAAGGTCAAGGTCCCACAATTGGACTTAGAATTTGCGTTAGCAAAACTGTTAACCTTAATTTGTAACATCTCTAACTCAAGTTCTGCTTGGTGGATCCATCATCCTTCTCAAATTTCACCCCAATGTTTATCTGGACATGCTACAGTTGCATGGGTGTGTCCTGGTGCGTTAGCAAAACTGTTAACCTTAATTTGTCTGTAACATCTCTAACTCAAGTTCTGCTTGGTGGATCCATCATCCTTCTCAAATTTCACCCCAATGTTTATCTGGACATGCTACAGTTGCATTGGTGTGTCCTGGTACGTATATCCAAGGTCAAGGTCGCACAATTGGACTTAAAATTTGTGTTAGTAAAACTGTTAACCATAATTTGTCTGTAACATCTCAAACTCAAGTTCTGCTTGATGGATCCATCATCCTTCTCAAATTTCACCACAATGTTTATCTGGACATGCTACAGTTGCATGGGTGTGTCCCGGTACGTATATCCAAGGTCAAGCTCGCACAATTGGACTATAATTTGCGTTTAGCAAATACAAATGTTTATGTTAAGTTGTTAACCTCAATTTGTCTGTCTGTAACCTTTCTAATTCAAGCCCTGCTTGTGGATCATTCTAGAATTTCACCACAATTTTTATCTGGACATGCTACAGTAGTGTGGATGTGTCCTGGTATGTATATCCAAAGTCAAGGTTGCACAATTGAACTTAGAATTTGTGTTTAGCATTTACGTTCACCAAATATGGGACAGGCGTATAATAAAGTATATTGTGCACACTGGCACTGTTGTTCTTTATTGGTGAACATCTTTTCATTATTATTAGCTTTTGGCTTAGAGTTCTAGTTTCATATGCAAACAGAGCAGACACAATTGGAATCAAAACTAGGTTGATGTTTGTCTTGTGGTAGAAACATTGAACATTGATATTTCTTATTTTATTTCATTTGCTTCTACTGTCAGTCCTGGAAGGCTGTTCAGTCATATTCAAATTTCTGTTTGCAGGATCTATATTGATGTGCTCTTGTGTCTGATAAACTTTTGTCTAATTTGACCTTTTGAATGTGGGACATGCATGCACTGTCATTTACTAACAGTTTAGACCCAGATCAGAGGGCTCTTACAGAAGCTGTCTGATCAGGGTTTACACCGTTTATCATTCAAATCCTGTGTCATGTTTAAGCCTTTCATTCTGAGCAGACTCTATAGTTAACCCATTCCCTCATAGGCTATTTTTAGACCCAACCACTTTCAATAAACCTACCGAAAAGGAGCATTACCTAGAGAAAAGGACAATTTTAGAATTGTGGAGTTTTGAAACCATTGTGATAAATAGAGTATTTGCTCCTATAGGAGCAAATGCTCTATTTATCACAATGGTTTCAACAGGTGACTTTTGTAGAGACGTCAAAAGGCGTCAATATGAGGGAATGGGTTAAACACTGATGGGCTATTTCATTTTGAAAATTCAGTGTTGAAAGGGTTAAATGAATGCCCATTGTCTGTCACTTTCATAGTCAGATATACAGACCCAGTAACTGACTGTCTCCTTAATAGAAACAATAGATCTTTTCAGGTTCTACTCTTATACAACTTAACCCTTTCCCTCATATAAACGTGTTTTCTCGCATTTGCAAACAGAGTAGACCCAGATCAGACGGCTCTTAGAGGAGCCGTCTGATCAGGGTCTGCTCTGTTTGCTAGTGGAATTTGAAATATCTGTTTCTTTACTTTCTAAAATGGCTACAATGTTCTACCTACCATATTTCTTTATAACTGTTTTGTTACTGAATATTCAACAGGTATTGAAATTTGGCCTGAATACAGAACAGGGAAAGGGTTAAACTACAAATAGTGCTTTCATATGTTAGATAAGACTTTCTTGGAAGGTTTTACGATTTGGTCCAACATTATTTCGTAAAAGATTACAGCAAATCAAGAATTCTGATGGACTGCTGTGGTCATCATTTCAGGCAGTCCGAAGCAAATGTTTAGTCTTGGACTTATGGACTTTCACTAGTGTCAAATATTCATAAAATGATGTCTTTGTCTCTTTTTTTTCAGATGGCGAAACAAATAACACAAGAGACGTTTGATGATGTGGTGAAGGAAAATGTACAGGAGTTTGAGATGAGTGTGGAGGATGCTATTAAAGATGCTGTTGGACAGTTTGAATCACAGGTATTAGCAGGCAGTCATTTCTGTTTACGTTTGATTATCCTATTCCCTCATAGGCTATTTTTAGATCTAACCTCTTTGAATGAATCTACCAAAAAGGAGCATTAATTAGAGAAAAGTAAAATTTTAGAATTTTGTAGTTCTGCAACCATTGTGATAAATAGAGCATTTGCTCCTTAGGAGCAAATGCTATATTTATCTCAATGGTTTCAAAAAGTGACTTTTACAGAGGCATAGAAAGGCGTATTTATGGAGGAAATGGTTATACCCACACCACTGATTATTGGAAGGTGATATACATGTATATTAATATATCACCTTTATATGTTATCAGTAAAAAGTTATGAAGGTGTCCTATCTATAGCAGTCATTTAACCCTCCCCCTCATACATGTATAAACACTTTTTCACACCTTTGTAAACAGAGTAAACCCGTATCAGAGATTTCCTGTAGGAGCTGCCTGATCAGGGTCTGCTATGCTTTTGAAAATGTAATAGATCTGACTACAGTTTCAACCAGTATCGAAATACCCTCAGTTCTGTATTCATATGAAAATAAAAATTCAGCTAATAATATTCATAGGGTCATTATTTCAAGAGTAAGAATATTTATTGAATGTTCTAAACATAGATCCATGCTACAGTTCTAAAAGTAGATGCGTATTTACCTATCCAAAACAGGCCGACATGTGATAATATACAAGAAATATGCTGTGGCCCTCATCTGCAGAAATTGTCATCTGCTACAATTTTGCCAATCCACTTCTGTTCTATTTCTTTAAACCTTTTCCCTGTTCTAGGTTTATTCCAAAACACAACACCTACTGAATATTCATGGACATAATAGTTGTAATGAAATATGGAAGGTGGAACATTGTTGACATTGGAGAAAGAAAAGAAACAGATCTGTCAAATTCCATAAGCAAACAGAGCAGACCCTGATCAGACGGCTCCTAAAGGAGCCGTCTGATCTGGGTCTACTCTGTTTGCAAATGTGTGAAAAGGCGTTTACAGTTTATATGAGAGAAAGGGTTAAAAAACAGTGCTTGAGTGTCGGAGATTGATCCTGGTTAGACATTGACTTATTCGGTGTCTCATCACGACCCAAAACATTTTAAAATGTCATTACAAATAGTTTATAAAGGGTTAATTCTTTCCCTGCTGAATTTTCATGTAGGATATACTGACATCATTGATCATTTATAATGGCATAAACACAGGACATTTTGGCTCAGGCAGAAACTGTAGAATCAGATATATACACCATAAGCAAACAGAGCAGGCCCTAATCAGACAGCTCCTATAGGAGTCATCTGATCTGGGTCTACTCTGTTTGCAAAGGCTTGAAATGGCATCTCTGTTAGGTAAAGGGTTAAGTGTAATGGTAATTGTAGAAAACGTGGTGGTAATTTGTACTACATGTATTTTATTTGGTCTGGAGGAAGTGTGTGCCACTCACTAATTGTTACATGTTGGGAAATTGGATCCAAGGACTCATAATGTTGTACAAAGGTGTACTGTTCAAAATTTAATTGCATTCAGAACATGAACAAGAAAGAGCTTGTTGACTTCATAAATTGAATCTTAGTGCAGACATGACTCAGGGGTTCTGAAATCATTAATGCTTTGAATGTTCACTTGTCCAAGGACATCTTACGTTTAACATTGAAAATTTGACTTGTCCATACCAGAATATTACTTGCCCTAAGAGTAAACAAGTTTAGAGCATATTTCAACTATATGATAATAAAACAAAACAAGCAAGAGAAGGGATAAAACTCGATACTAGCTCCCCTTTTGAGTATTTTTTGTTATTTTGGCATGATACATGGGGATTGGTGACACGAACTGCTCCTTCAATTTTAAAGTTATTCAATTGATACTTGCCATACATAATAACCACAAACAAATGTGCAAGGCACACATTTTCATATGTTTAGCACTGGGCATTGCAGATCTAGTCCCCTTGAACTTAGTTTTTAGCTCACCTGAGCAAAGCTCAGGCTGAGCTTTTGGGAGACTTGAATGTCAGGCGTGTCATGAACAATTTGCTTGTGAACACTCTAGTGGTCACTATTTTAGTCCAATCTTCATGAAACTTGGTCAGAATGATTGGCTTGATAATTCTCGGACGAGTTCGAAAGTGGGTCACATGGGGTTAAAAACTAGGTCATTAGGTCAAATAGTCGGAAAAACTTGTGAACACTCTAGAGGTCTCATTTTTAGCCTAATCTCCATGAAACTTGATCAGAATGATTGTTCTAATGAAATCTCGTGAGTTTGAAAGTGGGTCATATGGTTTCAAAAGCTAGGTCACTAGGTCAAATAGCAGAAAAACTCTGTGAATATTCTAGTGGTCACATTTTTGTCCAATCTTCATGAAACTTAGTCAGAATTATTGTCCTGATAAAATGTTAGACGAGTTTGAAAGTTGGTCATGTGAGGTCAAAAACTAGGTCACTAAGTCAAATAGTAGAATAAACCTCTAGAGTTCACATTGTTAGCTGCTGAATTTTTATAAACTCTATCGGGAATGATCGTCCTGATAAAATCCTAGATGAGTTTGAAAGTGGGTCATGTGGGATCAAAAACTAGGTCACTAGGTCAGATACTAGAAAAAATTCCTGTGAACACTCTAGGGGTCACATTGTTAGCAGAATTTTCATGAATCTTTATCGGAATGATTGTCCTGATAAAATCTTAGATGAGTCTGAAAGTGGGTCTTGTGAGGTCAAAAACTAGGTCACTAGGTAAAATAGTAGAAAAACCTTGTGAACACTCTAGAGGTCACATTTGTAGCCGAATCTTCATGAAACTTTATCAGAATGATTGTTTTGATAAAATCTCAGATGAGTTTGAAAGTGGGTTACATGGGGTCAAAAACTAGGTCAAACAATAGAAAACCCTTGTGAACAATAGTGGTCACATTTTTTGTCCAATCTTCATGAAACTTAGAATGATTATCTTGATAAAATCTTGGACAATGTTGAAAATTGGACATGCAGGGTTATAAACTAGGTCACTAGGTCAAATAGTAGGACCACCTTGTGAACACTCTAGAGGTCACATTTTTAGCCAAATCTGCATGAAACTTAGTCAGAATGAATCTTGGATGAGTTTGGAAGTGGGTTACATAGGGTCAAAAAGTAGGTCACTGGGTCATATCTTAAAAAAATCTTGTTTACACTCCAGCAGTCACATTTTAACCCAATCTTCCTCAAACTTGCTCAGAGTGTTTGTCTTAGTGATATCAAGGTTGAGTTTGATCATGAGTGGGGTGTGATCAAAAAGTAGGTTACTAGGTCAAATCTTAGAAAAATCACTGTAGAGGGCACATTTTTGGCCCAATTTTCATTGCTCAGAATGATTGTCTTGATAAAATCAATATTCTAAATCTTTGAAAATCTAGTTCTCCAGAACCACTGCTCATGATCCACTATCAACATTGTTCAAATATTGTCCCTTAGGTCATTATTGGCCCGATCCTGTGGCTACCCAGCTATAATCTTAAATCTATGGTAATCAGGTGAGCGATTAAAGGCCATCTTGGCCCTCTTGTACTTTCACTTCAGGGTGTCAATCTTGCAATGATTGTAAAAGACCCACAGTCATATGGCGAGGATGGCTCCAAAACCATTCACCCAGTTGTAGCAGCTCTCAGCAAACTGAAATTGTCAGATAATGCACAAGAAGACAGCAAGGAGAATGTACAGCAATGGTTAGAAACAGTTGAAAAGGATTGTAAGATAGATCTTGCTAGACGCTGCTTTGCTGGAAAAAATGATGCATACCCTATACTGCTTAAGTCTTTACAGCAGTACATTCAATCAAATGATAATGAGATGGTTGTACGCTGCCTGCAGGCCCTGTGTTCTCTTTGTGATGGCCAGCCTGATCTCCTGAACCAAGAGGGTGTCGACACCCTGATGGGTATAATGAAAAACCTGAAAGAAAACGCAAATGTCACAGAAAAGATTGTATACCTGGTCAGATTGAATTGTATCAAGCATGAAGCAAACAGACAAATGTTTATGGAGTGCGACTTGATTAAAACATTGGTAGACATACTGGTGTTGCATAAGGCATGTCCAGCCATTGTGAAGGAGGTTTCGTATGGATTGAGGGTCCTTACACAGGATGATGATGTCAGAGTACCATTTGGATCAGCTCATGAAAATGCCAAACAAATTGTGATGGAAGGTGATGCACTGAAAAAATTGATAGAGATTTGCAAAGGTAATTGCAATAGCACTTTTTGTGTCACCTGCCGAGAGGCAGTGTGTCACTTAGGGATCACTTTTCCGTCGTCTGTCCATCACACTTTCTTTTTTGGCTGTCATTTCTAAACTAATCATTATGGAGCTTTCAAATTTCACACATGGAACAAGCATGATGAGAGAAAGTGTCATGCACAAGGGCCACAACTCTAGCATCAATATATTTTGAGTTATTTCTCTTTTTCATATTAACAATACGTTTTTGTGTCAGCTGCGAGCAGGTGACATGTGTTCCTCCGAACACTTTTGTGTTAGAGATATGCAAATGTATTTAACCCTTTCCTCCATAAATAAGCCTTTCTACGCCTCTGTAAAAATCACCTGTTTAAACCATTGTGATAAATAAAGCATTTGCTCCTATAGGAGCAAATGCTCTATTTATCACAATGGTTTCAAACTACAAAATTCTAAAATTTCCCTTTTCTCTAGTTAATGCTCCTTTTCAGTAGATTTATTCAAAGGGGTTGGATCTGAAAATAGCATATGAGGGAATGGGTTAACCTGTGTTAGAATTATGTAAAGGTAATAACAAATAATATCTGTTAGAGATATGCAAAGGTATTTACAATAATATCTCTTAACCCATTCCCTCATTTTGACGCCTTTTGGCGCTTCTGTAAAATACACTTTATTAAACCATTGTGATAATTAGAGCATTTGCTCCACAGGAGCAAATGCTCTATTTATCACAATGGTTTCAAAACTACACAATTCTGGAAATTTCCTTTTCTCTAGTTAATGCTCCTTTTTGGTTGATTTAATCAAAGAGGTTAGGTCTAAAAATATCCTAAGTGGGAATGGGTTAAAGATATGTAAAGTTAAATACAGCAACCTCAGCCACGAGTTATGTAGAGGTAATCACAATAATGCCTCTGTTGGAGATATGTAAATGCATTAAATCTATTAGAGAAATGTAAAGATACATAGAATAATACTTCTGCTAGAGATATGCACATGTATTTAACCTGACAGAGATATGTAAACGTAATTACAATAATACTTCTGCTAGAGATATGCACATGTATTTAACCTGACAGAGATATGTAAACATAATTACAATAATACTTCTGCAAGAGATATGCGAATGAATTTAACCTGTTAGAGATGTGTAAAGTAATTTAGAATAATACTTCTATCAGAGATATGTAAAGGTTATTATAATAACACCTGTGTTACAGATAGTAAAAGGTAATTACAGGTAACACCTGTTATAGATATGTAAACAGGGTTGCCAGCAGTCTTGAAAAGTTGGTGAAAAATGATATTTTTTTCAAAGTCAGTGAATTGTCAGGGAATTTTGAAAAATGGTCAGTGAAAATAAAAATTCAAGAAAAGTCAGGGAAAAACAAATTCATAAGTCGAAGCAGACTTTGAAGTAAAAGGCTGAGTAATTTCCATATCAAATTCCGATGGCTGCCTTTTAAGACTCAAAGATTTCTGCTTGGTTCCTAGCTTCAATCAGAATGGTTGAAGCTTGGAAACAAACAATGATGGAATGTTTATCCCATTCCCTCATAGGCTATTTTTAGACCCAACCACTTTGAATAAATCTACCGAAAAGCAGCATTAACTAGAGAAAAGGAACATTTTAGAATTTTGTAGTTTGAAACCATTGTGATAAAAAGAACAGTTGCTCCTATAGGAGCAAATGTTCTATTTATCACAATGGTTTCAACAGGTGACTTTTACAAAGGCGTAGAAAGGCGTATTTATGGAGGTTAAGAGTTGTCAGAATTTCTAAACACTCAAGTGCAAAAATGTGTTAATGAATTAAAGCCTTATTTTTCTTGTGTTGAATTTAAATCCTTATCTTTTCTTGTGTTTCAGAGTACACTAGTGACATTGAGGTACAGGGAGAGCTGTTTGCTGCATTGGGCAAGCTTGTGGTGAGGGATGAATTTTGTAAGGAGGTGATGGACCTGGGCGGCCTTGACCTCATCATGACATCCTTCCAGGAAAACATCAAACACAAGGTGAGAATAAGTCACTCTGTATCTGAAGATGGGACGGCTCTGTAGGAGCTGTCTGATTCAGGCCTGCTCTGTTTACTTGTGAAATAAAGTAGACCTATTTCTCTGCAATTTCTGCCATAGTAAATTTCAATAGAGGGTTAATACACATTTTTCAGGCAATAATATCTGCAATGTCCCAAGAGGCTGTTGTTGGCCTGAACCCGAAGGGCGAGGGCACCAACAGTCCCAATGGACATTGCAGATGTTTTTGCCCGAAACAAACGTGTATTATCACTATTCTTGCTTAAAAACCTTTTTTCTGCTTTCCTGTGTTCATTTAATTGTTCAAAATACAACCATAACTATATGCTATTTCTTTGATTTACCCTGTTACTGGGGCACTGTTAAAACGCTGTAGTACTCACGTCTACTGTTGACATTAGGCCCCGCAAAGGTATAATTAAAACCGGTCAACAACAGCATGTGAGCACGAGAATCGCCTTGTTAATACATGCGTAATCGGGACTACAACAGCACGTTTTATGCAAGAATACATGTATAAAAAATCAGCTTATTAGTATTCATAGTGATTATTTCTGATATGAATATTCATGAAGTAAAGGGTAAACTTCCTGTTTCAGGGTATTGTGAAGCAAGCACTATTTGTACTGAAGGCCCTGGCAGGCAATGATAATATTAAAGTTGCCATAGTCACAGCTGGTGGCATCCAGCTGATACTAGCTACAATGATTCAGCATCAAGGTAAGTCATGAGTGCTGTTTGTCACGTAAAATACAAATTTTGATGACAATTTCTGACAGTACACATGCACCCTTATCAAGCTGTTTGACCCATTACATCATAGGCTATTTTTAGACCCAACCTCTGATTAAATCTACTGAAAAGGAGCATTTATTAGAGAAATATTGTATAGTTTTGAAACCATTGTGATAAATAGAGCATTTGCTCCTATGGAGCAAATGCTTTACTTATCACAATGGTTTCAAAACGTGACTTTGACAGAATCGTAGAAAGACGTATCTTTGGAGGAAAGGGTTAGCACTCGATCAATAGTTTGTCAAAAGCATGATCAAATCGTAAGTAGTCAAAATTGCACCAGATCCAAATTTGAGCAAACATTATTGTTTTCACAGAGCTAAGAAGTGTTGAAAATCCTACCATTCAGTAGAACCTGTCTTAAGCAGACATAAAAAAGAAGTGTAATTATGGTTCTGTAAAGTAGATGGTAGCTTAATGCAGGTCAAATGTAATGCAGAAAGCTCCTATAAGAGCTTTCTGCATTACTTTTGCCCTGCATTAAGCAACCACCGGCCTTTTAAGACTATGTTCGATAAATGAATGGCCATTTAGGGCAGGTTTTACCGTAGTGTACAGAAATGGCAGAACTGTATGTACTGATTAGGCACAGTATGGCCTGAGCTTACTGCAATATATTACAATACATTATCACTGTATTGCAATACATTCAACAGTATATTGGACACCATTCATAGATATACATACAGAATGAATGAACATCGGGTTTTGTAATAACTTTCTTTATAGTACAATGTGCCAAAGTGAGCTATTGGGATCACCCTGCGTTTGTCTTCATGCAACGCATCATGTGTCATCAATATACATGTATATGAACTTCTCTGTATAATTGGATCACAGGAGCTAAACATAGATTTTAATGAACATTTTTTTTAAAACTGAAATAGGGATACTTGTACTTTGAGAATTAAAACGGATGTAGCAGAAACTTACCTCATGTTAGATGGGTTAACCCTTTTCCTCCATAAATACGCCTTTGCAAACAGAGTAAACCCAGATCAGACGGCTCCAATAGGAGCCGTCTGATCAGGGTCTGCTCTGTTTGCTTATGATATCGATATGGTTCTATAGTTTCTGCAACAGCCAAAAATTCCTGTGTCCATGTGCTGTTATAACAATTTAATCTATGTAATATTCATGGCATCATTTTTTTGTGTCACCTGCCGAGAGGCAGTGTGTCACTTAGGGATCACTTTTCAGTCGTCTGTCTGTCCGTCCGTCCGTCCGTCCATCTGTCTGTCTGTCTGTCCGTCACACTTTCCTTTTTTGGCTGTCATTTCTAAACTAATCATTATAGAGCTTTCAAATTTCACACATGGAACAAACATGATGAGAGGAAGTGTCATGCACAAGGGCCACAACTCTAGCATCAATATTTTTTGAGTTATTCTCCTTTTTCATATTAACAATAAGTTTTTGTGTCAGCTGCGAGCAGGTGACACATGTGTTCCTCCGAACACTCTTGTCTTACATGAGTATTCATGGAGTAAAGGCTTAACCCTTTACTTAATAGTGGTGCCTCTTGATGCCTTTGGAAAAGAGTAGATGCAGACCAGACTGCTCTGAAGGAGCTGTCTGATCAGAGTCTGCCCTGTTTCCTCATTGAATGATATTGATCAAATTCTATAGCTTTTGTCAGAGCCAAAATTTACTGTGTTCATCAATTTCTTGTGACGCCTTTGCAAACAGAATGGACCCATGTCGGATGGATCCTTTATGAGCTGTCTTATCAAGGTCTGCTCAGTTTGCATATGGTAATAATGGAAATGGGTCAGATTTTACTCTCGATTATCGGTACATTAAACTACTACCGATTAATAATCAGTTTTAACAGTGATATTTTACATTAATATTGTGTATTTAACATACAAACGTGTTTTCACGCATTTGCAAACAGAGTAGACCCAGATCAGACGGCTCCTATAGGAGCAATCTGATCAGTGTCTGCTCTGTTTGCTTATGGAAACCATGTTTGGCAAGCATGGGTTGGACTGAATTGCTTTATATAACTATTTGAAAAACTTTAGATATTTTCTTCTCCAAGGCCTGTTGTCCAATTTGAATGATATTTGTTAGGAATACATGTAGTCTTCTGGTGACCATATTGAGATTTAATTATGACTACCATACATTTTGAACAAATTGAATACTCTTTAGTTGAAAAAATTAAAACTACTATGGCCCCTTTATCTTCGTTGTGACTAGTTCATCTATATCTAGTGTTACCATTTGCAGGTGAGCGATATAGGGCCATAATGACCCTCTTGTTAATTGGCATATCATATGTACACAGGTGTGTAACTGCAGATCTTTTATTTATAAGTTCATAAGCAAACAGAGCAGACCCTGATCAGATGGCTCCTGCAGGAGCTGTCTGGTCTGGGTCTACTCTGTTTGCAAAGGTGTGGAAAAGGGATTATATGAGGATAAAGGATTAACCCATTCCCGCATATTGACACCTTTTGGCGCCTCTGTCAAAGTCACTTTGTGAAATCATTGTGATAAATAGAGCATTTGCTCCATAGGAGCAAATGCTCTATTTATCACAATGGTTTCAAAACTACAGAATTCTAAAAATTTCCTTTTCTTTAGTAAATGCTACTTTTCGGTATATTTATTCAAAGAGGTTAGATCTAAAATTAGCCTAAGTGAGAATGGGTTAAGACTGAGCTCAAGATCTGACCAGTCAGATTCTTTCGATTGAATTCAGATTCAAACTTCAGATTTATAACCACCAGGTCAGTTAATTTGTGTATGTTTACAGGTAACCCTCAGATAGCAGCTGCTGGCTGCCTTGCCCTAGCCACTTTGGTGCTACGCCTGCCTGAACACTGCGGTGTGGTCATGGAGAACAATGGTCATCATGTGATTCTGCAGGCCATGAAAGTCCATCATACCAATGCATCAGTACAGGTAGGTCTGAAGGAAACCTTTGATTGCTTAGTTTTTGAAGTAGAATGTTGTTATTGTTTAACAGTAGAGTCTATTCCATTCCCTCCTAGACTATTTTTAGACCCGACCTCTTTGAATAAATCTACCAAAAAGGAGCATTTACTGGAGAAAAAAAAATGTTAGAATGGTGTAGCATTGAAAACATTGTGATAAATAGAGCATTTGCTCCTATGGAGCAAATGCTCTGTTTATCACAATGGTTTCAAGAAGTGACTTTTACAGAGGTGTAGAAAGACGTATTTATGGAGGAAAGGGTTAATAGTATATAACAAGATTTCACCATGAGTCTTTTTGAATAGCAAACTGTGCAGTCCCTGATCAGACAGGTCCTGCAAGAACCCTCAGATCTAGATGTACACTGACATTGGAAGTGCAGACAGATTGGATCCAAAGTGAATACATTGCTATGATAAAAAAATATAGAATCAGATCTTAGATATTCTTTAACCCTTTCCTCCATAGGCTATATTTTAGATCCAACCACTTTGAATAAATCTGCCAAAAAGGAGCATTAACCAGAGAAAAGGAAAATTTAGAATTTTGTAGTTATGGGAGCAAATGCTTTATTTATCACAATGGTTTCATAAAGTGACTTTTACAGAGGCGTAGAAAGGCGTTTTAATGAAGGAAAGGGTTAAGCCTTTCCTTTGTTCTATATTTATTCCAAACTTCAATACCTACTCAATATTCATGGACAAAAAAGTTATAATGAAATATGGAAGGTGGAAAATTATAGTCATTTTAGAAAGTAAAGAAACAGATCTTTCAAATTCCAGTAGCAAACATAGCAGACCCTGATCAGATGGCTCCTATATAATAGGAACTGTCTGATCTGGGTCTACTCTGTTTGCAAATGTGTGAAAACATGTTTATGTGAGGGAAATGGTTAAGCAAACAGAGCAGACCCTGATCAGATGGTTTCTATTCTTTAAGCAAATAGAGCAGACCCTGATAGGAGAGGTCTGATCTTTGTCTTTCTGGGTGCAAAGGTGTGAAAGGGAATTAAGATGTTAAGGAACCACTCAGTGAGTAGACAGCATGGTGATAAAAATGATGTGGTTGCATAACTCTTTTCTTCCAGTGGCGAAACTGTAATTATGCTGTTTTCCAGTTGATTCGTGGTCCTTAAATTTTAAATTATCTTATGAGTATGACAGTTGTGCCTTCCTAGTCTTTTTTTTCTTTGCATAGTAATATTTAACCCTTCTCTTGCTGAATTTTAAAATACATTTCTCCTTCTATACCCATGCCCTGTTGTATAATTACATATATATTCACTGTGTACAAGTATTTCGCTGTGCAATCACTGCTGTGGAGTGCACTGGTTGCACAAGCAATTTGTAAATAGTGCAGACCCTGATGAGACAGCTCCTGCAGGAGCTGTCTCATCTGGGTCTTCACTATTTACAGGTAGGTATATTGACGCGAATAGCAAGCGAAGGGTTAAAAACATTTATTTATCTGGAAGTAATAAATTTTCAGATAAAGATCATCAAAAGTGTTAATTTTACTTGCTAAATAGACCGAGTCGGCTGCTACGGGATCTTGACCTATTTCTTGTTGATTCGTGGGCTCTAATTGGTCAGTATTAAAATAGCATTTCCGGATAAGAAAATTCATATTGTGGGATTTTTTGCGGGACTTAATTTGGTCCGACAAAAATTCGTAACAATGATTAATTTGAAATAAATGATTATACAACGCAATTGAAGAAAAATAAACATAAGCATTGATGACGTAATGGCGTTTTCCAAAATGGCGGATAAATAGCATCCAATTTAATGTTTTCATAGATAGCCCCAAAAAGGTCCTGCAAAGGGTCTGCAGTAAGGTCCATATATTAATGAGCCCCTTTTCATAGAGGTTACTGACAAAACTGGGTCACGGAAATAAACTCTGTTTTGAGAAAACTGTGATTACACTACCCACGAATCCATAGGAAACCACGAATATACATCAGCAAACAGTTTGGATCCAGACAGACACCAGGTTTCTTCAGGATACAAAATGTTTATTACTGTGACTGTTTTATGAACAAAAATGAAGAAGATTGAAAAATATAAGTAACGGGGTCAAAAAATTTCTTTCAATAGATCTATATAAACTTTACAATACAGTAAAATACAGTAAAACCCCTCCAAACTGGATGTTGAATTTAGTATCAATATCGGTGTTGAAGACAGGTAACAGCTTAACCCTTCTCTTGCTGAATTTTAAAATACATTTCTCCTTCTTTACCCATGCCCTGTTGTATAATTACAAATATCTTCACTGTGTACAAGTATTTCGCTGTGCAATCACTGCTATGGAGTGCACTGGTTGCACAATCAACTTGTAAATAGTGCAGACCCTGATGAGACAGCTCCTGCAGGAGCTGTCTCATCTGGGTCTTCACTATTTACAGGTAGGTATATTGATGTGAATAGCAAGTGAAGGGTTAATGCAGGGTGAAAGACTTTAATACTGCATGAAGCAGCCACCTGCCTAAAAGTATCTTAACTCTTCTCTACTAGAATTCCGGTTTAGAGGGGTTTTACTGTACTGTTTAAAATTTTATCAAATTGCATTGACCATATTATGTTGAAACCAATACATGTAAGGAATATTTTGTTTCAGAAAAATGCTTGTATGGCTATAAGGAATCTGGTGGCCAGGACACGAGACTACGGTGCCCCATTTTTATCACTTGGGGCTGAGGAGCTCATCAACAATGCTCGGCAGGTTGACTCCTGTGAAGATGAGGCTAAAGCCGCGCTTCGGGATCTTGACTGCCATGTTGACCTGAAGTGCCCATGGACAGGACAGCATGCAGCAGAACAAGCAGGCGTGGTACAGAGCACTTGTTGCAACTAGATAAATCTAGTGGTGCTTATCATACCCCACACAACAAAGTTGCATGGAGTATATAGTTTTTACCTGTTAGTCCGTCATTCCCTCCGTGTATCCCAATACATTGTTGCTCTTCTAGCACTTTCATTTCGTCATCAGTTATTCTCAAATTTGCTTTAAGAATTGTCATGAATAAAAGCTTGAATGAGTTTGACTTTCAGAGGAATTTGTCATGGGGAACCACTTTAAGGAATAAAGCACATACATAGAAATAGAGATTGAGACAAATAGTGAAGTCCCTGATCAGACGCCACCTTGAAAAGGCGGCGTCTGATCTGGGACTGCACTATTTGTCGTGGTGCATTTATGCGACTGCGGCGGTGAAAGGGTTAACCCTTTGAATGCGGGACGTACATACACTGTCATTTGCAAGTAGGGTAGACCCAGATCTGAAGCCCTATAATCAGGGTCTACCCTGTTTGTCATTCAAAATCTTCTAGCAAGTTTAAACCTTTCATATTAGGTGGACTCTATAGTTAAACACTGATGGGCTATTCCACTCAGAAAGTTCAGTGTTTAAAGGGTTTGCACTGGTATAAACACATCCTGATAAAATTAAAGATTTGTTTGAAATTTATTCGGGCTGAAATGGTTCATATCAAACTTTTTCATGTAGATTGCTATGTTTATATTTTGTATGAAATTAATGAAATGCTGAAACACTAACAGCATGGTTAGTAAATAGTTGTTTGTGTAAAAAAATTAGAAAAATGGATTGCTACAGAAACCAACGGAACAGTGTTCGCCATTGGCTGGAATCTGTTATAAGATTCAAATTTACAATCCGGGAAATAATCATTTGATGTATATGTAGGCCAACAACCAGTGTCAGGCATTGTACCTATGATAACAACCTAATTAAATTGATATTCAAAGCGTTGTTCCGAAAATAGAATCTGAGTCAGTCAGAACTTGGCAGAAGATTTGTCCGCTGATTTCCGTACAAAATCCCCGTTTCTAAAAAGGAGACTCCTTTAAAGTATTTAGCAGTATTCGGATAGTGTTAGTATTTAGTTGAACAAATATATGATGTCGGAAAATGGGTTGTAAGCATTATTTTTCATTGTATGTATACGTGTACAGCTTCTGGTGTTGATTGATTAATATGAAAAATGCACATAATACATCTTAAACGCTTTCCTTCTTACATGTTTTCATGCTGTTACAAACAGAGTAGACCCAGATCAGGTGGCTCCTGCTCTGTTTGCTTATAAAATTATCATAGATTTGACTCTGCAGTTTCTACAAATTACATGTATAAAAAAAATATCATGTGTACGTATTCCATTACAAATTTCTGAATATTCATGAAGTGATTATTTCTAACATTAATATTCAATAGGGAGAGGGTTAACACTGAATATTCATGTAAGAAATAATGACATCATGAATATTAATTACATAAATATTTATAATGGCGTATAAACACAAAGAAATTTTGACCATGGCAGCAGCTGAAGAATCTAATCTATAGTATGACAGAAGCAAACAGATGTTCAGTTCTGATCTGGGTCTTCTCTGTTTACAAAGGTATAGGAATATAGAATAAAGAGTTAAGAAAGCAAATTATATGATCTAACTTAGCCAGTGCCCAGCTGTTATGACAAAGTTTTATTGTACAAGTACAGAATACCTTGAACATACAGTTAAATCACGAAAATTTGAATTCATATACAGTCCACTCTCGTTATGGCGAACTCGCTTGACACGAATTTCTCGTTGACACGAATTTTTTGTGAAGTCCCAACTTTTCTTCCTATATATTCTATATAAATTTAAGTTTTTAAGACGAGTTCGAACTGATCACGTTTTCGTTAAGTCGAAGTCATTTTCCGTCCCCAAAGTGTTTGTTTGCATGTAATTATCGGTGTTTGTATCGAAGTCGCACCTCTCAGTCTGATTGAGTTCTAGGTGTGAATTGGACCGTTTGATCCGACCCTGGCAAAGTACGCCAGGTGATCGCGACACACGTAATTACAGTGTGTTGTGGGTAAACAATCACTGATGTCAGATAATTATTCGAACTGTGGAACAATGCCGCATTGAGTGAACGTTATTTAGTAAAATGACACCTTACCGTTCAATCATGACTACTGTAGTAAGAAAGATAACTCTCAAGCGTCCTCGCTTGAGATTTTGTAGAGATTGGACGATAAGGTAAGATCTGTTCCTTATTTTATTACCAATACATGCAGTTCAACATTGAATTTAATTTGTCACTTGAGTAATAGCGAAACAGCTCACGGCGAAACATGTAAAATGGTGACTACGTTTTGAAACGTCTGGTTTCCCGAATAAGGCTGTTCTCTTAGACGAATTGGCAACCAGCTAGTTCACGTGTGATTGCGTATTTCCGGTGCCCGTTTAGGAAAAGGGATTTCCCATAGAAATGGCGTAAACAAACGATGTGCTTTAAAAATCGCCAAACCAACGGTGATTAATTCAATGATAAAGGCAAAAGGGATCTAAAAATTGGATAGGGCCTTGTAAATTACTGCATAGTGTCATTAATGGAGGGTAGGAAAGACAGAATTTTGTTCTCGCAGTAATGGATCAACACGCACATGTACAATTTTATTTACACAGAGTGCGATTCTTTTACACAATGTGAAGACTAAACTGTACAAGCATATTAGTATGCTTGTAATATGGCAGCTTGTTTAAGGTGAACGTAATGGAAGAAACTGGATTTTTTTTTGAAAAAATGGCTTGTGATTTTTGAGTCGAACTCTCGATGAGTCGAAGTTTTTAACGGGTCCCTACGAACTCGACATAACGAGAGTCGACTGTAATTTCAAAATGATGTGAAAATTCAGCACATTTTCTTTTTTTTAAATGTGCATAAAATGCATGAACTTTGAGAACACGAATATTGACTACAATTAAACGAGATAGCCAGTCAGTATGAAGCTTTTAAATTTAAGTGCCATAGAATTTATTTCTACTACAACAAGAAACTTATTATTAGAAATAGGCTATGCTATTGATTCTCGGTACAAGATTAAACATGATCGTCCACAAAATATGCTCAGTTGAGAATGGACCTCCCTACTTCAACTCCAGTGTACCCTTTGGGACCCTGACCTCACAAAATCGAAGGAACCTCCAATCTGAATGTGTCTCATGTTCTATTTATCTTGAAAGGATATTGATTACCAACAGTCAGAGATATGATCTGTCAGAGAAAAGTAACACAGTTTCTCGCTTTTATTTCAATGTTTAATGTTAGTAGAATAATGTACTCAAGAAAATCCTATGTTCTGTATAAATAGCACGAAACAAAGTCACAAAGATATACATCTGAAGATAAATCTCATGATTTAGATGCAAAAACGCATATGATGCAATTGTTTGATTATTTCAGTTTTGTATATCAGTTTTCATTAGGAAAGACATTGATTAACAGATAACTTGCATGGAGTTGGGTCAAGATTAACCCTTTCCTCCATAAATACGCCTCTGTAAAAATCACATATTGAAACCATTGTGATAAACAGAGCATTTGCTTCTACAGGAGCAAATGCTCTGTTTATCACAATAGTTTCAAACTACAAAATTCTAAAATTGTCCTTTTCTCTGGTGAATGCTCCTGTTCGGCATATTTATTCAAAGAGGTTGGATCTAAAAATAGCCTGTGAGGGAATGGGTTAATGTCACTTACTGAATATAGGAAACAGTTTACTTTAATAACTTCAGTTTAGACAGATATTGGGGGATGTCTGGGATAAATTTTACTAAATGTAGTTACAAGAGGGCCATGATAGCCCTGTTTTGCTTACGTGGTTAGTAGGTTAATTCATCTATTATTTACATCTACCAAAGTTGTCCAGGTTGCTGTGTTTCACAGATAGGATATAAGGATTATCCATGAAGTTTGATCAGATTCCATTCCTAAAATTAAGAGCAGATGTCATTTGAAGATGTCATTTACAGACAACACACAGTGGATGATGACGGACACACAGTGGATGATAGATAGTAGACACTGGTCGATTCCAATAGTTCACCTTGGCTCTTTGTGCCGGGTTAGCTAAAAACAGGTCAAAGTCTTTTTTGGTGAAATTGCAAACCAGTTATACCTCTAGCTTTTGAACCCTGACAATTTTTATTACGGACTATTCTGTAGAGACTGTATTGTAAGATGCTATCAGAGAAGCAGGGCTTCAGAGTATGTATCAGTGTAACCATACAGTACAAGTACTACATACAGTAAAACCCCTCTAATGCGACCACCAAAAAGGGACATAATTCTGTCTTGCAGAGGCAGGTGGTAGCTTAATGCAGGACATAAAATATGCAGAAAGCTCCTATAGGAGCTTTCTGCATAACATTTGTCCTGCATTAAACAACCACCTACTTATTAAGACAGCTATGGTTATTCCTTGTGGTCGCATTTGAGGGGTTCTACTGCATAGTTCCTGAACTGTACTGTGGTCATTTAGCAGGAACAGCTGTTGTGTTAGGCTTAACCCATTTCTTCATATAAACACTTTATCATTCCTTTGCAAACAGGGTAAACCAAGATCTGACAGCTCATGTATGAAAATATAGATCCAACTCTACAATTTCTATAAATACCAAAGAATCCTGTGTATATATCATTATTATTTTATGCCATTATGAAAATGGAACTCCACATCCAGTTAATATGCATATTTAACAGGGAAAGGGTTAATCCTTTACTCCATAGATACACCTTTTTATGCCTTTACAAACAGAGAAGACCCAGATCTGACTGCTTATGTAGGAGCCATCTGATCAGGATCTGCTCTGTGTGTTTATTAAATAATATATATATATCCAATTCTACCTCTGCCATGACCAAAAATTATTGTGTTCATATGCCATTATAAAAACTCGTGCAGTTAATACTCATGATGTCATTATTTCTTACGTGAATATTCATGGAGTAAATGATTAAGTGATGTCCTTGTTCTTTTGTGTTTGTGAATATTTTGTTTCTGCATTCAATTTTTTCATGGGAACAAGTTTGCGATTTAGTATTAATGATCTGTGACGTGTTGACATTAATTGTATTATGTTTGCGATTTAGTATTTAGGATCTGTGATGTGTTGACGTTAATTGTATTGTGTTTCCATATTTTTGTCATTGTTGTTATTGTATTGATGCTGTCTGCTTCCTAATTTAACCCTTAACCTCATAGAAAGACCTTTGAAAATAGAGTAGACCCGAATCAGATGGTTCCTTTTGGAACCATCTGATTAGGGTCTGCTCCATCTGTTCATGAACATTTCATAATATAGAGATTATTCGACAGATTATTCTGCCGTGGTAAAATATTCTCTTGTTCATAATGCCATTATAAAAATTGAGCTAATTCATATTCATACAGCCATTCTGTCGTACTAACTACATGTACATGTTACGGTCTATTCATGATGTAAAGGGTTAAATGATAGTTTCATGCTCTTAAATGATTTGTGTCCAATCTCTCTATTCTGAATTGAACTTATTAATACATTGTTCATTTGATATCTTCCATTTACCATTTGTTGTCCTTTTGACCTCACCAGAGCACAAAGTGCTCAGGGTGAGCTTTTGTGATCTCCTGATGTCCGTCAGCATGCAGTGTTCGTCATCAGAAAATCTTCCCCTTGGAATCTATGGGGTTCTCAAATTTCATCTTTGGCACATAAAATCATCTATAGGTCCTCTACAAGTTATATAAATTATTTCCCTGGGGTCAAAATTGGCCCTGTCCCATGGGTGCCTTGTTTTATATAGAAACATATAATGAAAACTTTGAAAATCTTCTCCTCTGAAACTTGAAGGTTCTCAACTTTCATATTTGGCACATATCATCTTGTTTAGGTCCTCTACAAAAGTTTTATCAATTATGCCCCTGGGGTCAAAATTGGCCCCAGCCCAGGGGTGGCCATTTTTCTATAGAAACATATAGTGAAAACTTTGAAAATCTTCTCTTCTGATTGTCTGGTGAGCAATATTGGGGCCATTTTTATTTTTTTATAAACAGAAATAAAAAATACTGAATGAATTCATTAACTTTTAAATACAACATGGTTTTGTCAATACGCCTTTTTCTTAGTGTTCGTAGTTATACATGTATTAATGGCTTTTATATACTTAACACTTGCCCTCATGAATGAAGTTTTATAAGGTCGTATCAATACAAGATTTTTCTGGCATAGTAGAAACTGTAGAATCAAACCAATATGATTCTGTAAGGAAACAGAGCAGCCCCTGATCAGATGGCTCCTACATGATCGGTCTGATCTAGGTCTACTCTGTTTGCAGAGTTATGGAAAGGGGTTCATGAGGGAAAGGGTTAACACATGCTTATGAAATAAAATATATGCTAACAAAATTCGAATGCAGTTTAGTTTATTAATATCCCATTTTGCAAATTGCTTGTTCTTCTTTTTGCATTTGGTATACACATTTAACAAAATTTAAAAGATTGCTTGATACTTCACCATCGAGTTATATGCAGTGACATTTGACAGTCGGTTATTTCTGGGAAAGTGGTAACAAGGCTTGGACATCAGTGCATAGGTGTTGTTAATACATTCAAGAACATCCTCCAAAGTGATCTAATGCTCTCAAATTTGCGATATGTTGTATTGCAAATGGATGTTTACAAAAAGATGTCTGAAAACGCATTTCTTCAACATATTTTACTAGAACAATTAGCATAAGTAACTAATAATTATCAATTATGATAACCGCTGCAATAGCTACAAAATGTCGATTCTGCCATTCTCATGTGACTGTGGGGACAGTTTAGAACCCCCCCCCCCCCTTTGAACATAAGTGATATCTTATTGTTCTACATACATGTATGGAGTAAAAAACAAGAGGGCCATAATGACCCTATATCTCTCGCCTGCAAATTTAATACTAGATGGAGATGATCTTGTCACAGCCATCTCAGCAAAATTAAGATAACAGGGCCATAGTACTAGTTTTAATTTTTTAACCCAAAGATTATTCAATTTGTTTAAAATCCATGGCGGTCTTAATTAAAGATGTATGCTGCACAAATTCCCGCAAATTTTGCGTTTCAAACTGACTTTGGTCATGGCATGTAGATGACCCCTTTTGATTTTGAGGTCAGTCGGTCAAAGGGTCAAGGTCACAATGACCTTCAACTCAGAAATCTTGTCTGCTCAATAACTTGATCTGTCTTCATACTTGGTAGGGAGGTTGGTCATGGTCAGTAGATGACCCCTATTGATTTTGAGGTCAGACGGTCAAACCTCATGTTCACAATGACCTTCACTCAAAAAGACATGTTTGCTCAATAACATAGGAAAACCACAAAGATCAAAGCTTGTGGTTTGAAGATAAGCATCAGAATTACTCAACATTGCTTATTGATGCAATATACCACACTAACAAGTAAATTATATCGATTCTGCTATGATAATTATTCATTTTTATTATCTTGAAGACGAAGATATATTTGCGGAGCACAGTTATCAAGACTTTCTTTTTGGGTTATAACATCAAATTGTGGAATAATTCATCTATTCTCAAAAAATAGGTGCAGATATAGTCGCCGGCATATTTGGACATTGCCAAACGCTATTCACAAAGTTAAATATCTGCATCTATGCTGTTATGTTAAGTAGAGTCTAAAACATGTACAACTAGAGTTTGTTTTTGAGAAAAACACGTCTTCCCCAAGTACCCTGCACCCATAAGAGGAATGAATTCACCCCCTGACAACCTCTACCCTGGCACCCATAAGAGGAATAAATTCATGTCAAAATAGTATCTAGGAGGAGTTAGCTGCACAAGACTTTTTATGCCCCCCAGATCTGATCGGGGGGGGGGGGGGCATATTGTTTTTGCCTTGTCCGTTTGTCTGTTTGTCAGCAACTTTAACATTGGTCATAACTTTTGAGCCAGTACAGCTAGTGACTTGATATTTGGCATGCATATGTATCTCATAAAGCCGCACATTTTGAGGGGTGACATGTCAATGTCAAGGCCATCCTTAAAGGTCAGAGGTCAAACATATGGGTCAAATCATCGACTTTAACATTGGCCATAACTTTTGAACCAGTACAGATAGACTTGATATGTGGCATGCTGGTGTATCTCATGAAGCTGCACAGTTTGACGGGTGACATGTCAAGGTCATCCTTCAAGGTCAAAGGTCACCAACTTCAAATTGGCCATAACTTTTGAACCAATAGAGATATAGTCTTGATGTTTGGTATGCATGTGTATCTCATGAAGCTGCACATTTTGAGGGGCAACATGTCAATGTAAAGGTCATCTTTTAGGGTCAAAGGTCACCGACTTTAACATTGGCCATAACTTTTGAACCTGTAGATACAGACTTGACATTTGGTATGCATGTGTATCTCATGAAGCTGCACAGTTTGGGGGTGACATGTCAAGGTCAAGGTCATCTTTCAGGGTCAAAGGTCACCGACTTTAACATTGGCCATAACTTTTGAACCAGTAGAGATACAGACTTGACATTTGGTATACATGTGTATCTCATGAAGCTGCACAGTTTGGGGGTGACATGTCAAGGTCAAGGTCATCTTTCAGGGTCAAAGGTCATGGACTTTAACATTGGCCATAACTTTTGAACCAGTAGAGATACAGACTTGATAGTTGGTATACATGTCTTTCTCATTTGGCTGCAGTTTGAGGGGTGACATGTCAAGGTCAAGGTCATCTTTGAAGGTCAAAAGTCACCAACATTAACATTGGCCATAACGTTTGAACCAGTAGATATACAGCCTTGATACTGGTATGCATGTGTATCTCATGAAGCCGCACAGTTTAAGGGGTGACATGTCAAGGTCATCCTTCAAGGTCAGAGGTCAAATATTTGGGTCAAATCACTGACTTTAACATTGGCCATAACTTTTGAACCAGTAGAGATACAGACTTGATATTTGGTATGCATGTGTACCCCATGGAGCTGCACAGTTTGAGGGGTGACATGTCAAGATCAAGGTCATCCTTCAGGGTCAAATATCATATCGAGGGGGCATAGTGTTTCACAAACACATCTTGTTCGCTATTACTCTATATAAGGAAAAACTCCAAAGGGTCATAACTTCTGTCAAAATTGTTGCAGCCAAAATTCCAAACCACCTGACCATCCTCACATATAGCTGGTTCATATGTAAAAGTTTTTGAAGTAAATCCTTCAAATAGTGTAGGAGGAGTTAGCTGCACAAGATTTTTTCGCTATATATTATATATAAGGAAAATAGTGTTGGAGGAGTTAGCTGCACAAGATTTTTTCGCTATAAGGAAAAACTACAAAGGACCATAACTTCTGTCAAAATTGTTGCAGCCAAAATTCCAAACCACATGACCATCCTCACATATATCTGGTTCATATGTAAAAGTTTGAAGTAAATCCCTCAAATAGTGTAGGAGGAGTTAGCTGCACACGATTTTTTCGCTATATATTCTATATAAGGAAAAACTACAAAGGGCCATAACTTCTGTCAAAATTGTTGCAGCCAAAATTCCAAACCACATGACCATCCTCACATATAGCTGGTTCATATGTAAAAGATTAAAGGAAATCCCTCTAATAGTGTAGGAGGAGTTAGCTGCACAAGAATTTTAACAGACAGACAGATGGACAGACAGAAAGCACAACATCAATATGTCTCCCTCCCCTAAAGGGGGGAGACATAATTAAATATATAGCAGCGTTTATAGTTTTCGAAAAGGTGTCTTCATTTGTACTGAAATGACATGTTCATTGAAATGGAAAGATAACAAATATTTACTAGTCTTTCAATAAACTTTATTATAACATGCTTCATTAGGATAATTCCTCTGCTATAACATGGTTCATTAGGATAATTGCACTACAGTATTGCTAATATTTCAAGCCACTGTTCAGTAATATGCATCCCTAGTTCCATTTTGAATGTGGGAAAATGCAAATGTTTTAAGCAGCTATCAAAAAGGTCTAATTATGGATCTGAAAGGCAGGTGGTAGCTTAATGCAGGTCAAAATTACTTTTGACCTGCATTAAGCTACCACCTGCTTTTACAGACTCCTTTGTTCAATAAATGAATGGCTGCTTAGAACAGATTCTACTGTACTGTCATTTGCAAACAGTGTAGACCCAGGTCAGAGGGCTCCTGTTTGTCATTGAAAATTCTGAAGCAAATTTAAGCCTTTCATACTGAATGGACTTTATAGTTAAACTCTGACAGAACATTCCACTTCGGATACCCTGCATCCAATCGGTTCAAAAAGCTGCCACAGAGGCAGACAATTCCATTGTGATGAAACATTGACTACATGCATCTGTCTGATCGGAGTTCAAACATATTGCCAAATTAACCCTTTCAACGCTGAATCTTCAAATGGACTATTCCAAAATTCAAACAGGTCAGGCTTACTGTGAATATTCAGGGATTTTTAAACGAAAATGTAATATGACAAACAGTGCTGACCCTGATCTGGGTCCACACCGTTTGCAAAGGAAATTTCTCACACTGAGAGTTAACCAAACGTGGAGAGAGTTGAGAGTATATGACATTGTTGCCCATTATGTACAGGGTCAATACAAAAGCTTGTTCACAGTTTCTACTGTATTTATCTTAACCCATTACCTCATAGCCTAGTTTTAGACTCATCCACTATAAATAAATCTACCGAAAAGGAACATTTTTAAATTTACTGGAGAAAAGGAAACATTTAGAAATGTGTAGTTTTGAAACCATCATGGTAAATAGAACATTTGCTCCACAGGAGCCTATGCTCTATTTATCACAATGGTTTCATAAAGTTGACTTTTACAGAGACGTCAAAAGGCATCAATATGAGGGAATGGGTTAAATATTCTGACACCCAATCATCCCTTTCCAACCCTTTGTAAAGCTGAATATGTCAATTTGCCACCACTATTGTAAGTTATGGATTCTGATGAAATAAAATACATGTATATCATACAAGAAAATACATTTATAGTCAACTCTTTACCTGATAGAGATGACTTCTGATGCCTATGCAAACAGAGTAGAGCCAGATCAGATGGCGGCTGTCGGAACCATCTGATCATGGTCTGTTCTGTTAGCTTATGGAACTACATATAGACCTGGCGTCCAGTTAGCCCATAGTGAGCAGAAACGGACGTTAATCAACACAAACAAACATATAGACCTGATGCTATAGTTTCATATACATGTACCATTACAAAAATTCAGGTGATAAATATTCGTAGTGTCATTATTTCTACATGAATATTCATCAGGTAAAGGGCTTATCCATAACCCTTTCCCCCATCGGCTATTTTAAGATCCAACCATTTTGAATAAATCTACCGAAAAGGAGCATTAACTAGAGAAAAGGAAAAGTTTAGATTTTTGTAGTATGAAACCATTGTGATAAATAGAGCATTTGCTCCTATAGGAGCAAATGCTCTGTTTATTACAATGGGTTCAACAGGTGATTTTACAGAGGCGTAGAAAGGCGTATTTATGGAGGAAAGGCTTAAAAGAATTTCTGTAATGCCATTATGAAAAAGAAAAGATTTTGCCATGACAGAAACTAGATTCAGATCTGTATATGTCCATAAGCAAACAGATCAGATCCAGATCAGCTGAATATCAGGTAAAGAGTTAATTACATGCAGTGTATTTTCTTCTACGATATTTGCTATTTTAGCAGAATCCACATTTTGTCAAAGTTATTAAAATGGTAACAGCATTATTAGCTAGGGCTGAAACACGTACAAATTGTGTACCCATGTACCTTGCAGACATTACCGGTAAATACCCATTCATATAGATTACTCTAAGTGTCCATAAACATAAGAATGTCTCATGGGAATAAAACATGAATTTTGACGCTTAAAAAACAAGCAAGTTTTCATGCTTCTTCCAAACGAACAAAAAACAAAATGCAATTTATGTTTGAGCGATTTAATTATAATTTCTGTCATGGTAAAAAAATCTACATTATTCTTATATAAACAGAGCAAACCCTGATCCGATGGCTGCTAAAGAATGTGTCTGATCTGGGTCTTCTCAGTTTTCATAGGCAACAAATGGTGACTAAAAATGTGAACAAACATATAGTTCAATACTATGACAAACATAATGCTTTTAAAAATTTGGTTGTTTTTCTTACAAAAATACATTCTGAGCATCAAACAATTTGAATCCTAACAAGACATCCAGTTTGGATCCTAACAAGACACCCAGTTAGGATCCTAACAAGACATCCAGTTTGGACCCTAACAAGACACCTAGTTTGGATCCTAACGAAACACCTAGTTTGGATCCCATCTGTATGTGATGCCAATGTCCATTATTGGTCCAGTCTAAAATTAACCCATTAATTCACTAAAGGCAACCAAAAGCATGTCGACATCATGAAAGCTTGACAAAGATGAGAGTTCAGTTTAATTGCTATGGAAACGTCAGCACAATTGTCAATGGAACAAGCAGGTAGACATTGGTGAATTAGTCCTCTGTGTCTGATGTAATGATGTCTGCCATCGCTCCTTCGTCTGGATCGTCATCATCAGCATCATCACTGTCGTGATCTAACCCAGGTTTTGTATTCCGATAACTGAAAGACAAATACTCGTGGCAAAAATCTCAACATCATTCAAAAACATAGCAATCTCAGAAATAACATGAGTCTTTGAAGTAACACATGTGACACCTGTTAAAGCATGACCAAAACTAAGCACACAGACGGATAGATGATGGAGAAGTGATCTGTGTCACTCCGCTTACAGCAGATGACTAAAAATCAAGTATTAAAGAAGAAATACATGTACCGTATGTAACACTTTCATGAATAAAATTGACTTGATACTATATCAGTAAAGTAAACCAGAGAAATGTTCTTTGGACTTGTAACTGTGTGTACAGCTGGTGAATATAAAAGTAATTAATTCACAATCCACTTAATTTTGTCTTCCATAAATATGTAAGAAATAATGACATCATGGATATTAATTTCTATAATTGCATATAAACACAGCTCTGGCCATGGCAAAAACTAGAATCAGATCTACAAACAAAACCGAACAGACCCTGATCAGATTGCTCCTACATCTGATCTGGGTCAACAATGTTTGCAGAGGCATATCTATGTAGTAAAGGGTTAATTGGTTAGATATCAATCGCAATCATGATACAAGCCATATAGTGACTCCTCAATATCAATTCCCTTTAACTACCATGTATTGACCATCTCAGTACCTGAACAATACTCGTGTAAGAAAAAATGACATCATGCACAACTGCATTGACCCATTCCCCTTATATTGACGACTTTTGACGACTCTGTAAGTCACTTTTTGAAACCATTATGATAAATA
Source organism: Azorinus chamasolen (assembly GCA_963576725.1). NCBI lineage: Eukaryota > Metazoa > Mollusca > Bivalvia > Cardiida > Solecurtidae > Azorinus > Azorinus chamasolen. Next base: position 23,062,636 of record OY755240.1, read on the forward strand.
GAGCATTTGCTCCTATAAACTACAAAATTCTAAAATTTTCCTTTTCTCTAGTTAATGCTCCTTTTTGGTAGATTTATTCAAAGAGGTTGTATCTAAAAATAGCCTATGATGGAATGGGTTAAGTGGCTGAAAGTTTACAATGGCGCATGAATGCAGGAATTTCTGGTCGTGTCACAAACTCAGGAATACAATCAAGATTATTCCATAAGCAAATAGCTAAGACCCTGGTCAGATGGATCCTACAGGAGCCATCTGACCATAATCTACTCTGTTAACCCATTCCCACTTAGGCTATTTTTAGACCTAACCCCTTTGATTAAATCTACCAAAAAGGAGCATTAACTAGAGAAAAGGAAATTTTCAGAATTGTATAGTTTTGTATAGTTTTGAAACCATTGTGGAGCAAATGCTCTATTTATCACAATGGTTTAACAAAGTGACTTTTACAGAAGCGTCAAAAGGCGTCAATATGCGGGAATGGGTTAAAATGTAGTGAAAAGGCACTATCTATCAGGTCAAGGGCTATTAAACTTGTCAAGTTGGTGAGAAAAAAAACTCAAGCAAGATCCTCAATTACAGGCACTCACTCCATACCTCATATCAATGCCCTCTGGATTGTATGTCTCCATCTTTATGTTGAGACGCTGGACAAGTTTCTCTGCTGTCAATTGGGCCTGCAACTCCTGGAGTAACAAATGCCAAATTATAGTAAACACCAGACTGTAGCAAACTCTGCACTATAGCACTCACTGGACTATAGCAAATACTAGGCTACAGTAACACTAGACTGTAAAAAACATTAGATTATAGCACTCACTTGCAAATACTAGGCTATAGTAAACATTAGATTACAGTAAACATGAGACTGTAGCAACTCCAGATTATAGTACTCACTAGGTTATAGCAAATACCAGGTTATAGTAAAAACTAGATTACAGTAAACATGAGACTATAGCAAACTGCAGATTATAGTACTCACTAGGTTATAGCAAATACTAGACTGTTGTGTTCCCTTGACTACATAACTTGATTAGCTACAGCAAATACAACACTATAGTATACACTAAACTTTAGACTACATAATTCCCTAGCCTACAGCAAACAATAAACCATAGTAAACATTGGACTTAGCGACCACTACACTATACCAACATGATTACAATAAACATTGCAAATTAGCAGTCACACACTTTAGTGAATACAAATGTACTATACTACATAGTAAACACCAGACTATGTCAGCTACTAAAGCAGCATACACTACACAATAACAAATGCCGGACTATAGCATACACGGGTAATGGATGAAGTGTACCATTACCAAAGCGTACCAGGACGAAGCATACCATAAAAAAGCCACATTACACTAAATTATTATATTATAATTCTTGAGTTAGGCAAAAAGTTTATATATATCAGATTCAGACACAATAATGTTTCATTACAAATAAAATCCACTTAATTTTCACTCAAATCATTTTATTTTTTATCAATACATGTACATGGAATTATCCAATATGCTGGATGGGTGTATTTTTTGCTCCTAATTCATCTCTTAATTCCATAGTATGTCCATAGAATTTGCTGCTGTTGTGTATTTTGAAAGAATATTTTGGCCATTTTCTTTGTCTTTAGGACCTTGTACTAGTCTAAGATATCGCCAAAGAGAAAGTCGATTTATGAGTCTAACAACTTGGACTTTTAAAGGGTAACTGTACATCATGTCAAGACTTCTTTAATTACATCCAACTACATGTATACTATATCAATCAGAATGTTGATGTTTTCATGTACCAATCGTAATCAATAATGATACCAGTTGAATTTTTTTAAGTGGTACACTTCAACCAAAGATGGTACTCTTCGGTAATGGTACGCTTCTGTAATGGTACGCTTTGTCCATAAACCTCATACACTATACTACAACACACAAGAATGTTTGAAGGAACAAATGTGTCAAATGACAAAGAATTATTAACCTCTTCTGTCCTTTTATCTGTGACTAGACAAGAGCATGGAACCTGATCAGATGCAGCAGTTATTTAAATTCACTGGAAAGAGTTTTTTCTGTACCATCTCTAATAAATTGCCCCCTGGGGTAACATGTTTGAAACAGAGCATTTTGTACACATATGGTTGCATAACGCATATTGAAAGCAATGCAGAAAGCGCAATATGAGGGAATGGGTTGATGGCTATATTATAGAGTTTTAGTTGTTTTCTTCATTGTTAGCCTTCCCCAAGAAGTAAGGAGGTGTTTTTATTAAAGTAGGAGTGTTTATTAACCCATTACCTCATAGGCTATTTTAAGATCCAACCTCTTGGAATAAATCTACCACAAGAGTACCGCATACGGTACATAATACGCCCACTTGCAAACTTTCTCTGATTCAACATGCCTTATAAGTGTTGACATTTTCTAATCTGTGCTTCAGATCTTGATTTCCATATTAAGGTGATACTATTTTTAAAAAAAAAATGAAGTGAATATCTTATTAAAAAAGTTACAGCTAATTCTCATTTTTGCAGATTTTTGTAAAGTGCAATGGCCATAACTCTGTAAAGACAAACTGAATGAACCTCAACATAAACTCAGCTTCAAATTTTGTTGCTTAAAACATTTGTGTTAAGTTTCATTTATACCATTTTAATAGTTTTCCAAGAAAACAACAGACAAACTAAAAGTTTACCGACAAACAAAGCAACGAACACACGAAGTTCAAGGACCATAACTTTAGAATAAAATGACATATCAAAACCCCCACAATATATGTGAAAATTCACATTAAGGTTTAACCATATAAAAAAAATTGAAGTAAATATCATTTCAAATGAAAAAGTTATGGCAATCCTCATATTTGCTTAGATTTGCATTATTTTTTTAAATGCAAGGGCCATAACTCCGAAACAACAAATCAAATGATCCTCAGAATCGACTTAGCTTCAGGTCTTGATGCATTAAACATGTGTATGAAGTTTCATTAATATCTGTCAAACAGTTTTGCCAGAAAACAGCGTACAAACTATTTGCATATATTTGCATTTTTTTAAGTAAAAGGGCAATAACTCCGAAACGAAAAATCAAATAAACCTCAAAATTGACTCAGCATCAGATCTTGATGCATTAAACATTTTTGTGAAGTTTCATTAATATCTCTCAAATAGTTTTCCCAAAAAACAGCGGACAAACTATTTGCATTATTTTTTAAGGACAAGGGCCATAACTCTGAAACGAAAAATCAAATGATCCTCAGAATCAATTCAGTTTCAGGTCTTGATGCATTAAACATTTGTGTGAAGTTTCATTAATATATCTCAAATAGTTTTCCCAGAAAACAGCGGACAAACTATTTGCATATATTTTAAGGACAAGGGCCATAACTCTGAAATCAAAAATCAAATAAACCTCAGAATCAACTCAGCTTCAGATCTTGATGCATTAAACATTTGTGTGAAGTTTCATTAATATCTGTCAAATAGTTTTCCCAGAAAACAGCGGACAAACTATTTGCATGTATTTGCATTATTTTTAGCTCACCAGAGCACAAAGTGCTCAGGGTGAGCTTTTGTGATCGCCTGATGTCCGTCGTCCGTCGGCGTGCGTCGTTCGTCGTCAACAATTTGAACCTTTAAAGTTCTTCTCCTCTGAATCTACTTGGGTCTCAGCTTTCATCTTTGGCACATAGCATCATATGTAGGTCCTCTACAAAAGTTATATAAATTATACCCCTGGGGTCAAAATTGGCCCTGCCCCAGGGGTTTTCAGTTTTCAATAGAAACATATAGTGAAAACTTTGAACATCATCTCCTCTAAAACTAGAAGGTCCTCAGCTTTCATATTTGGCACATAGCTTCAACTTCAGGACTTCTACAAAAGTTATATAAATTATGCCCCTAGGGTCAAAATTGGTCCCACCCCAGGGATTTCCAGTTTTTAATAGCTGACTGCGTAAACAGCCTATGGGATCACCAGTTATGCATGGGAAAAACTTTAAAAATATTCTTGTCAGAAACTACATGTCCCAGAGCTTAGATATTTGGTGTATAGATTTACTTAGCATAACTTTATGAGTTTTATAAGTATCATAGTTCTGGGGTTAAAATTGGCCCTGCCCTGTGTGTATATACTTCTTTACACCAGAAATTACATTCTAAAGGTTTCTCCTTAATATCACTCTTAGCTGAGACCAGTCAGTCAGACCAGTCAGGAGATCTTATATAATCACCCTTAGCCTGATCAGTAGAGTAGAAATTGTGTTTAGACAAATAACACACACTCATTTAAGATTGAGAAAACTGTGGATAATTCTCAAAATGCAGAATACTCTTAAAGCTTTTTTTCATACATATGCCCTGCATTAAGCTACCAGCTATCAATATAGAGCATATCTGTTGTAAATTTCAGCTTAACTCTTTGCATGCTGGGTAATTTTGTCATCTGCTAAATTGTTGTCTGCAGCATATTCACAAGTTATCCTAACTACACACTTTCTTTCTGAGTTTTTCAGAAGTTCAGTCTCATTGACAAACAGTTCGGATATCAGATCAGGCACCACATTATGTTGGCCCTGATCTGGATCCAAACCGTTTGCATAGGTCATTAGTGGTGGGAGAATCCCACTACACACTTTCTTTCTAAGTTTTTCAGAAGTTCAGTCTCATTGACAATCAGTTTGGATATCAGATCAGGCACCACATTATGTTGGCCCTGATCTGGATCCAAACTGTTTGCATAGGTCATTAGTGGCGGGAGAATCCCACTACACACAGAAGTTCAGTCTCATTTACAAACAATTTGGATATCAGATCCGGCCCCACATTATGTGGGGCCTGATCTGGATCCAAACTGTTTGCATAGGTCATTAGTGGTGGGAGAATCCGCCTCTAGCATCCAAAGAATACAAGTTCCAGTGGTCTAATGCTCTATCCATTCTTTCACTACATTCTTTTAGCATCATGTTCAGGTCCTCTACAAAAGTTATATAAATTGTGTCCCTGGGGTCAAAATTGGCACCGCCCCTGGGGTGTTAAGTTTTCAATAGAAACATATAGTGAAAACTTTGAAAATCTTCTCCTCTTATTGTCTGGTGAGCGATGTCAGGGCCATTCTGGCCCTCTTGTTTAAGTAAAAGGGCCATAACTCCGAAACGACAAATCAAATGAACCTCAGAATCGACTCAGCTTCAGATCTTGATGCATTAAACATTTGTGTGAAGTTTCATTAATATCTCCCAAATAGTTTTCCCAGAAAACAGCGGACAAACTATTTGCATATTTTTTAAGGACAAGGGCCATAACTCTGAAATGAAAAATCAAATGAACCTCAGAATCAACTCAGCTTCAGATCTTGGTGCATTAAACATTTGTTTGAAGTTTCATTAATATCTGTCAAATACTTTTCCCAGAAAACAGCGGAAAAACAAAATGTTGACGGACGAACGAACGAACGAACGAACGAACGAACGTACGAACGAACGAACGGACGGACAGGGCCACAACAATATACGACCACCTTTATCAGGTGGGCGTATAAAAAAGGAGCATTAACCCTTCGCTTGCTATTCACGTCAATATACATACCTGTAAATAGTGAAGACCCTGCAGGAGCTGTCTCATCAGGGTCTGCACTATTTACAAGTTGATTGTGCAACCAGTGCACTCCACAGCAGTCATTGCACAGTGAAATATGTGTACACAGTGAAGATATATGTAATTATACCACAGGGCATGGGCAAAGAAGGGGAAATGTATTTTAAAATTCAGCAAGAGAAGGGTTAGCTTGAGACAAGGAAAATTTTAAGAATTTTGGTAGTTTTGAAAACGTTGTGATAAATAGAACATTTGCTCCACAGGAGCAAATGCTCTATTTATCACAATGGTTTCAAAAAGTGACTTTTGCAGAGGCGTAAAAATGGGTATTTATTGAGGAATGGGTTAAAGTAGGAGTGTTTATTAAGGAGAATGCAGTATTTACAGTAGTTACCTCTTGTTTCTGTTTTTGCATAATCTGTAGACTCAGGGACTCATTCAGTGGGATGACCTTGACTTCATCATATCGGTAACTTGGGGGAACAGCTGCAGACTCCTCTACTGTGAGATAGAAATATACGAGACATGTCATAAGAGAAGGTAATAAAGATCTTAATATAATGCAATCAGTATGAACTATAAACCCAGATCAGCAACTTCGTCATCTGATCCTAGTTGGCTGCAAACTGTATACAGTCAGATCAACTCCCATGTCAGATTAGATACTACAAAGTTTCATAATTAACCCTCTGAAAGCAAAATATTCAAAAAGTAATGGACCATCAGCTTTTAACCCTTTACCTGTTCCATATTCATGTAAGAAATGATGATATCATGAATATTAATAAGATTAGTTTATATAATGGCATATAAACACACGTCATTTTGGCTCCAGCAGAAACTGCAGAATCCTATCTATATTATAACTTATAAGCAAACTGAGCAGACCAGTTGGTTTAACCCTATCCTCCATAAATACGCCTTTCTACGCCTCTGTAAAAGTCACTTTTTGAAACCATTGTGATAAATAGAGCATTTGCTCCCAAGGAGCAAATGCTCTATTTATCACAATGGTTTCAGAACTACAAAATTCTAAATTGTTCCTTTTCTCTATTTAAAGCTCCTTTTCGGTAGATTTATTCAAAGAGGTTGGATCTAAAAATAGCCTATGAGGGAATGGGTTAACCTTTTACTTCATGAATATTCATGCAAGAATTATTGACTACATGAATGTTAATTGATTTTTTTTTTTAAATGACATATAAACAACAGAATTTTTGTTAATGAAAGAATCTGTGGACTCAGATCTATGTTACTTCTTAATTATACTTCATAGGCAAACAGAGCAGACCCTGATCAGCCAGCTCCTACATGAGCCTTCTAATCTGTTTACACTGTTTGCAATGTGTACAGATGTGTTTCTACGATATAAAGGTTTGAAGTCATTTTTTCTATAACTTCTTTTCAAAGGGACATTCTGATCGTCAAACTGTTTGGATCCTGATAAGATGCCGACTCACTTCAAGTTTCATCTGGATCCAAACTGTTTTGTTTCAAACAAGTAAAGTGGACCCATCCGGTTTGGGTCTGCTCTGTTTGCGAAGGTGCATAAATAAAGGCATTTCTATCAGGTAAAGGGTTAAACAGTGTATATTTTTAGCTTTTTGATACTTTATCTCACCATTAACCCTTTCCTCCATATATACGCCTTTCTACACCTTTGCAAACAGAGTAGACCAAGGAGCCATCTGATCAGGGTCTGCTCTGTTTGCTTATGGAATAAAATAGATCTGATTCTATAGTTCCTACTTTCGCAAAAAAAATCATGTATTAATAATAATTTAATATGCCATTTAAAAATTAATCTAATTAATACTCATGATGCTATCATTTCTTACATGAATATTCATGGGGTAACAGCTGTCTGATTAAGGTCTGCTCTATTTGCTCATATGATAGTCTGATTCTCAACTGTTTGCCATGGCCGTAAATTTCCTTAGCTTAAATTTTTAATACAAGACTTAATATTTATAATGGGAGTGACTTTAACCCTTTCCTCCATAAATATGCCTTTCTTACACCTCTGTAAAAATCACCTATTGAAACCATTGTGATCTATTTATCACAATGGTTTCAAACTAAACAAGAGTACCGCATACGGTACATAATACGCCCACTTGCAAACTTTATCCGATTCAACATGCCTTATAAGTGTTGACATTTTCTAATCTGTGCTTCAGATCATGATTTCCATATTAAGGTGATACTATTTTTTAAAAAAATGAAGTGAATATCTTATTAAATAAAAAAGTTACAGCTAATCCTCATTTTTGCAGATTTTTGTAAAGTGCAACGGCCATAACTCTGTAAAGACAAACTGAATGAACCTCAAAATAAACTCAGCTTCACATTTTGTTGCTTAAAACATTTGTATTAAGTTTCATTTATATCATTTTAATAGTTTTCCCAGAAAACAACAGACAAACTAAAAGTTGACTGACTAACAAAGCTACGAACACACGAAGTTCAAGGACCATAACTTTAGAATAAAATTACATATCAAAACCCCCGCAATATATGTGAAAATTCACATTAAGGTTTAACCATATAAAAAATTGAAGTAAATATCATTTCAAATGAAAAAGTTGTGGCCATCTCATATTTGCATAGATTTGCATTATTTTTTTAAATGCAAGGGCCATAACTCCGAAACAACAAATCAAATGATCCTCAGAATCGACTTAGCTTCAGGTCTTGATGCATTAAACATGTGTATGAAGTTTCATTAATATCTGTCAAACAGTTTGACAGAAAACAGCGGACAAACTATTTGCATATATTTGCATTTTTTTTAAGTAAAAGGGCAATAACTCCGAAACGAAAAATCAAATAAACATCAAAATAGACTCAGCATCAGATCTTGATGCATTAAACATTTTTGTGAAGTTTCATTAATATCTCTCAAACAGTTTTCCCAGAAAACAGCGGACAAACTATTAGCATTATTTTTTAAGGACAAGGGCCATAACTCTGAAACGACAAATCAAATGAACATCAGAATCGACTGAGCTTCAGACCTTGATGCATTAAACATTTGTGTGAAGTTTCATTAATATCTCTCGAATAGTTTTCCCAGAAAACAGCGGACAAACTATTTGCATATTTTTTAAGGACAAGGACCATAACTCTGAAATGAAAAATCAAATGAACCTCAGAATCAACTCAGCTTCAGATCTTGATGCATTAAACATTTGTGTGAAGTTTCATTAATATCTCTTAAATAGTTTTCCCAGAAAACAGCGGACAAACTATTTTTCATATTTTTTAAGGACAAGGGCCATAACTCTGAAATGAAAAATCAAATAAACCTAAGAATCAACTCAGCTTCAGATCTTGATGCATTAAACATTTGTGTGAAGTTTAATTAATATCTGTCAAATAGTTTTCCCAGAAAAAAAGCGGACAAACTATTTGCATGTATTTACATTATTTTTTAAGTAAAAGGGCCATAACTCCGAAACGACAAATCAAATGAACCTCAGAATCGACTCAGCTTCAGATCTTGATGCATTAAACATTTGTGTGAAGTTTCATTAATATCTCTTAAACAGTTTTCCCAGAAAACAGCGGACGAACTATTTGCATGTATTTGCATTATTTTTTAAGTAAAAGGGCCATAACTCCGAAAAGACAAATCAAATGAACCTCAGAATCGACTCAGCTTCAGATCTTGATGCATTAAACATTTGTGTGAAGTTTCATTAATATCTCTCAAATAGTTTTCCCAGAAAACAGCGGACAAACTATTTGCATATTTTTTAAGGACAAGGGCCATGACTCCGAAACGAAAAATCAAATGAACCTCAGAATCGACTCAGCTTCAGATCTTGATACATTAAACATTTGTATGAAGTTTCATTAATATCTGTCAAATAGTTTTCCCAGAAAACAGCGGACAAACTATTTGCATGTATTTGCATTATTTTTTAAGTAAAAGGGCCATAACTCCGAAACGACAAATCAAATGAACCTCAGAATCGGCTTAGTTTCAGATCTTGATGCATTAAACATTTGTGTGAAGTTTCATTAATATCTCTCAAATAGTTTTCCCAGAAAACAGCGGACAAACTATTTGCATATTTTTTAAGTAAAAGGGCCATAACTCCGAAACGAAAAATCAAATAAACATCAAAATAGACTCAGCTTCAGATCTTGATGCATTAAACATTTTTGTGAAGTTTCATTAATATCTCTCAAACAGTTTTCCCAGAAAACAGCGGACAAACTATTAGCATTATTTTTTAAGGACAAGGGCCATAACTCTGAAACGACAAATCAAATGAACATCAGAATCGACTCAGCTTCAGATCTTGATGCATTAAACATTTGTGTGAAGTTTCATTAATATCTCTCGAATAGTTTTCCCAGAAAACAGCGGACAAACTATTTGCATATTTTTTAAGGACAAGGACCATAACTCTGAAATGAAAAATCAAATGAACCTCAGAATCAACTCAGCTTCAGATCTTGATGCATTAAACATTTGTGTGAAGTTTCATTAATATCTCTTAAATAGTTTTCCCAGAAAACAGCGGACAAACTATTTTTCATATTTTTTAAGGACAAGGGCCATAACTCTGAAATGAAAAATCAAATAAACCTAAGAATCAACTCAGCTTCAGATCTTGATGCATTAAACATTTGTGTGAAGTTTCATTAATATCTGTCAAATAGGTTTCCCAGAAAAAAAGCGGACAAACTATTCGCATGTATTTGCATTATTTTTTAAGTAAAAGGGCCATAACTCCGAAAAGACAAATCAAATGAACCTCAGAATCGAATCAGCTTCAGATCTTGATGCATTAAACATTTGTGTGAAGTTTCATTAATATCTCTCAAACAGTTTTCTCCGAAAACAGCGGACAAACTATTTGCATATTTTTTAAGGACAAGGGCCGTAACTCTGAAATGAAAAATCAAATGAACCTCAGAATCAACTCAGCTTCAGATCTTGATGCATTAAACATTTGTGTGAAGTTTCATTAATATCTCTCAAATAGTTTTCCCAGAAAACAGCGGACAAACTATTTGCATGTATTTGCATAATTTTTTAAGTAAAAGGGCCATAACTCCGAAACGACAAATCAAATGAACCTCAGAATCGACTCAGCTTCAGATCTTGATGCATTAAACATTTGTGTGAAGTTTCATTAATATCTCTCAAACAGTTTTCCCAGAAAACAGCGGACAAACTATTTGCATGTATTTGCATTATTTTTTAAGTAAAAGGGCCATAACTCCGAAACGACAAATCAAATGAACCTCAGAATCGACTCAGCTTCAGACCTTGATGCATTAAACATTTGTGTGAAGTTTCATTAATATCTCTCAAATAGTTTTCCCAGAAAACAGCGGACAAACTATTTGCATATTTTTTAAGTAAAAGGGCCATAACTCTGAAATGAAAAATCAAATGAACCTCGGAATCAACTCAGCTTCAGATCTTGATGCATTAAACATTTGTGTGAAGTTTCATTAATATCTCTCAAATAGTTTTCCCAGAAAACAGCGGACAAACTATTTGCATATTTTTTAAGGACAAGGGCCATAACTCTGAAATGAAAAATCAAATGAACCTCAGAATCAACTCAGCTTCAGATCTTGATGCATTAAACATTTGTGTGAAGTTTCATTAATATCTCTTAAATAGTTTTCCCAGAAAACAGCGGACAAACTATTTTTCATATTTTTTAAGGACAAGGGCCATAACTCTGAAATGAAAAATCAAATAAACCTAAGAATCAACTCAGCTTCAGATCTTGATGCATTAAACATTTGTGTGAAGTTTCATTAATATCTCTTAAATAGTTTTCCCAGAAAACAGCGGACAAACTATTTTTCATATTTTTTAAGGACAAGGGCCATAACTCTGAAATGAAAAATCAAATAAACCTAAGAATCAACTCAGCTTCAGATCTTGATGCATTAAACATTTGTGTGAAGTTTAATTAATATCTGTCAAATAGTTTTCCCAGAAAAAAAGCGGACAAACTATTTGCATGTATTTACATTATTTTTTAAGTAAAAGGGCCATAACTCCGAAACGACAAATCAAATGAACCTCAGAATCGACTCAGCTTCAGATCTTGATGCATTAAACATTTGTGTGAAGTTTCATTAATATCTCTCAAACAGTTTTCCCAGAAAACAGCGGACAAACTATTTGCATGTATTTGCATTATTTTTTAAGTAAAAGGGCCATAACTCCGAAACGACAAATCAAATGAACCTCAGAATCGACTCAGCTTCAGACCTTGATGCATTAAACATTTGTGTGAAGTTTCATTAATATCTCTCAAATAGTTTTCCCAGAAAACAGCGGACAAACTATTTGCATATTTTTTAAGGACAAGGGCCATTACTCCGAAACGACAAATCAAATGAACCTCAGAATCAACTCAGCTTCAAATCTTGATGCATTAAACATTTGTGTGAAGTTTCATTAATATCTGTCAAATAGTTTTCCCAGACAAAAAGCGGACAAACTATTTGCATGTATTTGCATTATTTTTTAAGTAAAAGGGCCATAACTCAGAAACGACAAATCAAATGAACCTCAGAATCGGCTTAGTTTCAGATCTTGATGCATTAAACATTTGTGTGAAGTTTCATTAATATCTCTCAAATAGTTTTCCCAGAAAACAGCGGACAAACTATTTGCATATTTTTTAAGTAAAAGGGCCATAACTCCGAAACGAAAAATCAAATAAACATCAAAATAGACTCAGCTTCAGATCTTGATGCATTAAACATTTTTGTGAAGTTTCATTAATATTTCTCAAACAGTTTTCCCAGAAAACAGCGGACAAACTATTATCATTATTTTTTAAGGACAAGGGCCATAACTCTGAAACGACAAATCAAATGAACATCAGAATCGACTCAGCTTCAGATCTTGATGCATTAAACATTTGTGTGAAGTTTCATTAATATCTCTCAAATAGTTTTCCCAGAAAACAGCGGACAAACTATTTGCATATTTTTTAAGGACAAGGACCATAACTCTGAAATGAAAAATCAAATGAACCTCAGAATCAACTCAGCTTCAGATCTTGATGCATTAAACATTTGTGTGAAGTTTCATTAATATCTCTTAAATAGTTTTCCCAGAAAACAGCGGACAAACTATTTTTCATATTTTTTAAGGACAAGGGCCATAACTCTGAAATGAAAAATCAAATAAACCTAAGAATCAACTCAGCTTCAGATCTTGATGCATTAAACATTTGTGTGAAGTTTCATTAATATCTGTCAAATAGTTTTCCCAGAAAAAAAGCGGACAAACTATTCGCATGTATTTGCATTATTTTTTAAGTAAAAGGGCCATAACTCCGAAACGACAAATCAAATGAACCTCAGAATCGACTCAGCTTCGGATATTGATGCATTAAACATTTGTGTGAAGTTTCATTAATATCTCTCAAACAGTTTTCTCCGAAAACAGCGGACAAATTATTTGCATATTTTTTAAGGACAAGGGCGGTAACTCTGAAATGAAAAATCAAATGAACCTCAGAATCAACTCAGCTTCAGATCTTGATGCATTAAACATTTGTGTGAAGTTTCATTAATATCTGTCAAATAGTTTTCCCAGAAAAAAAGCGGACAAACTATTTGCATGTATTTGCATTATTTTTTAAGTAAAAGGGCCATAACTCCGAAACGACAAATCAAATGAACCTCAGAATCGGCTTTGTTTCAGATCTTGATGCATTAAACATTTGTGTGAAGTTTCATTAATATCTCTCAAATAGTTTTCCCAGAAAACAGCGGACAAACTATTTGCATATTTTTTAAGTAAAAGGGCCATAACTCTGAAATGAAAAATCAAATGAACCTCGGAATCAACTCAGCTTCAGATCTTGATGCATTAAACATTTGTGTGAAGTTTCATTAATATCTCTCAAATAGTTTTCCCAGAAAACAGCGGACAAACTATTTGCATATTTTTTAAGGACAAGGGCCATAACTCTGAAATGAAAAATCAAATGAACCTCAGAATCAACTCAGCTTCAGATCTTGATGCATTAAACATTTGTGTGAAGTTTCATTAATATCTCTTAAATAGTTTTCCCAGAAAACAGCGGACAAACTATTTTTCATATTTTTTAAGGACAAGGGCCATAACTCTGAAATGAAAAATCAAATAAGCCTAAGAATCAACTCAGCTTCAGATCTTGATGCATTAAACATTTGTGTGAAGTTTAATTAATATCTGTCAAATAGTTTTCCCAGAAAAAAAGCGGACAAACTATTTGCATGTATTTACATTATTTTTTAAGTAAAAGGGCCATAACTCCGAAACGACAAATCAAATGAACCTCAGAATCGGCTTAGTTTCAGATCTTGATGCATTAAACATTTTTGTGAAGTTTCATTAATATCTCTCAAATAGTTTTCCCAGAAAACAGCGGACAAACTATTTGCATATTTTTTAAGTAAAAGGGCCATAACTCTGAAATGAAAAATCAAATGAACCTCGGAATCAACTCAGCTTCAGATCTTGATGCATTAAACATTTGTGTGAAGTTTCATTAATATCTCTCAAATAGTTTTCCCAGAAAACAGCGGACAAACTATTTGCATATTTTTTAAGGACAAGGACCATAACTCTGAAATGAAAAATCAAATGAACCTCAGAATCAACTCAGCTTCAGATCTTGATGCATTAAACATTTGTGTGAAGTTTCATTAATATCTCTTAAATAGTTTTCCCAGAAAACAGCGGACAAACTATTTTTCATATTTTTTAAGGACAAGGGCCATAACTCTGAAATGAAAAATCAAATAAACCTAAGAATCAACTCAGCTTCAGATCTTGATGCATTAAACATTTGTGTGAAGTTTCATTAATATCTCTCAAATAGTTTTCCCAGAAAAAAAGCGGACAAACTATTCGCATGTATTTGCATTATTTTTTAAGTAAAAGGGCCATAACTCCGAAACAACAAATCAAATGAACCTCAGAATCGACTCAGCTTCAGATATTGATGCATTAAACATTTGTGTGAAGTTTCATTAATATCTCTCAAACAGTTTTCTCCGAAAACAGCGGACAAATTATTTGCATATTTTTTAAGGACAAGGGCCGTAACTCTGAAATGAAAAATCAAATGAACCTCAGAATCAACTCAGCTTCAGATCTTGATGCATTAAACATTTGTGTGAAGTTTCATTAATATCTGTCAAATAGTTTTCCCAGAAAAAAAGCGGACAAACTATTTGCATGTATTTGCATTATTTTTTAAGTAAAAGGGCCATAACTCCGAAACGACAAATCAAATGAACCTCAGAATCGGCTTAGTTTCAGATCTTGATGCATTAAACATTTTTGTGAAGTTTCATTAATATCTCTCAAATAGTTTTCCCAGAAAACAGCGGACAAACTATTTGCATATTTTTTAAGTAAAAGGGCCATAACTCTGAAATGAAAAATCAAATGAACCTCGGAATCAACTCAGCTTCAGATCTTGATGCATTAAACATTTGTGTGAAGTTTCATTAATATCTCTTAAATAGTTTTCCCAGAAAACAGCGGACAAACTATTTTTCATATTTTTTAAGGACAAGGGCCATAACTCTGAAATGAAAAATCAAATAAACCTAAGAATCAACTCAACTTCAGATCTTGATGCATTAAACATTTGTGTGAAGTTTCATTAATATCTCTTAAATAGTTTTCCCAGAAAAAAAGCGGACAAACTATTTGCATGTATTTACATTATTTTTTAAGTAAAAGGGCCATAACTCCGAAACGACAAATCAAATGAACCTCAGAATCGACTCAGCTTCAGATCTTGATGCATTAAACATTTGTGTGAAGTTTCATTAATATCTCTCAAACAGTTTTCCCAGAAAACAGCGGACAAACTATTTGCATGTATTTGCATTATTTTTTAAGTAAAAGGGCCATAACTCCGAAACGACAAATCAAATGAACCTCAGAATCGACTCAGCTTCAGACCTTGATGCATTAAACATTTGTGTGAAGTTTCATTAATATCTCTTAAATAGTTTTCCCAGAAAACAGCGGACAAACTATTTGCATATTTTTTAAGGACAAGGGCCATTACTCCGAAACGACAAATCAAATGAACCTCAGAATCAACTCAGCTTCAAATCTTGATGCATTAAACATTTGTGTGAAGTTTCATTAATATCTGTCAAATAGTTTTCCCAGAAAAAAAGCGGACAAACTATTTGCATGTATTTGCATTATTTTTTAAGTAAAAGGGCCATAACTCAGAAACGACAAATCAAATGAACCTCAGAATCGGCTTAGTTTCAGATCTTGATGCATTAAACATTTGTGTGAAGTTTCATTAATATCTCTCAAATAGTTTTCCCAGAAAACAGCGGACAAACTATTTGCATATTTTTTAAGTAAAAGGGCCATAACTCCGAAACGAAAAATCAAATAAACATCAAAATAGACTCAGCTTCAGATCTTGATGCATTAAACATTTTTGTGAAGTTTCATTAATATCTCTCAAACAGTTTTCCCAGAAAACAGCGGACAAACTATTAGCATTATTTTTTAAGGACAAGGGCCATAACTCTGAAACGACAAATCAAATGAACATCAGAATCGACTCAGCTTCAGATCTTGATGCATTAAACATTTGTGTGAAGTTTCATTAATATCTCTCAAATAGTTTTCCCAGAAAACAGCGGACAAACTATTTGCATATTTTTTAAGGACAAGGACCATAACTCTGAAATGAAAAATCAAATGAACCTCAGAATCAACTCAGCTTCAGATCTTGATGCATTAAACATTTGTGTGAAGTTTCATTAATATCTCTTAAATAGTTTTCCCAGAAAACAGCGGACAAACTATTTTTCATATTTTTTAAGGACAAGGGCCATAACTCTGAAATGAAAAATCAAATAAACCTAAGAATCAACTCAGCTTCAGATCTTGATGCATTAAACATTTATGTGAAGTTTCATTAATATCTGTTAAATAGTTTTCCCAGAAAAAAAGCGGACAAACTATTTGCATGTATTTGCATTATTTTTTAAGTAAAAGGGCCATAACTCCGAAACGACAAATCAAATGAACCTCAGAATCGACTCAGCTTCAGATCTTGATGCATTAAACATTTGTGTGAAGTTTCATTAATATCTCTCAAACAGTTTTCTCCGTAAACAGCGGACAAACTATTTGCATATTTTTTAAGGACAAGGGCCGTAACTCTGAAATGAAAAATCAAATGAACCTCAGAATCAACTCAGCTTCAGATCTTGATGCATTAAACATTTGTGTGAAGTTTCATTAATATCTGTCAAATAGTTTTCCCAGAAAAAAAGCGGACAAACTATTTGCATGTATTTGCATTATTTTTTAAGTAAAAGGGCCATAACTCCGAAACGACAAATCAAATGAACCTCAGAATCGGCTTAGTTTCAGATCTTGATGCATTAAACATTTGTGTGAAGTTTCATTAATATCTCTCAAATAGTTTTCCCAGAAAACAGCGGACAAACTATTTGCATATTTTTTAAGTAAAAGGGCCATAACTCTGAAATGAAAAATCAAATGAACCTCGGAATCAACTCAGCTTCAGATCTTGATGCATTAAACATTTGTGTGAAGTTTCATTAATATCTCCCAAATAGTTTTCCCAGAAAACAGCGGACAAACTATTTGCATATTTTTTAAGGACAAGGGCCATAACTCTGAAATGAAAAATCAAATGAACCTCAGAATCAACTCAGCTTCAGATCTTGATGCATTAAACATTTGTGTGAAGTTTCATTAATATCTCTTAAATAGTTTTCCCAGAAAACAGCGGACAAACTATTTTTCATATTTTTTAAGGACAAGGGCCATAACTCTGAAATGAAAAATCAAATAAACCTAAGAATCAACTCAGCTTCAGATCTTGATGCATTAAACATTTGTGTGAAGTTTAATTAATATCTGTCAAATAGTTTTCCCAGAAAAAAAGCGGACAAACTATTTGCATGTATTTACATTATTTTTTAAGTAAAAGGGCCATAACTCCGAAACGACAAATCAAATGAACCTCAGAATCGACTCAGCTTCAGATCTTGATGCATTAAACATTTGTGTGAAGTTTCATTAATATCTCTCAAACAGTTTTCCCAGAAAACAGCGGACAAACTATTTGCATGTATTTGCATTATTTTTTAAGTAAAAGGGCCATAACTCCGAAACGACAAATCAAATGAACCTCAGAATCGACTCAGCTTCAGACCTTGATGCATTAAACATTTGTGTGAAGTTTCATTAATATCTCTTAAATAGTTTTCCCAGAAAACAGCGGACAAACTATTTGCATATTTTTTAAGGACAAGGGTCATTACTCCGAAACGACAAATCAAATGAACCTCAGAATCAACTCAGCTTCAAATCTTGATGCATTAAACATTTGTGTGAAGTTTCATTAATATCTGTCAAATAGTTTTCCCAGAAAAAAAGCGGACAAACTATTTGCATGTATTTGCATTATTTTTTAAGTAAAAGGGCCATAACTCAGAAACGACAAATCAAATGAACCTCAGAATCGGCTTAGTTTCAGATCTTGATGCATTAAACATTTGTGTGAAGTTTCATTAATATCTCTCAAATAGTTTTCCCAGAAAACAGCGGACAAACTATTTGCATATTTTTTAAGGACAAGGGCCATAACTCCGAAACGAAAATTCAAATAAACATCAAAATAGACTCAGCTTCAGATCTTGATGCATTAAACATTTTTGTGAAGTTTCATTAATATCTCTCAAACAGTTTTCCCAGAAAACAGCGGACAAACTATTAGCATTATTTTTTAAGGACAAGGGCCATAACTCTGAAACGACAAATCAAATGAACATCAGAATCGACTCAGCTTCAGATCTTGATGCATTAAACATTTGTGTGAAGTTTCATTAATATCTCTCAAATAGTTTTCCCAGAAAACAGCGGACAAACTATTTGCATATTTTTTAAGGACAAGGACCATAACTCTGAAATGAAAAATCAAATGAACCTCAGAATCAACTCAGCTTCAGATCTTGATGCATTAAACATTTGTGTGAAGTTTCATTAATATCTCTCAAACAGTTTTCTCAGAAAACAGCGGACAAACTATTTGCATATTTTTTAAGGACAAGGGCCGTAACTCTGAAATGAAAAATCAAATGAACCTCAGAATCAACTCAGCTTCAGATCTTGATGCATTAAACATTTGTGTGAAGTTTCATTAATATCTCTCAAATAGTTTTCCCAGAAAAAAAGCGGACAAACTATTTGCATGTATTTGCATTATTTTTTAAGTAAAAGGGCCATAACTCCGAAACGACAAATCAAATGAACATCAGAATCGACTCAGCTTCAGACCTTGATGCATTAAACATTTGTGTAAAGTTTCATTAATATCTGTCAAATAGTTTTCCCAGAAAACAGCGGACAAACTATTTGCATATTTTTTAAGGACAAGGGCCATTACTCCGAAACGACAAATCAAATGAACCTCAGAATCAACTCAGCTTCAAATCTTGATGCATTAAACATTTGTGTGAAGTTTCATTAATATCTGTCAAATAGTTTTAACAGAAAAAAAGCGGACAAACTATTTGCATGTATTTGCATTATTTTTTAAGTAAAAGGGCCATAACTCCGAAACGACAAATCAAATGAACCTCAGAATCGGCTTAGTTTCAGATCTTGATGCATTAAACATTTGTGTGAAGTTTCATTAATATCTCTCAAATAGTTTTCCCAGAAAACAGCGGACAAACTATTTGCATATTTTTTAAGTAAAAGGGCCATAACTCTGAAATGAAAAATCAAATAAACCTCGGAATCAACTCAGCTTCAGATCTTGATGCATTAAACATTTGTGTGAAGTTTCATTAATATCTCTCAAATAGTTTTCCCAGAAAACAGCGGACAAACTATTTGCATATTTTTTAAGGACAAGGGCCATAACTCTGAAATGAAAAATCAAATGAACCTCAGAATCAACTCAGCTTCAGATCTTGATGCATTAAACATTTGTGTGAAGTTTCATTAATATCTCTTAAATAGTTTTCCCAGAAAACAGCGGACAAACTATTTTTCATATTTTTTAAGGACAAGGGCCATAACTCTGAAATGAAAAATCAAATAAACCTAAGAATCAACTCAGCTTCAGATCTTGATGCATTAAACATTTGTGTGAAGTTTAATTAATATCTGTCAAATAGTTTTCCCAGAAAAAAAGCGGACAAACTATTTGCATGTATTTACATTATTTTTTAAGTAAAAGGGCCACTACTCCGAAACGACAAATCAAATGAACCTCAGAATCAACTCAGCTTCAAATCTTGATGCATTAAACATTTGTGTGAAGTTTCATTAATATCTGTCAAATAGTTTTCCCAGAAAAAAAGCGGACAAACTATTTGCATGTATTTGCATTATTTTTTAAGTAAAAGGGCCATAACTCAGAAACGACAAATCAAATGAACCTCAGAATCGGCTTAGTTTCAGATCTTGATGCATTAAAGAGGAAGTCCCTACAATGCTCGCATATTTTCAATAATATCATAAAACTTGGTATTTGTTATGCTCTATCATTATTATGAAGGTTCCCAATTTGAACATATATCGAAAAATGCCCCTGTGATACAAATAAACCGATTTCATCAGTACTGATAATTTTTGTTCTACAACACAATATTATCGGCCTTTTCCGTTAAATTCTTCCGCGTTTTGCCGATGATCACCCGATCCCTCCATTGTTTACGTAATAGCTTTCTCGGAAGTGGTCGGAGAATCGCGAATAGGGCGAACAGTTACGAAACTAAAACCCAACCCGAATAAAACTGAAACTTCGGGTAGTAAAACCGGGATCGGCGATATCAAACACATGGATGTTTTGTCATTATAAACGGTAATTGGATGGGGCTTTTTGCGATATACTACTTTTCAGCATATAAATAAATGAGTTTTGTATATTTTAAGTGTTTATGAAACGCGTCAAATGTAGGGACATCCCCTTTAAACATTTGTGTGAAGTTTCATTAATATCTCTCAAATAGTTTTCCCAGAAAACAGCGGACAAACTATTTGCATATTTTTTAAGTAAAAGGGCCATAACTCCGAAACGATAAATCAAATAAACATCAAAATAGACTCAGCTTCAGATCTTGATGCATTAAACATTTTTGTGAAGTTTCATTAATATCTCTCAAACAGTTTTCCCAGAAAACAGCGGACAAACTATTAGCATTATTTTTTAAGGACAAGGGCCATAACTCTGAAACGACAAATCAAATGAACATCAGAATCGACTCAGCTTCAGATCTTGATGCATTAAACATTTGTGTGAAGTTTCATTAATATCTCTCAAATAGTTTTCCCAGAAAACAGCGGACAAACTATTTGCATATTTTTTAAGGACAAGGACCATAACTCTGAAATGAAAAATCAAATGAACCTCAGAATCAACTCAGCTTCAGATCTTGATGCATTAAACATTTGTGTGAAGTTTCATTAATATCTCTCAAATAGTTTTCTCAGAAAACAGCGGACAAACTATTTGCATATTTTTTAAGGACAAGGGCCGTAACTCTGAAATGAAAAATCAAATGAACCTCAGAATCAACTCAGCTTCAGATCTTGATGCATTAAACATTTGTGTGAAGTTTCATTAATATCTCTCAAATAGTTTTCCCAGAAAACAGCGGACAAACTATTTGCATGTATTTGCATTATTTTTAAAGTAAAAGGGCCATAACTCCGAAACGACAAATCAAATGAACATCAGAATCGACTCAGCTTTAGACCTTGATGCATTAAACATTTGTGTGAAGTTTCATTAATATCTCTCAAAGAGTTTTCCCAGAAAACAGCGGACAAACTATTTGCATATTTTTTAAGGACAAGGGCCATAACTCTGAAATGACAAATCAAATGAACCTCAGAATCAACTCAGCTTCAGATCTTGATGCATTAAACATTTGTGTGAAGTTTCATTAATATCTCTTAAATAGTTTTCCCAGAAAACAGCGGACAAACTATTTTTCATATTTTTTAAGGACAAGAGCCATAACTCTGAAATGAAAAATCAAATAAACCTCAGAATCAACTCAGCTTCAGATCTTGATGCATTAAACATTTGTGTGAAGTTTCATTAATATCTCTCAAATAGTTTTCCCAGAAAACAGCGGACAAACTATTTGCATGTATTTGCATTATTTTTTAAGTAAAAGGGCCATAACTCCGAAACGACAAATCAAATGAACCTCAGAATCGACTTAGTTTCAGATCTTGATGCATTAAACATTTGTGTGAAGTTTCATTAATATCTCTCAAATAGTTTTCCCAGAAAACAGCGGACAAACTATTTGCATATTTTTTAAGGACAAGGGCCATAACTCTGAAATGAAAAATCAAATGAACCTCGGAATCAACTCAGCTTCAGATCTTGATGCATTAAACATTTCTGTGAAGTTTCATTAATATCTCTCAAATAGTTTTCCCAGAAAACTGCGGACAAACTATTTGCATATTTTTTAAGTAAAAGGGCCATAACTCTGAAATGAAATATCAAATGAACCTCGGAATCAACTCAGCTTCAGATCTTGATGCATTTAACATTTGTGTGAAGTTTCATTAATATCTCTCAAATAGTTTTTCCAGAAAACAGCGGACAAACTATTTGCATTATTTTTTAAGTAAAAGGGCCATAACTCTGAAACGACAAATCAAATGAACCTCAGAATCGACTCAGCTTCAGATCTTGATGCATTAAACATTTGTGTGAAGTTTCATTAATATCTCTCAAACAGTTTTCCCAGAAAACAGCGGACAAACTATTTGCATGTATTTGCATTATTTTTTAAGTAAAAGGGTCATAACTCCGAAACGACAAATCAAATGAACCTCAGAATCGACTCAGCTTCAGACCTTGATGCATTAAACATTTGTGTGAAGTTTCATTAATATCTCTCAAATAGTTTTCCCAGAAAACAGCGGACAAACTATTTGCATATTTTTTAAGGACAAGGGCCATTACTCCGAAACGACAAATCAAATGAACCTCAGAATCAACTCAGCTTCAAATCTTGATGCATTAAACATTTGTGTGAAGTTTCATTAATATCTGTCAAATAGTTTTCCCAGAAAAAAAGCGGACAAACTATTTGCATGTATTTGCATTATTTTTTAAGTAAAAGGGCCATAACTCCGAAACGACAAATCAAATGAACCTCAGAATCGGCTTAGTTTCAGATCTTGATGCATTAAACATTTGTGTGAAGTTTCATTAATATCTCTCAAATAGTTTTCCCAGAAAACAGCGGACAAACTATTTGCATATTTTTTAAGTAAAAGGGCCATAACTCTGAAATGAAAAATCAAATGAACCTCGGAATCAACTCAGCTTCAGATCTTGATGCATTAAACATTTGTGTGAAGTTTCATTAATATCTCTCAAATAGTTTTCCCAGAAAACAGCGGACAAACTATTTGCATATTTTTTAAGGACAAGGGCCATAACTCTGAAATGAAAAATCAAATGAACCTCAGAATCAACTCAGCTTCAGATCTTGATGCATTAAACATTTGTGTGAAGTTTCATTAATATCTCTCAAATAGTTTTCCCAGAAAACAGCGGACAAACTATTTTTCATATTTTTTAAGGACAAGGGCCATAACTCTGAAATGAAAAATCAAATAAACCTAAGAATCAACTCAGCTTCAGATCTTGATGCATTAAACATTTGTGTGAAGTTTCATTAATATCTGTCAAATAGTTTTCCCAGAAAAAAAGCGGACAAACTATTCGCATGTATTTGCATTATTTTTTAAGTAAAAGGGCCATAACTCCGAAACGACAAATCAAATGAACCTCAGAATCGACTCAGCTTCAGATCTTGATGCATTAAACATTTGTGTGAAGTTTCATTAATATCTCTCAAACAGTTTTCTCAGAAAACAGCGGACAAACTATTTGCATATTTTTTAAGGACAAGGGCCGTAACTCTGAAATGAAAAATCAAATGAACCTCAGAATCAACTCAGCTTCAGATCTTGATGCATTAAACATTTGTGTGAAGTTTCATTAATATTTCTCAAATAGTTTTCCCAGAAAACAGCGGACAAACTATTTGCATGTATTTGCATTATTTTTTAAGTAAAAGGGCCATAACTCCGAAACGACAAATCAAATGAACATCAGAATCGACTCAGCTTCAGACCTTGATGCATTAAACATTTGTGTAAAGTTTCATTAATATCTCTCAAATAGTTTTCCCAGAAAACAGCAGACAAACTATTTGCATATTTTTTAAGGACAAGGGCCATTACTCCAAAACGACAAATCAAATGAACCTCAGAATCAACTCAGCTTCAGATCTTGATGCATTAAACATTTGTGTGAAGTTTCATTAATATCTGTCAAATAGTTTTCCCAGAAAAAAAGCGGACAAACTATTTGCATGTATTTGCATTATTTTTTAAGTAAAAGGGCCATAACTCAGAAACGACAAATCAAATGAACCTCAGAATCGGCTTAGTTTCAGATCTTGATGCATTAAACATTTGTGTGAAGTTTCATTAATATCTCTCAAATAGTTTTCCCAGAAAACAGCGGACAAACTATTTGCATATTTTTTAAGTAAAAGGGCCATAACTCTGAAATGAAAAATCAAATGAACCTCAGAATCAACTCAGCTTCAGATCTTGATGCATTAAACATTTGTGTGAAGTTTCATTAATATCTCTCAAATAGTTTTCCCAGAAAACAGCGGACAAACTATTTGCATGTATTTGCATTATTTTTTAAGTAAAAGGGCCATAACTCCGAAACGACAAATCAAATGAACCTCAGAATCGACTTAGTTTCAGATCTTGATGCATTAAACATTTGTGTGAAGTTTCATTAATATCTCTCAAATAGTTTTCCCAGAAAACAGCGGACAAACTATTTGCATATTTTTTAAGGACAAGGGCCATAACTCTGAAATGAAAAATCAAATGAACCTCGGAATCAACTCAGCTTCAGATCTTGATGCATTAAACATTTCTGTGAAGTTTCATTAATATCTCTCAAATAGTTTTCCCAGAAAACTGCGGACAAACTATTTGCATATTTTTTAAGTAAAAGGGCCATACCTCTGAAATGAAATATCAAATGAACCTCGGAATCAACTCAGCTTCAGATCTTGATGCATTTAACATTTGTGTGAAGTTTCATTAATATCTCTCAAATAGTTTTTCCAGAAAACAGCGGACAAACTATTTGCATTATTTTTTAAGTAAAAGGGCCATAACTCTGAAACGACAAATCAAATGAACCTCAGAATCGACTCAGCTTCAGATCTTGATGCATTAAACATTTGTGTGAAGTTTCATTAATATCTCTCAAACAGTTTTCCCAGAAAACAGCGGACAAACTATTTGCATGTATTTGCATTATTTTTTAAGTAAAAGGGTCATAACTCCGAAACGACAAATCAAATGAACCTCAGAATCGACTCAGCTTCAGACCTTGATGCATTAAACATTTGTGTGAAGTTTCATTAATATCTCTCAAATAGTTTTCCCAGAAAACAGCGGACAAACTATTTGCATATTTTTTAAGGACAAGGGCCATTACTCCGAAACGACAAATCAAATGAACCTCAGAATCAACTCAGCTTCAAATCTTGATGCATTAAACATTTGTGTGAAGTTTCATTAATATCTGTCAAATAGTTTTCCCAGAAAAAAAGC
Source organism: Azorinus chamasolen (assembly GCA_963576725.1). Lineage (NCBI taxonomy): Eukaryota > Metazoa > Mollusca > Bivalvia > Cardiida > Solecurtidae > Azorinus > Azorinus chamasolen. The sequence goes on from OY755240.1 coordinate 23,087,936, forward strand.
GGACAAACTATTTGCATGTATTTGCATTATTTTTTAAGTAAAAGGGCCATAACTCAGAAACGACAAATCAAATGAACCTCAGAATCGGCTTAGTTTCAGATCTTGATGCATTAAAGAGGAAGTCCCTACAATGCTCGCATATTTTCAATAATATCATAAAACTTGGTATTTGTTATGCTCTATCATTATTATGAAGGTTCCCAATTTGAACATATATCGAAAAATGCCCCTGTGATACAAATAAACCGATTTCATCAGTACTGATAATTTTTGTTCTACAACACAATATTATCGGCCTTTTCCGTTAAATTCTTCCGCGTTTTGCCGATGATCACCCGATCCCTCCATTGTTTACGTAATAGCTTTCTCGGAAGTGGTCGGAGAATCGCGAATAGGGCGAACAGTTACGAAACTAAAACCCAACCCGAATAAAACTGAAACTTCGGGTAGTAAAACCGGGATCGGCGATATCAAACACATGGATGTTTTGTCATTATAAACGGTAATTGGATGGGGCTTTTTGCGATATACTACTTTTCAGCATATAAATAAATGAGTTTTGTATATTTTAAGTGTTTATGAAACGCGTCAAATGTAGGGACATCCCCTTTAAACATTTGTGTGAAGTTTCATTAATATCTCTCAAATAGTTTTCCCAGAAAACAGCGGACAAACTATTTGCATATTTTTTAAGTAAAAGGGCCATAACTCCGAAACGACAAATCAAATAAACATCAAAATAGACTCAGCTTCAGATCTTGATGCATTAAACATTTTTGTGAAGTTTCATTAATATCTCTCAAACAGTTTTCCCAGAAAACAGCGGACAAACTATTAGCATTATTTTTTAAGGACAAGGGCCATAACTCTGAAACGACAAATCAAATGAACATCAGAATCGACTCAGCTTCAGATCTTGATGCATTAAACATTTGTGTGAAGTTTCATTAATATCTCTCAAATAGTTTTCCCAGAAAACAGCGGACAAACTATTTGCATATTTTTTAAGGACAAGGACCATAACTCTGAAATGAAAAATCAAATGAACCTCAGAATCAACTCAGCTTCAGATCTTGATGCATTAAACATTTGTGTGAAGTTTCATTAATATCTCTTAAATAGTTTTCCCAGAAAACAGCGGACAAACTATTTTTCATATTTTTTAAGGACAAGGGCCATAACTCTGAAATGAAAAATCAAATAAACCTAAGAATCAACTCAGCTTCAGATCTTGATGCATTAAACATTTGTGTGAAGTTTCATTAATATCTGTCAAATAGTTTTCCCAGAAAAAAAGCGGACAAACTATTCGCATGTATTTGCATTATTTTTTAAGTAAAAGGGCCATAACTCCGAAACGACAAATCAAATGAACCTCAGAATCGACTCAGCTTCAGATCTTGATGCATTAAACATTTGTGTGAAGTTTCATTAATATCTCTCAAATAGTTTTCCCAGAAAACAGCGGACAAACTATTTGCATGTATTTGCATTATTTTTTAAGTAAAAGGGCCATAACTCCGAAACGACAAATCAAATGAACATCAGAATCGACTCAGCTTCAGACCTTGATGCATTAAACATTTGTGTGAAGTTTCATTAATATCTCTCAAACAGTTTTCTCAGAAAACAGCGGACAAACTATTTGCATATTTTTTAAGGACAAGGGCCATAACTCTGAAATGAAAAATCAAATGAACCTCAGAATCAACTCAGCTTCAGATCTTGATGCATTAAACATTTGTGTGAAGTTTCATTAATATCTCTCAAATAGTTTTCCCAGAAAACAGCGGACAAACTATTTGCATGTATTTGCATTATTTTTTAAGTAAAAGGGCCATAACTCCGAAACGACAAATCAAATGAACATCAGAATCGAATCAGCTTCAGACCTTGATGCATTAAACATTTGTGTGAAGTTTCATTAATATCTCTCAAATAGTTTTCCCAGAAAACAGCGGACAAACTATTTGCATATTTTTTAAGGACAAGGGCCATAACTCTGAAATGAAAAATCAAATGAACCTCAGAATCAACTCAGCTTCAGATCTTGATGCATTAAACATTTGTGTGAAGTTTCATTAATATCTCTTAAATAGTTTTCCCAGAAAACAGCGGACAAACTATTTTTCATATTTTTTAAGGACAAGAGCCATAACTCTGAAATGAAAAATCAAATAAACCTCAGAATCAACTCAGCTTCAGATCTTGATGCATTAAACATTTGTGTGAAGTTTCATTAATATCTCTCAAATAGTTTTCCCAGAAAACAGCGGACAAACTATTTGCATGTATTTGCATTATTTTTTAAGTAAAAGGGCCATAACTCCGAAACGACAAATCAAATGAACCTCAGAATCGACTTAGTTTCAGATCTTGATGCATTAAACATTTGTGTGAAGTTTCATTAATATCTCTCAAATAGTTTTCCCAGAAAACAGCGGACAAACTATTTGCATATTTTTTAAGGACAAGGGCCATAACTCTGAAATGAAAAATCAAATGAACCTCGGAATCAACTCAGCTTCAGATCTTGATGCATTAAACATTTCTGTGAAGTTTCATTAATATCTCTCAAATAGTTTTCCCAGAAAACTGCGGACAAACTATTTGCATATTTTTTAAGTAAAAGGGCCATAACTCTGAAATGAAATATCAAATGAACCTCGGAATCAACTCAACTTCAGATCTTGATGCATTTAACATTTGTGTGAAGTTTCATTAATATCTCTCAAATAGTTTTTCCAGAAAACAGCGGACAAACTATTTGCATTATTTTTTAAGTAAAAGGGCCATAACTCTGAAACGACAAATCAAATGAACCTCAGAATCGACTCAGCTTCAGATCTTGATGCATTAAACATTTGTGTGAAGTTTCATTAATATCTCTCAAACAGTTTTCCCAGAAAACAGCGGACAAACTATTTGCATGTATTTGCATTATTTTTTAAGTAAAAGGGTCATAACTCCGAAACGACAAATCAAATGAACCTCAGAATCGACTCAGCTTCAGACCTTGATGCATTAAACATTTGTGTGAAGTTTCATTAATATCTCTCAAATAGTTTTCCCAGAAAACAGCGGACAAACTATTTGCATATTTTTTAAGGACAAGGGCCATTACTCCGAAACGACAAATCAAATGAACCTCAGAATCAACTCAGCTTCAAATCTTGATGCATTAAACATTTGTGTGAAGTTTCATTAATATCTGTCAAATAGTTTTCCCAGAAAAAAAGCGGACAAACTATTTGCATGTATTTGCATTATTTTTTAAGTAAAAGGGCCATAACTCAGAAACGACAAATCAAATGAACCTCAGAATCGGCTTAGTTTCAGATCTTGATGCATTAAACATTTGTGTGAAGTTTCATTAATATCTCTCAAATAGTTTTCCCAGAAAACAGCGGACAAACTATTTGCATATTTTTTAAGTAAAAGGGCCATAACTCTGAAATGAAAAATCAAATGAACCTCGGAATCAACTCAGCTTCAGATCTTGATGCATTAAACATTTGTGTGAAGTTTCATTAATATCTCTCAAATAGTTTTCCCAGAAAACAGCGGACAAACTATTTGCATATTTTTTAAGGACAAGGGCCATAACTCTGAAATGAAAAATCAAATGAACCTCAGAATCAACTCAGCTTCAGATCTTGATGCATTAAACATTTGTGTGAAGTTTCATTAATATCTCTTAAATAGTTTTCCCAGAAAACAGCGGACAAACTATTTTTCATATTTTTTAAGGACAAGAGCCATAACTCTGAAATGAAAAATCAAATAAACCTCAGAATCAACTCAGCTTCAGATCTTGATGCATTAAACATTTGTGTGAAGTTTCATTAATATCTCTCAAATAGTTTTCCCAGAAAACAGCGGACAAACTATTTGCATGTATTTGCATTATTTTTTAAGTAAAAGGGCCATAACTCCGAAACGACAAATCAAATGAACCTCAGAATCGACTTAGTTTCAGATCTTGATGCATTAAACATTTGTGTGAAGTTTCATTAATATCTCTCAAATAGTTTTCCCAGAAAACAGCGGACAAACTATTTGCATATTTTTTAAGGACAAGGGCCATAACTCTGAAATGAAAAATCAAATGAACCTCGGAATCAACTCAGCTTCAGATCTTGATGCATTAAACATTTCTGTGAAGTTTCATTAATATCTCTCAAATAGTTTTCCCAGAAAACTGCGGACAAACTATTTGCATATTTTTTAAGTAAAAGGGCCATAACTCTGAAATGAAATATCAAATGAACCTCGGAATCAACTCAGCTTCAGATCTTGATGCATTTAACATTTGTGTGAAGTTTCATTAATATCTCTCAAATAGTTTTTCCAGAAAACAGCGGACAAACTATTTGCATTATTTTTTAAGTAAAAGGGCCATAACTCTGAAACGACAAATCAAATGAACCTCAGAATCGACTCAGCTTCAGATCTTGATGCATTAAACATTTGTGTGAAGTTTCATTAATATCTCTCAAACAGTTTTCCCAGAAAACAGCGGACAAACTATTTGCATGTATTTGCATTATTTTTTAAGTAAAAGGGTCATAACTCCGAAACGACAAATCAAATGAACCTCAGAATCGACTCAGCTTCAGACCTTGATGCATTAAACATTTGTGTGAAGTTTCATTAATATCTCTCAAATAGTTTTCCCAGAAAACAGCGGACAAACTATTTGCATATTTTTTAAGGACAAGGGCCATTACTCCGAAACGACAAATCAAATGAACCTCAGAATCAACTCAGCTTCAAATCTTGATGCATTAAACATTTGTGTGAAGTTTCATTAATATCTGTCAAATAGTTTTCCCAGAAAAAAAGCGGACAAACTATTTGCATGTATTTGCATTATTTTTTAAGTAAAAGGGCCATAACTCAGAAACGACAAATCAAATGAACCTCAGAATCGGCTTAGTTTCAGATCTTGATGCATTAAAGAGGAAGTCCCTACAATGCTCGCATATTTTCAATAATATCATAAAACTTGGTATTTGTTATGCTCTATCATTATTATGAAGGTTCCCAATTTGAACATATATCGAAAAATGCCCCTGTGATACAAATAAACCGATTTCATCAGTACTGATAATTTTTGTTCTACAACACAATATTATCGGCCTTTTCCGTTAAATTCTTCCGCGTTTTGCCGATGATCACCCGATCCCTCCATTGTTTACGTAATAGCTTTCTCGGAAGTGGTCGGAGAATCGCGAATAGGGCGAACAGTTACGAAACTAAAACCCAACCCGAATAAAACTGAAACTTCGGGTAGTAAAACCGGGATCGGCGATATCAAACACATGGATGTTTTGTCATTATAAACGGTAATTGGATGGGGCTTTTTGCGATATACTACTTTTCAGCATATAAATAAATGAGTTTTGTATATTTTAAGTGTTTATGAAACGCGTCAAATGTAGGGACATCCCCTTTAAACATTTGTGTGAAGTTTCATTAATATCTCTCAAATAGTTTTCCCAGAAAACAGCGGACAAACTATTTGCATATTTTTTAAGTAAAAGGGCCATAACTCCGAAACGACAAATCAAATAAACATCAAAATAGACTCAGCTTCAGATCTTGATGCATTAAACATTTTTGTGAAGTTTCATTAATATCTCTCAAACAGTTTTCCCAGAAAACAGCGGACAAACTATTAGCATTATTTTTTAAGGACAAGGGCCATAACTCTGAAACGACAAATCAAATGAACATCAGAATCGACTCAGCTTCAGATCTTGATGCATTAAACATTAATATCTCTTAAATAGTTTTCCCAGAAAACAGCGGACAAACTATTTTTCATATTTTTTAAGGACAAGGGCCATAACTCTGAAATGAAAAATCAAATAAACCTAAGAATCAACTCAGCTTCAGATCTTGATGCATTAAACATTTGTGTGAAGTTTCATTAATATCTGTCAAATAGTTTTCCCAGAAAAAAAGCGGACAAACTATTCGCATGTATTTGCATTATTTTTTAAGTAAAAGGGCCATAACTCCGAAACGACAAATCAAATGAACCTCAGAATCGACTCAGCCTCAGATCTTGATGCATTAAACATTTGTGTGAAGATTCATTAATATCTCTCAAACAGTTTTCTCAGAAAACAGCGGACAAACTATTTGCATATTTTTTAAGTAAAAGGGCCATAACTCCGAAACGACAAATCAAATGAACATCAGAATCGACTCAGCTTTATGCATCACATATTCAAGTAACACCGAGTTGGCTAATAATATTACATTGTTTACCGTCCATAAAAGTTTAAAGCAATTTAGATAGATACTGAACATTAAAATAGAAAATACGAAACTTCTATAAAGGAATTCACATTCAGTTAATACGACTAGATGAGTATTATTTGTCCCTGATAAACATAAATGTTGGCAGACAAGTAGAGAGTATGAAATTCGTACTTTACAGGGCTTCACGCAGCCTTGTAGTTACTGAAGTTCATTTAAACATTCAGCATTTCACCTGCACCATATTGTTTCAAACAAATGATACTGTGTATTGTGTAATTTCAGTTCTTCAAATTGGGAAGGATATATTCTAGACTTAATCAGACACTGCTTCTACTCCGACCTCCTTAGGAATGAGCCTATGTAACCAGTGTTTCATATTGCTAAAGTGTAGTGTGCTTTTGTTTTATGGATCCATGGTTCCATATAATCAGAATGTTTGGAATGTCACCTGCTTTCATGTATATCTTATTATATCACGTATACATTAGTGTATGAGAGCATGATTGAGAGAGAGAGAGGTCGTTGAGATGCACGAAATGACATTTACACATGCTTTGCACGGACTTTCTCTCTATCTTCTTCCTATGCGTTCCCGCTGTCTAAGCTCAGTGCGCTCCAGTCTATCTTGATGGTAACATCTTGATAATTATATAGATAGAATCTACTTGATAGTTTACTTTTACTTTGTTGTCTCACGACAACAGCTTTAATAAAAATAAGTCAACTATATTCCATGTGTCTGGTAAGTACTGAGCGAAGTCTGTGTTGAATGTATTTAGCAAGTTTATTCTGTGTCGGTATCTCGCTGTTATGTATTGTTGAAATCTCTAAATTGTTATAGACACCAATAGCTAGTTAGTATATTGTTTCTCATTTATATTACAGGCTTTTCTATTACCGCCTTAAAAACCGAACTTGCTCGGGCGTTGACTATACTTCCTAACCCCGGTTTTCACCTACCTACTAATAATCAAGAACGAAAGTGTTATACAAAAGTAGACAATGAGTGGGAATTAATGCTAAGTGGCAACAAGACAGACCATGGTTACAAATAAAAGTTGATAAGATCTGCCTGATGAGACCCCAAGAGTTGCCAAAACAAGCTCATGTTATTGACACAAAATAAAGGGAATGCGAACAAACATGAATTGTTTGATCTCTGGTGCACATGAAATGAAAACAAGTTACGGGAGCATTGAGATCAGTGCCATAATCCCCTACCGGCTAAACGTTTTTTGTCACAATGAGAAGATGTATTTGTGATATACTATGCCCCCGATATGACCATTGGCCCTGAAGGGATGACGCTGACCTTGAAATGTCACCCCTCAAAATGTGCAGCTTCATGAGATACACATACAAGCCAAATATCAAGTATCTACCTCTACTGATTCAAAGTTATGGCCAATGTTTAAGTCGGTGATTTGACCTATATATTTGATCTCTGACCTTGAAGGATGACCTTGACATGCCATCCAAATATGTGCGGCTTAATGAGATACATATGCATGCCAAATATCAAGTCTCTATCTGTACTGGCTCAAAAGTTATGACCAATGTTAAAGTTGGTGACAAACATACAGAAAGACAGACAGGGCAAAACAGTAACAATATGCCCCCCCCCCTGATCTGATCAGGGGGACATGAAATATAAAAAGCCCTTACGTGTTGCACAATTATGCATACAAAATTCTATATATCATACTTATTGAATCAAATATATCACTTCTGACACATAATATTCAATCAAAGATCACAAACATGAGAAACACGTTTAAACACTATCTCGTGTTTTTATGGCGTTCGGAACGCCATATACTAGTCGGTCTCTTTACGGCAACGAGTTCACTTGTCTAGTGAACATGTGCAAGACAAAATAGTTTTCTTCAAGTCTGCACTAGTTTGGTTGTAAAATGTTCATGTATTTGTTTACTCTTCATGTATTTAATAATAATTCGCTGTGTGAGGTAATTACTACTAATCTACACAAAGGTAAACTTTTTAAAAGTCTTGAATTTTAATAAAGTCCAAGTACGTCGATGCTCCAGAGTGGGCCCTGTACTTTAATAGGAAGAAGAAGAAGAAGACGCGAACGAATATTTTTACCGTAGTTTTCGCAACACCTTGGCGTTCTAAAGCAGAAGGAATATAGCCGAGGTTTCCGATTGCATTTTTATACACATTCGTAACTGATTAGCATATAGACCTACATCTTCAGCCAATCAAACTGCCTTTTGCATCGTATTCGGTCATTTCCGTTTGACCCGTACTCAAAATTAGAAATAGGAAGTTTTATAAAGGACAAGGTCAAAGAAATCTAAATTAATCAACCAATGAAATTCGGAATTCCCATATACACATTTATCACGCATCGAACAGCGTGTTTTGACTATGGCACCCAACCTCAACACAAGTCTAAGTCTTACAAGAAGTAAAACCGTAAAAACACGGGGTTCTATCGGCTTATCAAAGTAAGTATTATCCATAGAAGGTTTTCGACACATATTCAATCAAATTATATTCCAGTGTCAATAACAACTGTGAAAATAAGAGTCTCTTCTACGTATCGTGTAACCGCCGAGTCGCCGACACTCGTTTGCTCAAGACTTTTGTGTCGTGTAAAAGCGAAAGTAGGTAACAATTTGTTGAAATGTCTTTCCCAGCTTACAACTCTACTTCTGACTGTAGTTCTGAATTTGAGTTTCATCAGGTTCCAAACAACTACCGTAATTGTATGTACATGTATGGATCTACTTAGTAATTAAAAATAAAAACATATATTTGTCACAATCAGGGGCATAGTGTTTCACAAAAATGTGTTGTTATTAATACTGTTATCAATTCCAAGACGTTATTGTTATTAAAGTGTACATCAATTTCCCCCCTTACACATAACATCCATATCAAACCGAACGCCATTATGGCCATTCAGGCCTTTGATTTAAACAACAACAACTTATTGTAAGTCAAAAAGGAAACAACTATATTAAAATTCGTAGTCACACGATATCATCTAATAAGGTCAAGCAGCTTTTTTGAAAATCAATTTCAACTCCAAAGTTCAAAACCGATGTACCTATTCTAAAATCAATCAAGTTCAATGGCTGTAACTCTGACAAAAATTAATCAACCAGACTGAGAATCAAACTTATGCTGTAACTTATCTAGCTTTAGCTTTCTGCCAAACATAGACGTAGGAGATAAACATAGGACGTCCGTAAACCGGTTTAAACTCCCAGTGGTGATTTTGCCACTGATCGTTCCAAGGCGGTACTCTCTTTGTCACCCTAACTTTTGTTTGTCTTGTGTTTCTGTACTTGTGCTTTTGTTCATGTTTTGAATGTTTAGCAAAAATTAGTCCACTGGACTGAGATTCGAACGTAAGCTGTAACTCATCTAGATTTAGCTTTATATCTCAAACCACTTCCAAAACAAGACTATGCCCTCTCGACATGACATTTGACCTTGATGTATGACCTTGACCTTAGATAAGTCACCCCTGAAAATGATCGCCTCCATAAGTTGCACATGCATGCCAAGCTTTAAGTATGTATATTGAATGGCAAAAATAGTATTACCAATTACTTTTGACCAGTAATTTGACATTGACGTTTGACCTTAACCTTAATGAAAGTCACCCCTAAAAATATTCGCCTCCATTTGTTGCACATGCACACCAAGTTTGAAGTATGTATGTGCAATTGCTACAAAAGTACAAAATGTAGCTCAAACAACCAACAGACAGACAGCAAAAACTATGTCACCCCCACCCCGGGGGCATAAAAAATCCGGACAACTGACTGACTGCGGAATGACAGACGGACAGAGAGACAGACGTAACCAAAACTATAGTCCCCCTCGGCTTCGCCCATAGGAGACTAAAACGATGTTTATCACTTTAGAAAAAACTGCCATTAGCACTCTGTCCTTTTGAAAGTCTAGCTGGAGCAGTGTATTGGTATGGGTATGCATATAATAATTATGCACAAATAATCATAATAATTATGGTAAGGTATGTAAATGTATATTTGTGAAATGCTATTTAATAAACATAATTACCCAGCAGACGTTTTTGTCTTATATTTCTTCACATCAATAAAATCTACCAGACTGAAATCAAATCTACCTGATAAATTTCCTAAATCTATATGATATATTAAATATGTATCTAATAACATTCAACATTTCACATGTGTCACATTGTTTCAAACAGAGCATATTGGGTCTGTGATTTTGACCAGCTGAAGTTGGCAAACAATATACAGTTCAATAAAACTATAGAACTCAAACACAAAATCTAGTTTAACCAACTACAAGCGATGTCCTTAATCTACTACACTGTATGCACTCAGTACATATCTTGTGGCAATGTAGGAAGGGGCCAAAACCTAGCAGAGTCATCAATGCCCAATGACTTCCTTATCATCGACCTTCTCATTGTCACTCTACGGTTTTCTCTCACTGTGTAAATACCATAGCACATTATCTGTGTTCCACAACGTTCGCATCTTTCATAGAACTGGCCGTTACGATATAAGCAAAAATTGTGTAATACCGTACCACAACAGGGCATAAAAGCAATGTGAACAAATGGCACAGGTCTATAACAAATGTAACATTTGTCATATACATTGCCTTCATAGATATTGGCCCTTTTTCCATCTCGAAACAGTTTCTTTAGCTGACGATAACTCATAGTTGGCCTATTCAAACATTTGTAGTATATGTTACAAGAAATGTTTACTTTTTTAAACAATTCAGTTGTAAATGGGTGATAAGGTCCATAAACCTCTAAGGAACATTTAAGAAATAATAGCGAAACATTATTGTCAGAAAAGGAAAGTATATCATTAAATACTGCCCTAACTCCAAAATAGTCCGCTAAGATAAAAATGGCTCTTGGATGAAGTATCGTTAATAGAGATTTCAATGTACCTTCTACTTTATAAAGAAATCCTAGAAACATTACGCATTCTGAAATAGTTACACACTTTGGATAAAAAACTGTAACAGAGTCAGCAATATTCGAAATATTTCGAGTATAGTGTTTAAAGTAGTCAGCTGTACGTGAAAGGTACTCTAGATTAAATGTAAACTCTCTGTCCATTTTATGTAACTATCTTGTGTAAATATTTCTAACAACCTATAATATATAGACTAAAACACCTAAAACAACAAATGGTAATTATGAAATATATACTTATATGAGATTATATGTATTAAATGAGTATGATACAAATATACCTAGTGAATATTTATACAAATGACGACACCTAACTACCAGCAAGGGCGGTGTCTCCCTCCTTGAAACAAGTAGATTTTGTGCAAAATGTAAATCTGTGAACTGCTTTAATTAATTGTGAAAAACACACATATATATATATTTGCATTTACTACCTGCCGTCTACTGGCATTGTTTGTTTAGTTAAACAAAGCGGACAAATGTAGTGATAAATGGACAAAAGGGGAGAGAAAACTGAAAAGATGAGAGAGAGAGAGAGAGAGAGAGAGACGCAAAAGTATAGGAAAGAGAATGACAGTAAGGCAAGCAAACAGAGACACAGAAAGGCAAGGAGAAACAAGAAATCCATGTGTTGGAGCATTATACGCCCAAAATATGCCCTGTCGTAACATGCACAATGTTAATATGGGAGGGGGCTCATGTTATCAAGCAGACAATGTTTTTTTGACTTGAATGTCGTTGTAACCTTGACCTTTTATAGACTGACCTCAAATCAATAGGGGTCATCTCATTGCCATGACCAAATTCCCTACTAGGTATGAAGACAGCACACGCAATAGTTATCGTGCGGACAAGTTATTGTGCAGACAATATATTAGAGTCACTGTGACCTTTGACTGGCTGACCTCGAAATCTACTGGGCAAGACCAACCTTCCTACTAAGTATGAAGACAACACAACTAATATGTGTCCAGTTATTGAGCAGGAGCAGACAAGTATTTTGAGTGAAGGTCAATGTGACCTTGACCTCTGACCGACTGACATCAAAGTCATGTACTGAACATGACCAACCTCCCTTCTAAGTATGAAGACGGCACACTTGATTGTTATCAAGTTATTGTGCAAACAAGATTGATTTTTGAGTTAAAGGTCAGTGACCTTGAGATTTGACCAGCTAACCTAAAGATCAATAAGGGTCATCTACTAGCCATGACCAACCTCCCAACTTAGTATGAAGACATCACACTTACTGCTGATCGAGTTATTGAGCGGTCAAGACTTTTTAGTTGAAAGTCACTGGGAACTTGACCTTTGACCGACCGACCTCAAAATCACTAGGGATCACTAACCATGACCTACCTCCCTATTCTGTATGAGGACTGTACATATAACAGTTGTCAAGTTATTGAATGGACAAAGATGTGGCTAACGGACGGACCGACGAGTATTATGTGGCTATTCTTTTGTTCAAATAGCCAGATAAAATCAAAATTTAGTCAAATAAAAGAAAAAAGACAAAAAAGATCTTCGTTCCCAAATAACTATCAATCCATAAGCATGGACAGACAGATGGACAGACAGACAGACGGACAAGCGCCATACCATACTACGACCTAAGTTACCTTCGGGTGTATAATAAAAAGAGATAAAGAGAGATAAAATTAGATGATGGTGGTGGACATGCTAATATAACTACAAGAAATATATAATTATGTGCTTCAAGAAATATAAATACTTAATTGTGTATGATTGCAATTGGAAAAGTAGTAAAGTCAAGCAGGCAAAGCGACATACCAGACGCAACCACCAGCAAAACATAGATAGATAGCATGACACACACACGCGCGCACACACCACGCGCACGCACGCGCACACACACACACATCCAAACAACGCGCGTACACGAGATGAGCACAGCAAAACAACAAACACACAAGACTAGATATATACATTCCACACATGAACAAAAGTACGAGTACAAAGACACAAGACAAACAAAAGCAAATGTGACGAAGAGAGTACCGCCCTGGCACGGTCAGTAGCAAAAACATCACTAGGGGTTTAAACCGGTTAACGGACGTCCTAACATCGAATGGCCTGATTAGTATAGAGGTCAAAGTGTTTCTAGATCGTCTTTCATTACTGGCTGTTTTTCTCCATTTCTAAGCCAATGTTGTATTACGTAAAAACGCTAAACATTTCAAATGATGTATCTGCAATTAAACCATCCTTTAATTTGCACAACAGGTCTGTAGTTTATTTTACGAAAGACCGATAGATAAAAAACAAGAATAGAATAGTTTAAGCAAGCTCAGTACAAACAGCATATATATCGACAAATTCAGATGTAAAGACAACTAGAACTATCGCTAAAGGTGATGGAATACCCTCGCGCAACTGCCTTGATTGCAAATCTGCCACATACAGACATGTCACAGACAGACAGACAGACATAAATACCATGGAAAGACATGCCACAGACAGACAGATCAATCGACCAACACAATGACTCCTATATAGTTCGTTTGCGGGGGTATAAAACATGAGTAAATTATTCTGTAACATAAAACTACATAAATGTGTTATGGCCGACTCCTAAATTTTCTATGAACAGTATGTTCAAGACAGACGTTAACACACATACAGACAGACATGCACATATGAACAACCATACAGATATGGGCAACCACACAAAAATACAGAAAAACAGATAATCCGACATTAATGCAGACAGAACAATTACTAAGAAGCAGTGCCATAGATACGTTACAACAAATGCAACCGAAATGGGTACTGGTCAGTTGAGATGATTCGAGAGACAGAGAAACAGCGTAATAGAAGCTTTGCAACAGAATTTCGAAAAACAATGTGATAACAAAAAGAAGAAACTGTTTAGAATTGGTACTCATAAAGTTTAGAGAAGGACTTCCATTGCTACTAAATCAAACTGTTTTCTCCCTGTCCAGATACTGTTCTTCATTTTTATGCATCACATAAATATATTTTGTAACATAATGCTAAATAAATGTATAATTTTGAAGCAATGTGTGATGGCGCGATCAAGTCTGGAAATCTGTAATGCTTAGAGAAAGACTTTGATTGCTAATGTTTTCTCAGTTTCTAAACCTAATCCTAATTTAATTTTTCACATCTTCATACATATGCAACCAACAGTTGTTCAATTTTAGTATATGTAGCTTAAAGTAACATATTGTACTCATTTAGCACAACTCAAGATCATAAATGTTCATTGAATGACATATATGCCTGAATGACAAAAGTTCAATAGCATATGCTTTGCAAAAAGATAGACAGACAAATACAAGAACATTCTGATATGTAGCATGGGCCATGTATTCATGCTAAATAAATGTGTGATGATCAAATGAATACATGGTTTAGTATGGAGATCATAGTGTTTAGAGAAGGACTTCCATTGCTGCTAAATCAATATTTCCTCCATTTCTAAACCAGGTCTTCATTTCATGCATTACACATTCCAGCATCAGTTATTTGTTCTACTATAGTATCCTTAGCCTATATCTAAAATGCGTAACGTTCATATCGTATCAAAGTCTTTCCAAGTAAGATTTTGCACGTTTACAGGCAGACAAACTAGCAAACACAAGGACAAAAAGATTGGACAATAGTGAATACAAACAGGTACACAGTCAACACACATACATGAAAAGAGAGATAATAATAATTTGGAGGACAAGAGACAATTGCTTGGTAATGAAATGCTAAACATGTGTATTAATAATGGAGTTCTAAAATTCCAACGCACACTGATTTAAATGCAGAAACAAATATAATCAGATAACCAAACAAACAGACAACCAACAGAGAAAGACACGTGTACAGATGGATAGATAGAAAACAACCAGCAGACAGCCAATCAGACAAAAGACAGGCAGATACAGGGTAATACTCTGATATATAGTATGCATTTGTAAATATGCAAAATAAATGAGTGATGATCAAATGAAGACATTGTTTAGTATGGAGATCATAGTGTTTAGAGAAGGACTTCCATTGCTGCTAAATCAAAATGTTTCCTCCATTTCTAAACCAGTTCTTCATTTCATGCATTACACATTCCAGCATCAGTTATTCTACTATAGTATCCTTAGCCTATATCTAAATGTTTAACGTTCATATCGTATCAAAACCTTTCCAAGTAAGATTGTGCACTACAAACTGGCAAACACAAACACAAATACAAAAAGATTGGAACATAGAGAGGACAAACAGGTACAGAGACAACACACATACATGAAAAGAGAGATAATAATAATTCGGCGGACAAGAGACAATTGCTTTGTATATATAATGAAATGCAAAACATATGTGTATTAATGGAGTTCTCAAATTTCAATGCACACTGATTTTAATACAGAAAAAAAGATAATCAGATAACCAAACAAACAGGGGCAACCAACAGAGAAAGACAGGTGCGCAGATGGATAGGTAGACAACAACCAGCAGACAGACAAACAGACAAAAGACAGGCAGACAAGCAGATACAGGGGAATAGTCTGCTATATAGAATGTATTTGTAATATGCACAATAAATGAGTGATGATCAGATGAAGACATGGTTTAGTATGAAGATCATAATGTTTAGAGAAGGACTTTCATTGCTGCTAAATCAAACTGTTTCCTCCATTTCTAAACCAGTTCTTCATTTCATGCATTACACATTCCAGCATCAGTTATGCAACCAACTTTATGTGTAATAACAAATTTGACAAACTAGAAAGTGAGTCATGTGGGTCAAACACTAGGTCACTAGGTCAAATAGTAGGGAATTGTTGTGAACACTCTAGAGATCGCATTTTTAGCCCAGTCTTCATGAGAGTGGGTCATGTGGGGTCAAAAACTAGGTCACTAGGTAAAATAGTAGGAACATTTTGTAAACACTCTAGATGTCACATGTTCAGCCTAATCGTCATGAAACTTGGTCAGTATGGTTGTCTTAATACATTCTCAGACCAGTTTGAAGTGGGTCATGTGAAGTCAAACACTAGGTCAAATAGTAGGAAAATCTTGTGAACACTCTAGCTCTAGAGTGTTCACAAGATTTTCCTACTATTTGACGTAGCCAGAATGATTGTCTTATTAAAATCTCGGACGAACTAGAAAGTGGACCATGTAGAGTCAAAAACTAGGTCACTAGGTTAAATATTAGAAAAACCTTGTGAACACTGCACAGGAAACGTTTTTGCTGAATCTTTGTGAAACTTTATCAGAATGATCTCAAACGAGCTTGAAAGTGGGTCGCGTGGGGTCAAAATAAGAACACTAGATCAAAAGGTAGAAACACTTGGTTTGATTGGCTATCAAGGCAGCTGAGTGATATTTCTAGTTATATTTATTTGTCTAGATAAAAAATATTTCAGGAGCCACAGAGGGTGATATATATATGTGGTATGAATTTTACACAGTAAACTTAATAAGCATGTTATGATGAAATTTAAAGTAAGTAAGGTTTATGTAAAAAGGTTAAATATCAGGTTTCATTTGTGAATTAATTGTGGGGTGTTGAATAAATTACACGGAAATAAGACACAAAATACATTAAACATATGTTTCAGTCACAATTTGTAATTTCAGTGAGTTTTAACTGAATTTGTCAATATATATGCTGTTTGTACTGAGCTTGCTTAAACTATTCTATTCTTGTTTTTTATCTATCGGTCTTTCGTAAAATAAACTACAGACCTGTTGTGCAAATTAAAGGATGGTTTAATTGCAGATAAATCAAGGAATGTATGAAGGAAATCATTCTGACCACGTTTTATGAAGATTGGACTAAAATTGTGACCAGAAGAGTGTTGATTGTGCCGGGTTGTACCACAGACAGACAGACAGACCAACCGACCGACCGACCAACACACTGACTCCTATATACCCCCTCTTAAACTTCGTATAGCAAGCATTTTCCTATGTGACATAGATGAAATAGTTGAGCTTTGTTACACGAACCATAAATAACGTAGACAAAATAATTTAATCAGTTCACGCTATTGAAAAGCAGCTTATTCAATGGTATATGGTGTCTCTGGTTCTGCTGGAAAACTGGTTACATGTCACGGGTTTTGATGATATAACTGCACATGAGTTTGTAGGTCCATAGTATGAATCATCACTCTGTTTCACATGACACAGTCTCTAAGAACTCTCACCATGTATACATTCTGATATCAAACATCTTCTTTGTTTGTAATAGTCTCTGTTTAGAGTAAGACACTGGACCAAAGGTACTGACTACTGAGATGCAGTATGGAAACATCGACTGAAAAATATAAACATCAATCGTTGAGAAACGACTATTTGAAGCAAATATCATATGGTTTCAATCAAATTTATAATAACTCTTTCCCTCTAAAAAGCGCCTTTTCATGTCATTACAAACAAAGCAGACCCATATCAGACGGTTGATCTGGGTCTGCTTTGCTGCTTGCTTATGCATTTATATAGATCTGACCTTATAGATTTTGTTTAAATGGAAAAGTAGTAAAGTCAAGCAGGCAAAGCCACATGCAAAACGCAACCACCACCAAAACACCGATAGACAGCATGACACACACAACCACACACCCAAACGCACACACACACACACACGAATGAACACAGAAAACACCAAAAGACACACAAGAACCAGGGACAAACGTTCCACACATGAACAAATCACAAGGACAAAGACGCAAGGCAAACAAAAGGAAGGGTGACAAAGAGAGTACCGCCTTGGCACGGTCAGTAGCAAAAACACCACTGGGGGTTTAAACCGGTTTACGGACATCCTAACCTCACACTTCTCTCAAAGTCACCCTAGCTTTACAAATATTGTAAATAAAGGTATCCCCGCTGGACTTACCCACAACATAGACGACGGTGAACACAGGACAACATGTAAAACATAGCATAATAACTGTGACAATCCGTCAAATATGTACTCAATGGCTTTGCTGAAGTCAGAGCACCTGCAGGTAAGCCGTTAAGGGCACGACAGGGAAAAAATAATACATGAGTCTGGTAAGCTCCTCCTGTATCCAAGTTTAAGAGTATACCATCATAGAGTACTACCCTCGGCCTGTCATCGCGCAAGCAAAGAGGGAAGCGTAGCTACCGACTGTAAAAGGATCGATAACCAAACATGCAGTGTGTTGCAATATAATAGGATCATAACCTTTCTTTTTAAATTTTTTAATGCGTTTTATAAACAAATCATGAAAATGGATATGACCCCGAATTTTCCTAAGTTTGTAGATAACATCCCCATAAAATTCTGGTTGAGAAATGCCTTGTCGCAGTAACGTCCGTAGATTGCAATTATATTTACTAATGAGAGGTAAATTTCGATAATAAAATTTAGAAAAGGTTTTCCGAAGTTTGTGATATCTGTAACCTTGCTTAAGAAGTTTATCAGTTATAACTAAATTACGTCTGTTAAAATCTTCAAGCAAAGAACAGGCTCGGGCAAACCTAATAAGTTGAGAAATATAAACACCATAAGATGTAGAACGTGGCACATCCCCATCTAGAAAAGGATAATTAACAATTTTAAAATTAAAATCTTCTCTTTTATCGTATACTTTGGACGAAACTTTATCATTTGTAATTGAAAGATTCAAATCTAAAAATGAAGCATTAATGTCAGATTGATTAGCTTTGTTTAAAGACAATTCTTTTGGGTAGATTGAAGAAACCATAGTATCAAAATAAGGATTATCTAAATTCAAAATATCGTCTAAATACCTTGAAGTTTTATTAAAAGCATTAACAATATCGGTCTGTGTATCAGGTTTTAAGCTAAGCATAAAATCCCTCTCGTAGCAATACAAAAACAAATCTGCAACAAGAGGGGCACAATTTGTACCCATGGGTATACCAACAACTTGACGATATATGGTATCTCCATAACGCACAAATATATTATCTAAAAGAAAGGTAAGAGATCTACAAACATCAAGGCAAGTCCACATTGTGTAATGTTCAACTTCTGAATTCGAAAAGAATGAACGTTGAACATTACAAGCAATGAACATTTTGTTTTCTCTGGCAAAGGTTTTTTCTATTAATTTAATAAGTCTATCCTTTATAAGATGGTGAGGTAGAGTAGTATAGAGTGTAGAGAAATCATAAGAGCTCAGTAAAGAAATGTTATACTGTTCATTTTCAAGTTTTGTTAAAACATCATTTGAATTTTTTATGGACCAAAAAACATTAATACCAGAATTTTTATATATTTTATCACAGTAGCGTTTAACATGTTCTTTGATCGTAGTAAGACAGGACGTCAAAAGTATAGATAATTTAGTAGTGGTACAACAGCTAGAGTTGGCAATAAAACGCGACTTATAAGGGTTTTTATGTAGTTTCGGAATCCAGTACAAAGTAGAAAGTTTATGTTGTTTTATGTTAGGACCAGACTTAAAATCATTGCACATTTTTACATGTTCCGAGACTATATCTTTTTCAGGTGTTTGAACTGTTATATAAGTTTTTGAATCAGTTAGCTCCTTCTTTAAAACATCAACATAATACAATCTTCAAATAATGATTACATTGTTTGATGCCTTGTCAGCAGGAACAAGAACATAATCTGAATGAAAATTAGAAATGTTTTTCTTCAAGTAGCGAAATGTAACTCTAGGTCGAGGTGGTAAAAGATGGTTATTTGATTTGTAAAAAGTTATTCGTGTATCAATAATATCGAAAATACATTTCTTCCAATCCGAAAGGGCATTAACATCAGCATGTTCTCGTCGACACCATTTGATGCAGAAATCTTGAATAGCTTCCGCAATATGAGTTCGACAAGCGTCAAAATCAATAAGGGAAGGTAATCTATATTTAGGTCCTTTAGTTAGGAGGGTCCTGAGACGTTTATCCTTAATGATATCAAAATTACCAGTAATGACATGACCAACTGGTTTATAGCAAAAGCTAGAAATGCTACAATCTCAAGAAATAGGGGTATTAACATCAATATTTAAGTCAGAGACAATTTTATTGTAGTTCAAAATAACATTTCTAATAGGTTTATTATATTTATAACAGATGATAGGTGATTCAGAGTTGATGAAATATTTGGGAATAGCCTCGATTACATTCTTATCTAAGCCAAAATTCCCAATTAATGTACCTTATAAAAAAAATTAGTTAACTCTATCCTCCAGGAGTATTCATGTTCGAAATGATAATATCATGAATATTAATGATATTGTTTTAAGTTATTCCATAAGAAAACAGCAGATTCGGAACAGATGACTCTAATACGCTACATCTGATCTAGGTCTACCCTGTTCGCAAAGGCATAGAAAGTGTATCTATAAAGTTACGGATTAACGAATATTTATGCATTTATACATGTTTATGAGGGATGAATAAAGTCATTTATTTTCAGCATAAACAGAAAACGTATTAAATCTCTCGTTACCATTGATTAACCTATGGAAATTTTTGTATCCTGACTTACTTGGTACATCATGGTATATCATTAGGATGCAATATGTTATAAACAGTTATTTATGAGGATAAATGCAAGATTAAACAATATCAACCTCATTGAAAGACTATGGATTGCTAACAATTGTGTAAAATATAACACATGGATTGACATATATAGTGTTGACTGTTGAACATAAGGTGCAAAGTATTTGTAATCAGATGCAGTGTTAGTCTTATTTTCGAGATATCCGCAATTACCAGTAACCTTCTTGCAACAAACTAAGAAAAACAAGACAAGTTTATGAATCACTATGCCCTCGATATGTCCTTGATGTATGACCTTGAACTTAATAAATCATCCCCTAAAAATGGTCACCTCCATAAGTTACACATGTATGCCAAGTTTGAAGTTCGTATGTTGAATTGCGACAAACTTACCGCAAATCAAAATTTGAAATGTAATTTGACTTTTGACCTTGATGTATGATATTGACCTTAAACTCACCCTAAAATCTTTGTCTCCATATTAATTTCCACATGCATGCCAAGTTTAAAGTAGGTATCTGCAATGACCGTTAAAGTTTGGGACAAACCAACAAACAAACAGACTGAGCAAAAACAATATGCCTCGGGGCGGAGGACATGCTTTTAACATGCATAAAACGGGGAGAGGGGCTTACAAAGTATGCTTTCAACATGCATAAAATGGCAGCGTTTTTCAAACAAAAAGTCAAGTGTGCGTTGATTGTTGTGCATTTGTAAAGTGAGACATTTGCTGTGTAGCACCAGTAGCACACACATTAAACAAAGACCCATAGAGTGTAATGACGCTATTTGACTGCTGAAAGCAGATTTGGCAGGTAGTTCATTGAAATTGATGATAAAAATTCAACAATGAACAGGTAAAGCAAAAAAAACATAATGAAAAGACAGGAATTCTAACATATTTTGAAGTTGGTATTCCACGGAATGTTATGACAGCATTTTCATATGATGATACTTTTAAATCTTTCCTCCATGAATATTCATGTAAGAAATAACGCCGCCATGAATATTAATCAGATTAATTTGTTATAATACAACATGGACACTGGAATTGTTGGCCATAGCAGATACTGTTAAATTATATCTATATTGTGTCATAAGCAAACAAAGCAGACCTTGATCTGAAAGCTCTTATAGGAGCCATCTGACCTGGGTCTAATCTGTTTGCAAAGGCGTAGAAAGGGCTTATTTATGGAGAAAAGGGTTAAATAAACAGCATTGTTAAAGTGAGGATAGGTTAGAATTATTCCAGTTAAGTTAAGAATAGCTTTACATCAGATAACATACACAACATAATGCAGTAGTAGTGTCATTAAAACAATTTCTACTGTATCAAAACGCAAAATGTCATGTAGATGGATTTGTTAGAATTGAAGTAAAATTTGGTCAAATATGTCTATGTAAGTCTACCATTGTTAGTTCATTGTTTAATAAGTTTGAACCCTTATGCGTTACATCATGTATTCCTATTATCCAAAATACCCATTATAGACAGGGAACTCATTCCTCTTGCGCAAATGTACATAGTCTCCAGATTTGTGATATATATATATACATGTATATATATATATTATATGTACACATACTAAGCAATGTGTACAAAGTGTGTCAATATAATGACACCTTAATCATAGAAGAAGTAAATGCGATTGTGAACGAACAAGAGTGTTCAAAAGAACACACGTGTCACCTGCTGGGAGAAGTGTCAGAATAAAACTATAAAATTGTGTCTGTAAGACACAGCGATGCCCCCAGTGGTGGTGCTTGCCTAGTTGCACGTACGTTCCTAAGTCATTTGACATTGACCTTGGGCTTGCGGGCAGCATGGGCTGGGTACGCAATGAAAATATGCATGGTGGTTAATGTGTATATGCAATTCCACCGGGGACCATTTCGTGGGTCTATATGGTCTAAAAAGTAAAAAAAAATGATTGGGTCGATTTAGTGTTATATTATATATACAAGGGGTCTAACTACCCATTCGCAAATTTCACGACCGAAATGTCGGAATGTATCAAAAGTTATATTATTTGAAAAGTACAAGGTCCCAGCTTCACGTTCGTACCAAACATTAGTGGGTATTTTTATCTTGATAGCCCAAAACCGGGCGTTATTTCGAATCGGTCGTGAAATTTGCGAATGGGTAGTTAGACCCCTTGTATATAATATAACACTAAATCGACCCAATCATTTTTTTGTTACTTTTTAGACCATGTAGACCCACGAAATGGCCCCCTGTGTGCAATTCCATGCCAATAGCTATAGTGGTTAGTGAGATATAAGCCAAAAACTGTGACAACCAACTGCACATACCAACTGCACGTAAAAGCATGACGCACAGACGGACAGACGGACGGACAGGTGCAAAACATAACGCCCCCTGACTATCGTCAACGGGAACATAAAAAGTAAGTACATACAGACGGACAGATGGACGGCCGGACAGACAGACAACAGAAAAGTGATCCCTAGGTGACACACTGACTCTCAGCAGGTGACACAAAACTATTTGTATAAAATATCTATCCATTACAAATTTTCACTGCTACATTAAAATTCAGACTTCGCTGCCCTAGAAAAGACATTGACGTAAAGGTTGCTTTTAATGTTCTCGTCATTAGAGTATTTTGAAAACTTCTACTGACAAAGGGGCGGAGATGAACATATCAATGATATGTAACTGAACTATCCATGTAAACTTAATATGTATATATATGAAAGTTAAATCAAAGATGAAGCAGATCCTTACCAAACACTATGGTAAGTCTTCGTCAAGTTCTGGATAATTTTACCCATTCTCTTTCTCAAATCTGAAATAATGATTTGGGAATTAATCAAAACGTAGTAAACGTACATGTATGAGTCATGCAGGAAACACAGCATACAAAACAAAAAACCGCCCGAACAGTACTACCAAGAAAACAGTAAAAATAGTGTACATGCTTATAAAAGACACAAAGAGGCGCACAAAACAATAGGGGGAATATGGAAGTACCGCTTTTGAACGGTCAGTGACAAGTCACAGGGTGTATAGGGGCGCCCAACCTGACACCTATTCTATCCCCATCCTAAAAGACAAACAGTGTAAATAAATGTATCCCCTCTCTGACTAATCTACAACAACCGTGAAGGCAAATACAGTGGTAAATTGCATGTAAAACGAAAACATATTTAAGTGAACAAACTGTATCCACATATCGCTGGTGCACTCAGTGATTGAGCTGCAACCAGAGTAACTGTAGAAAAGTAATAAAGGGTACGACAAAAACGAGAACCGACGTCCTCCTTTCATTTCTGGATTGAAGAGAATGCCTTCATAGAGTACTAGGTCTTTCTTTTCGGCGTCCAAAACAAATAAATAACAATAAATATGACAGTGTGATTGCCAAACTGTACATGTAGTTTGTTGTAGTATTATAGGATCATATCCCTTTTTATCACATAATCTACAATGTGGGAGTGCCGTAACAGAGTGTCGTATTTCGCAGAATTGCACTAGTGCATTTTTATGCAAATTAGCAAGTTCGCCAATCGTAGCTCTCATTTAAAAAGCGTTAGCCAATCATAGCACTCCATGTGGGTAGTCCATTGTATTACTACGCTGTTTGTAAAGCAATGGCAGACACAGTTGTCAGCTAGTCTGTTTTATTTTCTATGGCATTTAAGGATTATGTGATGAAAAGAATCTTACATTCGTGTTCATTATATATTGTCTGTTTGAAACTCGATTACTATAATAAGCTCGTGTCATATTATTATAGTAAACTTGTATAAGAACAATGTGTAATGAACACTCATGTAAGATCCTCCATTTAATGAATGGTTAACATGGTTGGTGAACAAAGTGAGAAAATTGGTATGTCCACTAGGTTAACTAAGTTTGTAAATCACATCGACATAAAATTCCGGATGAGAAATACTGTGTCGCAGGAGCATCTTAAGATTACACTTGTACTTACCAATAAGTGATAGATTTAATATAATTTAGAGATTGTTTTTCGTAGTATATGATATATACTTGCTTAAGCAGCTTTTCAATTAAAATGAGATTTCGACTGTTAAAATCGTCAGCAGAAGAACAAGCTCTAGTGAAACGAATAAGTTCAGATATATAAACCCCTTAAGATGGGGCACGGCGAACATAGTATCTTTTGTCATAAAATTTAGAAGAAATCACTCAATGTCAATTTTAAGTTCTAGATCAAGAAAAGCTGCATTAGTGTCGGAAGGGATAGCTTTATTCAATTTGAGTTATTTTGGGTAAATGGTAGGGATAAAAATATCAAAGAAAGGGTTAACTAAGTTATCTAATCTTTAATTAGATCATTAGGAAGGGTTGTGTACAAAGTAGAACAACAGGGCCATAATGACCCTGATATCGCACACCAGAAAATCAGAGGAGAAGATTTTCAAAGTTTTCACTATGTTTCTAAAGAAAACTGGCCACCACTGGTGCATGGTTTCATTGGAATGCAGGGACATAATTCATATTTTATTATAGAGGACTTAAAGATGATGCTATGTGCCAAATATGAAAACTGAGAAAATGTCAGTTCCAGGAGAAGATTTCTAAAGGTTTCACAATATGTTTCTATATAAAACAAGAGGGCCATTGACAGTGTTAATTTTTCAGCAGACATTTCTAACAGATGACAGAAACTCAGTGTTAACCCTATCACTGCGTTGCATGACTTGACTGAAATTAGCACACATTTTGGATCCTGATTTGACGCATATATGTAACTTTATATGTGGTTTGTACAGGAGGGTTAATTGTAAGATTGATATGTACATGGTAAACCTCTGAAAACCGAACCTCTGAAAACCGAAAATCTCTTAAAACCGAACAAATATTTCGGTCCCGAATTTTTCCTTATATATTCTATATAGAAAAGCTCTCTGAAAACCGAACTCTCTGAATTCTGAATACCGAACACAAGTTCCGGAACAGAAACCTATATTTCCATTGTAAATCACCTCTGAAAACCGAACATACCCTGAGGGCCAATTAGGGGTGCTGACTTGTTGATAGTTTGACTAGGGAATTTTGGAACCCCTACTGTGTATGACAGCTGCCTGTGTTACTACAAAGGTGTGAAAAACACAACAGGGGTATAGGCTAATACTTTAGCTGATGTTGCTTTTGGAAATCATAAGAAAACTTTAATTTAGGCATGATTTTTCACACCTATTTATTGAAATTAAGGGAAGATGATCTCAGCATGCAAATTTTCATAAACACGATGCCTACACACTTAAATGTTCATGCTACATATTACCAGCCCTTCAATTGAATGAGATAACTTTATTATCTGAAAAATTAAGTTTAGAGTAAATCTGCATGAACAAGCCTTTTGATTATGAAAAATAATAGAAGATAAATAAAACCAACCAGGCAGTGAATCTAACAGTCAGTTTGATGAAAACACTTAACAAAATCATGCTTGCTCCGACGTCATCCATATATAAATTATAAATTAGATAAAACAATATTATCTTGTTATGATTATTTTCTTGTTACTGAATACTCTCATTTATAGTAGAAACTGATGTTTGTATCTTATTCCGATAAGATCAAAAGAAGTTAACAATATTACAGAAAATCACATTCATTACCTTCAGGTTTCACATTAAGAAAAATCTCTGAAAACCGAACACCTCTGAAAACCGAACATTTTGTCTGGTCCGAAGGTGTTCGGTTTTCAGAGGTTTACCATGTATTAAAACAGTGTGAACAATCTGAAACAAGCAGACAACAATTCTGAAACAGACAACATTACATTACTGTAAGAATGCTAGAGCATAGAACACTTGAACTTATATTAAGCCGAACTTCACGACAGATACACTTATAGGCTCTATTTGGAATACTGCAGCTTAATGCAGGGCACATATATTCAAAAGCTTGAAGAGCTTTCTGCATTTTGAGAACTACCCACTTAATTTTCTCAATCTCAAATGAACATGTGTTATTTATTTGGCTAAACACATAGTCTGCTCTACTGAACAGACTAAGTGTGAAAAATTACACAACACTCACGCTGGCTAGCTAGTCTCAATGCACTGAATAAGGGGAAACCTTTAAACTGTAGTTTCTAGTGTGAAGAAGCCTATTTTAAAATATAACCAACAGGGCATGTCCAATTTTAACCTCAGAACTATGATATTAACACATTGCATAAAGGTATACTTAATAAATCTATACACCAAATATCTAAGCACTGTGACATGTAGGTTTTGACAGGAAGGTTTTTCCTGTGCATAAATAGTGACCCGAAGGGCTGTTTAAACAGCAGTCAGCTATAGAAAAGTGGCCTACCCTGGGGCGGGGCCAATTTTGACCCCAGGCGCATAATTTTTAAAACTTTTGTAGAAAGGCATTCGCGAACAGCTTGGACATATATGTGATATTAAGTAACACACGATTACTCTTATGTGCCTTTCAAGCATCGCATGCAGATGCCAATATAAAAACATGAAAAATGTTTCACAGGACCACACCTTCATTATTATCACCAAAAAACAGACGAGATAAAAACTTGATTTACAAACATCCAAACAAACTTGCAAAAAACGATATGCCCAAACATCTTTGATCTTTACCTCATAGACTTATACTGACCTTTTTGCAAGCCTTTCTCGCAGCATTTTTCTTTCATTGAAGATTTTTGATTTTAATCTGTAAATCCGCTCTTTCTGTTCTGAACTAGACAGTATGCTCGGATTCTGATGTAGAAAGATTTGTAGCTCCTTTTTACCTTGAAATAAAGAATCGTATTAATATTGAAATAAATATTTGAACAGTCTGCCTGTAGGGCATAAAGAATGTTCAATAGTACAAGTTCAACAGGTTCCCTAATGTCTTAATTGCTTTTTATACGTATATCTGAGCAAACAAACTCTAGTGTCTTTGTTTTTGAAGAGTTTTATAAAAATGATATCAAAACAGTTTTATAAAATGATATTCAGTAAGCCAACAGTCAGTCTGATTGAAGCTTCATACGATAAGCCAACTTGTCAATTTGTGGTGGCATATGATAAACATTTGACCAGTCTAAAACTGTATCCTAACATGATATAAATACAACGTAGTTAAACTTTCTGCATATAAACTGTACTTTTTTAACTGTTTTAGATCATATTTTGAATATATGTAGTACAAATCAAATACTACATGAATTTGTGAACGAGTGCATATGATGAATACATTTTCTTTTCTTATCATCAAACAGGACAAGAAAGTGTGAAAAATGTACAAGGGGCAATGAATCCAATATCATTGAAGCCAGAGTTATGGGCCTTGTGTATGTCACTTCCTTTCATTGTGCTCTTTCTATATATGAAGCTTAACCAACTGGCATCATGTATATAGGAGTTATCGTCCGGGCAAGAAAGTAGAACGGACAGATAGACAACTGTCACAAAAACAATATGTCTCCTTCATATAAATATGGTGGAGACAATTATGTCACAACTGCTTAGCATGTTGATAATTTCCGTGAAATTTCAAAGGAAAATGCGGGAGATATCAAGCCATTGTTGTACACGGAAATGAAAAAACCAAAGATGACCACTAGAAAGTTCTCACCTCGATCACATCTGTGATTTTTTTTAAAAAAAGAAATGCTTCTAAAACCAGAGGTATGCCAAACACAATTTCTCATCCTGTTAATAATGTGTTGGACTGTCAAAGGAAAACAGGATATACCGTGTTCTACAAACCTCACAACAAAATCAAAAATTACGACAAGTCAGCCACCTTGAAATTCGTCAGAAAAAAACCTCATGGCCTGAAAGAGTGCTAAAACGTCACAAAATACGTCCATCAAATATCTTGAGGCCATTACTCCATATCAGATGGAAAAAGCTCACGGAATCCATAAAGTATTAGGAGACAATTCTGGAATGTCAGGGGCAATCTTGCTGATTATCAAAATTGACTGAGACATTATGGTGAAATACATGATAACCAAATTTGAAAAAGATTGGATTAGAAAGCGGACAAGCAAAAATTAACGGAAATTCATAAAGTAAGGGGAGATCATTCTTGAGTGTCTGAGAAATCTTGCTGGTTATCGAATTTGACTGAGACATTATGGTACTGTACATGCTGACCAAATTTGAAAAGGATTGGATTACATGTCTTTGAGTTATACAGTGGACAAGCAGACAAAGTAAGGGTAGATAATTCTGGAGCGTCTGGGGCAGTTTGCTGGTTTATATTGAACTTGACTGAGACATTAATTTAATATGCATGCATTTATTTGAGTAAGAGAGAGTGGACAAGCAAATGTTCATGGACGGACGGAAAGACAGCATATAAAACATGCAGCAAGAACTGTTAAATTGATTCCAAACTACTGTACTAAAACTAGAGACCTAGTTAATTCATAAAGCAATTGTATTACCCAAAGTATTCCTAAGTCAGTCATCTCAAATCTGCATCTAATCATTTAAATCAGTATAGGAACTGTCTAAAATGCAATAGAAATGCAGATACCCCACAAAGTATTGTCAAACAGCCAAATTCAAAGAATTCATATTTCCTGCCAAAGGTATTACTTAGTAAATGGCACACAATTGGGGTGTTTTTTCTTTCTGATTTTACGTCGTTTTAACAGTATTTCAACCATCACAACACCCAGCTAATTACAGGTGGGGGAAGACCCCAGAGGTTCTTCTGTGCACAGAACAAATTGCACGGAAGATCCAGACAGAACCACCGACATATTGCAAGCCAATTGGAAGGCTTCGTCACATGAAAAATCAAAATATCCAGATCGGCATTTTAACCCATAGCAGTGAGGGGCTAAGTGATTGTTAGTCGAAGACCATAACCACTTGGTCACGGAGGCCCTGATGGGGGAGGAAATCTTTAGATAATCAATTTAAAACAAGAGGGCTATGATAGCCCTGGTTCTCTCAACCAACTTTGACTTGCCTTTGATGCATACCAAAACCTTAAATAGATATTTTGACCAACATTATGAGTACTGGCCAAATTACTGCTTTCTATTTAATATTTGATAATATTTAATAATATTGTACATGTTTGTGTATCAAAGGGGAATAACGCCTAAAAGCCTCACGCCATCTGAAAAATTAATACATGGGAACAATGCAATGGCGATAACAAATATTCATGTTGCGTTTTCATTGAATTTTGTCAATCTGTTACAGACATACGGCATTGGACGGACACATATGTGAATTTTTGTGTATCAAAGGCCAATAACTACCGCATGCCGTAAATGATATGGAAATGTAATTGATAGATCGGAACAATGCCTCAGTGATAACATATATTCATGTCTAGTTTAATTGAATTCTGTTAACATTTTACAGAGATATGGCATCGGATGTAAAAACTGTGATTTTTGCAATAACTACGAAATGCCACAAGTGACCTGGAAAAGTTATACATGGAAATGATGCCCCAGTGCTATCACATATTCATGTCAATTTACATTGAATTATGTCAGTCCGTTACAGTGATATGGCATCGGACAGAAAGATGGACTGACAAACCTAAAACAATATTCCTCTGCCTTTGGCAGGGTCTAATAATTACAGAGACAATGGCCATCATAAAGTACTACAATGTACTAACCTGGAAGGCCACCCTTGTTTGTATCTATGTGCTTAGTGTTGCATATATACTTTTCGAATCTCGTACGAACTATATCCGTGTCTGCCTTTGTCCAAGGAATGTATCTTCCTGAAGATATATTAAATATACATGTGCAATTAATAATAACTATAAAATAAAAGCGCATTTTATTACACAGTAACATAAGAAACTGAATAAATAGTTGAAAAGGGTAATGTTTATTACTGCACATGTGCACAGGCATTTTTTGTATTGCTTATTATAATTACATAAGTAATAATCCGACAGCTCCTACATGACTAGAGTGATAAATATAGCACTGTATAAAAGCAAACTTAAAGTAAAGTGACTACTGAAAAGAAGTTTTGTACCTTTGCTTTCACTCTACCTGGCATGCATGACTTTTAATATCTTTGCAAACACAGGAGATCCAAGATGAGCAAGTCAACCACACAAACACACGCGCACAAACAAACACAAACACACACACACACACAAGAGATGAACATTTCAAACATCAACAAACGCACAAGTACAAAGACATTAGACACACATAAAAGTAAGGGTGACAAAGAGAGTACCGCTTTGGAACGGTCAGATGTAAAACCACCGCGGGGGTTTAAACTAGTTTACAGATGTCCTAACATCACACTTATCTCAAGGTCACCCTAGTTAAACAAACTGTGTAAATAAAAGTATTCCAGTCGACTTTCCCGAACAACATTAAAGACGGTCAACACAGGGCATGTAAAACATAGCATGAAACTGTGAAATCGTCAAATATGTACACAATGACTTTGCTAAAGTCAGACCAACTGCAGGGAACCCTTAAGGGCATGCCAGAGAGGCAATACATGAGACTGGTCAGCTCATCCCATTTCCGGTATAAGAGTGTAACATTATAGAGTACTACCCTAGGCCTGTCATTGCGCAAGAAAAGAGGGAAGCGTGACTACCGACTGTGACAATAACTAAACATGCAGTGCGTTGCAATATAATAGGGTCATATTCTTTCTTCCTAAATGTTTATGTGTTTATAAATAAATAAACCATGACAATGGATACGACCCCCCGAATTTGCCTAAGTTTGAAGATACTATCACCATAGAATTCTGTGTGAGAAATACCTTGCTGTAGTAACGTTTGTAGATTGCAATTGTTAATTTCGCTAATAAAATTTAGAAAAGTTTTCTGAATTGTGTGATACCTGTAACATTGTTTATGAAATTTATAAATTACGACTATTAAAATCTTGTAGCAAAACACAGGCTCGGGCAAAGCAAATAAGTTGAGAAATATAAACCTAATATGTGGAACCTGGCACATCTCCGTCTTGAAAAATAAAATTAACAATTTTTAAATAAAAATCTTCCCCTTTATCGTATATTTGGACCAAAATTTATAAAAGTTCATACTTTCACAGTAGTGAGACATAATTCGGACCAAAATTGCATATTGGCCTTTTACGAGACCATTTGACACTTACGTTTTGTTGGACTACTGTCTATATATTCTTCTCCCTCTGTGGTTAAAGGGCGACACTGGATCGATGGGTATCCACCTTTGATTAAAGAATGAAAACTGAACAATAATAAAAACAACAAAACATTTCATATAACAGCACCTATTTGATGCATCTTTAACATCAACATTTGACAGTACCTTGAAACAATAATGACGGACATGCTAACCCTTTCCCTTATATAAACACCTTTTCACGTATCTGAATACTCCTATAGGAGCCGTCTGATCAGTGTTTGCTCTGTCTGCTAAGGGCTATTCCCGGAAAATCTCCCTGGTGGGGTCGGGCATGATTGAGGTCTGCATGCTTATGGAATAATAAAGATCTGATTCTACAGTATATTGTGTGATAAATTTCATTGTTGATAATGTCATTATAAAAAATCAGCTTAAGATTTATGAAGTTAATATAGATTATTTATAAATTGGTTGATTTAGTGTTCAGAAATACTGTGTCCTGAAGTTGATGTAAATTCCAGCTACAACTGAATATATTATTTAAACAGTATAATGTAATTCTGTTTAAAACACCATGTGGATGTCGGCAATCTTTATTGTGCTTATTTTTGACCATTGAACTTTTACATGATGTGTACTAATAAGATATAGTTTACCTTGTCCAAATACGCTCCTTCTTTACTTAGGTATACTGTAGCGGTCACTAAATTGCGATAGTGCCCGCTGGGACAAATAGTGCCAGCTGGGACACAATAGTGCCCGCTATGCTCGGATATTTTTGGTAGTTTCCGCGTGTACTGAAACACTCTTAAATGAATTACATGTAGCCTACAATATTCTAATTAATATATTAATAAATATAAAATAAAACAGCTTATCTTTTGAAATTTAATTAAAGATTGTACAATATACGTACAATATACATTGTTTTTACGTATTTTTATGATTAATAAATTAAATATTTACGTAATTAGTAACTAGTTATGTTTATCGTCCTAAAGAGAGGTAATAACTGATCCCCCTATTAGAGCTTTCTGCAATTGTGTGCATTTCATTAAACAAAAACCTGCTATTTAAGACTTCTATGTTCAATTAATAAATTGTCGCTTCAGAAATGTTCGACTGTATATACTGCGTTTTGCACATTTCAATGCAAGAACTTTATTAAAATCTAGAACTATCACTAAAGGTGATGAAGTTCCCCCGCTAAGCAGTCTTGATCGCAAATCAAACAAACCTTAACCATTGTTTTATTTAAATAGGACCGAAATACTCTCAAAATGCTTGACAGTGTTCTGTACTCTTGCCTACAGATAAATCTTGTGATGATTAACACGTGTTCTAAGTTTCAAAGCTTTATCTTACAGGGTTATGAAAAGAAATGGACTTTAACAAAATCCTTAACCATACAAAATAAGATAAAAAGGGCAATAATACTGTCAAAATGATTGACAGAGTTATGTACTCTTGTCTACAGATGAAGCTTGTGATGGTAGACAAGTGTGTTAAGTTTCAAAGCTTTATCGCTAAGGGTTATGTAAATAAGTGAACTTAACCAGGTTGTGCCACAAACCGACATGCCGACCAACCATAAAAGGACCACAATTCTGTCAAAATGCTTGACAGAGTTATGTACTAACCAGGTTGTGCCACAAACGGACATATGGACAGACAAACAAAAAGACAGACAGAGAGACCAACCGACCAACCTACACACTGACTAGTAAATGCAATAATTGCTTTGCAGATTAATACGACTGAACAAAGTGAAATAAGACTATTTAAGATTAGTACTCTATGAAGGCGACCTCTTAAATCCAGAAATGGAAGGAGAACGTCGGATATCTGTACTATTTCATTTTTGTCGTACCCTTTATTACTTTTCTACAGTTACTCTGTTTGCAGCTCAATCATTGAGTACACTAGCGATAGGTGGATACAGTATGTTCAATTAAATGTTTTTTTGTTATACATGCACTTTACCACTGTATTTGCTGTCGCGGTTGTTGTAGATTAGTCGGAGAGGGGATACGTTTATTTACACTGTTTGTCTTTTAGGATGGGGATGGAATAAGGGTGAGGTTGGGCGCCCATAAACCGGTTTAAACCCCCGGTGACTTTTGTCACTGACCGTTCCAAGGCGGTACTTCCATCTTCCTCCTATTGTATGTTTGTTTTGTCTTTGTGCGTCTCTTGTTGTTTTTTCTACCCATGTACATTTGCTGTTTCCTTGTGTTGCTGTTCGGGCGAGTGTTTGTTCTGTATGTGGTATTTCCTGCATGACTCATTTTTGTACTTTTATTAAAGTGGTGGGGGCTGTTAATCACGGAGTGACACAGAACTGCTCAACTACGTTGGTGGACAAAGAAATGCGGTATAAAGGGTGGAGCTGTGGTCTAGTGGTAACATGCTTGACTGCCAATCCGGAGGTCCAGGGTTCAAATCCCGCTCCGCTCGGAAAATTTCAGAGATGCTTTTCTGTGTCTCCCACCCACACGGAGTCTGAGAAAAACTGTCTGTGAAACTTGAAATGCCCGAAAAGTAGTCATTAGCCCACACTGACTTGTGACACGGCTTGTCCGAAAGAGCATAGCACGATTGGAAAAGAGCTGTGTAAGTGCGATAAGAGTAGATTCCACCAGCATATGAAGAGGCAGTCTCTCCGAACATGAGTGTGAAAGCATTCGGGGAACGATGACTAGGAGGGACAACTCGGAGAGAAAACCGTGGAGACGAAATCATGAGTAACCGTGTACGGCACTGAGTTCGATGAGGCAATGAACGAGTACGACGCACAGCGGCGAGCCAGCGGAGGTGATTGTGGGCGACGGGCGAAACTCGGGTATGAATACGCCGCAGACAGGGAAAAAAAGAAATGATGTATACTATAAGAAATAGTACATCCCAAGACGGGCCTAATTGCATTATAGTGACCTACCAGTCAGCCCGAAAATAGTTTAAGGCCCTCAGCCTTCGACTGTTGGCCTTAAACTATTTTCGGGCTTACTGGTAGGTCACTATAATGCAACAAGGCCCTCAGTGGGCTGTGATACTTCTTATAGAGTTTGGTTGAGAATATATATTTTGATAGATAAGTATAATTATCTATTGCCTTCGGCTATTGGAGTTATGTTTTTACATTCAGTCTGGATCATTGGGGATAGATCAGCCAATGGCGCTCATGAAACAATTGACGGAGAACGAACAAACATGTGAACTGACACATGAAGAGCACGTCAAGCAGTTCGAAGAAGTGGGGAGTCTAAGTACTGAATGTATGTGGAGATTCAATTCTAGTATAAGAATATAGTATGTACTTAACTTTCCTAAATCGCTGGACATCAGCTGATGGAGCGCATGAACCAATTGACTGAGAACGAACAAACATGTGAACTGACACATGAAGAGCAGATCAGGCAGGTCGAAGAAGAAGGGTGTCTAAGTGCTGAATGTATGTGGAGATTCAATTCTAGTATAACTATATAGTATGTACATAACTTTCCTAAGTCTCTGGACATAAGCTGATGGAGTACGAACAAACATGTGAACTGACACATGAAGAGCATGTCCAGCAGTTCGAAGAAGTGGGGAGTCCAAGTGCTGAATGTATGTGGTGATTCAATTCTAGTATAAGAATATAGGATGTACTTAACTTTCCTTAGTCTCTGGACAGGAAGACGTAGCCACTTTGTGCAGAGTCAGATCAGATGGCTCCTGAAGGAGTTGGTTAATCTGGGTCTACACTATTTGCTACTATATCAGTTTAATTAAAAGTTATTAAAATGACCCCAACTGAATTATTCAGCTGTACAACCAGTTGGAGAGGAGAGATTAAATGTCCGAATACTTGGAGTAATCACGAATGCCTGGTGGATGTTTGACAGGTCTTCACTGCACCTCTTAACCCGTTCCCGCATACTGACACTTTTTGAAACCTCTCTAAAAGTCACTTATCAAAACCATTGTGATAAACAGAGCATTTGCTCCATTGGAGCAAATCCTCTATTTATCAAAATTGTTTTAAAACAACACAACACAAAACTAACTCCCCTTTCACTAGTAAAATGCTTCTTCTTGGTAGATTTATTGAAAGAGGTTTGGTCTAAATATTGCATAGGAAGTAATGGGTTAACGATGATAAACAATGCAACTTGATTACAAAACTTTACATTATATCATCATAAGTACAGACAAGATGTGTACATTTCAAGAATAGCTCCTTTATTTCTCAACCAAGTCCTATACTGTGACCATTCTTTAGAATCGTCTCTTTGACGATTTTAGTATTTGTACATCTTTATCTGAAGCCCTGTATCATTAAGCAATAAAATTTCTGAGAATACCTTTTTTAATAGTCTGAAAGTGGGAGATCCTTCGAAATCAAAAGTAGCAATGCGAAAAGAGAAAATTGCAGACTCGGTTTCATGTTTTAACTTGTAGTATGATGTAATACATAACGAGAGTCATTATAGTTGCAATGTCATTGACCTGTTGCATTCTTTGTGTTTCAACGAAAACAAAAACTCACATATTCCATCACCCAATAAGGATTTGTTGACGTTTGTATTCGAACCGCAGTTTTTGTATCAAGATTTTGAAAAGCGAGAGTCTGTAGAAGATATCCCAACATTCCGAGCGCAAGAGTAAATTTAACTGTGCTTATAACCTGACCTATTACATGTAAGTATGATTAGCAAAAATGTGTCCCATTCTATATATAATCCTTGTTAAAATATTTCAATCATGGTGTTTGCTTTTCGCGATGGATACAACAGTGATTGACAGTCAAGTTCTTTGAGCTCACTGAAAATCAGAGTAAGATTTATTGAAGAAATATTTATATATAATTATATATATATCATAAGCCAACAGAACAGACCCTTCATCAGGTGGCCCCTACATGAGCCGTCTGGTCTGTTTCTACTCCGTTTACAAAGGCGTATTTATGGAGTAAAGGGTTGGTGGACTTATTTTCTGATTGCATCTAATCGTCGCTATAGTCTTCATCTTCAGTGAAAACAACCAAATTTCTGAAGTTTTCAATATATTTTATACAATAGATTTGAAGTAGGCAATATTTACTCTTTGATTGCCTTGGATGAGTTTGAGGTCACCTATGACTGCCTTGTGTGAGTCTGTGGTCACCTATGCACACAGTTTGTATCCAGATAATGACACTGAGGAACTTGATTGATGACCTATCTTGATTCAAGCTGTTTGATACTGTTTTTATAATTTTGAAAGAAGACGGAAGAAACTCAACAATGGAAATGAAATTTATCAGACAATTTTACAGACTTCAGCAAATTTAAAAGCATTGCTTTGAAGTAAGATTGACTTGAATTTTTGCATAACTATCTTTTAGACTTGGAGACAAAATGAATGTTGACACAAGGACACTCAGACGAGATATGTGGAATTACATTCACCGGCATTCGTCAAGACAATTACAACTACGCAAAAGTCAACCAAATGTTGGAACGAAATCTAAAAGCTTACATCACCTGCTACCCTGAAAGACTTACCAAAAAAGGAATATGAGGGGGTCGTGTGTGGATTCAAGCATTCAAAAAATGTAAGACAGGGAGCCAAAACTTCATTTTGAAGTAAGGTGTATGTGTCGTCGGTGAATTCTGCATTTCGCCCTTGAAAATACACCATCACTTTTACTGGCTGGTGTTCGTCCAGAACGTGTTATTATCTCTGTCCATGATTAATCAGGATGTAGTTGAGAAACATTAGAAAATCTAATTAAAATACTTAACCAATAACAATTATCTGACCAATCAGATACTTGAGAATAATCTCAGACCCGGTAGTGTTATAACCTTGGACTACAATATTTGTTGAAAAGAATAGAATTGGGACTTTCTGTGGATTAGAGTTGAAGTTTTTACCCTTTACCTGTTCAATATTCATGTAAGAAATAATGACATCATGAATATTTATTAGCTGAATTTTCAAAATTTCAATTTCTTTTTTTTCTTCAGATCTCAATCATGTCATAAGGATACAGTAGACCCTGATCAGATGGCTGAAGAATTTCTAATGGTACATATCCGATTTTCAGGTTCATTCCAATCTGATGTTGTTGGAGGCCAGGTTCAGAGGGAGCTACTGTATGCATTGCACGCTATCATGCATCCATGACATGAATACCCTGTTCGGGTTATTAGCTTGGGTATTGTTCTGATAGAGGGCAGATTTATGCCTTCTCAACGAGGTTCAATCAAGTTCCATGTTTGGATGTCCACCATTTGTCCAGTCTACATCACCACGGGCAGATTGGTCAAAATTGTGAGGATGCCCGAGAAATAACAATCACTATCTACCAATGGTATTATGTAATGCAACACTTTGTACCATTTCGTATGGATGCCTTCCACTGGAGTGTGAGCAAATAAGACACAGGTGGTGGCTGAAATTTTAGATTCAACAGCTTCCAAGAGTTGGTCCAAAACTGTTGTAACTACATCCTGTACAATGAAATCTTTGAATGTGTATAATTTTTGTCTGCAAAAATTATCATCGGCGACAATTCTATTCAAAAGGTGCATTTAGGGTGACAAACAGTTAGGATTGTGATGAGATGTCCAGTCACTTGATATATCATCTGGATTCATATTTAATCGGAATTTGTCGCTAGCTTGCAAAGATGTCACATGCAGATTATTATTATTCTCCTTGGCAAATGTTTTTTCCATGTCTTTTCGGGTTATGAAAAGTGTGCCTCACAGAATGTAGTTGTACTCTGACATTGCATTTAGAACTTCAAAATGATGGCAAATACAGTAAAATAATTGTGTTGGTGGGGTGGAAATTTGATTCAAATTCTATTGGTAGAGGTATTTCAATATCTAAAATTAAATTGATGGAGTGGTGGTTTGTCACATTAAACGCATCATGCAAGCAGTTTTCTTCGACAATAATGAAAAATAACGGAAAACCTTTTCTGACACGAATTCCCGCGAAAATTCCAATGTGTGAAAAATTATTGAGCCATTGAACATCGACATGTGAGTCCTCAGGACGCAATGCAAAATAAACCGCTAAAATGTTCCATCAAATCCAAAACAAACGAGAAGTCCGAGTCATTTTCGAATCAATGCTAGGCAGTTTTTTAGTCTGAATCATCTGGTGTCGGGTCAAAAAGGCCCATTACCAAAAAAGCCCATACCAGAAAGACCCATACCAAAAAGGCCGAAGTTCACCTATGGAATTTTGATAGATCCCTTTCTTTAATTTTTAAAATGGCTACAATGTGCCACCATCCATATTTGATTATAACTATTTTGTCCATGAATATTCAGTAGGTAATGAAAGTTATAATAAACATATATCAGGAAATGGTTAACACACAGTATAATATGAATCGAAATTCGCTAAAGCTTATAGTTAAACCTCTGAATCTGGCAATAGGCACAAATCCTTGATAAATTAATGTCAAACACGACATACTGATTTCAACATCTAACATTTACTAGGATCTAAAGTATTTGCAAAGGCTTTTATATACACCCCCATCTATTAGATGTACCGGAACCAATGATATATTTCATTTGTGTTGAAATAATGCTGTAAACCATGGGTGAATATAAAATTTGTTTGTCTATAATAATCAAACCATTGAATCACCCAAGCGTAATTGATTGTTTTGTAATTAAAAATACTTTGACAAAATGCTTATCATCAAATGGTAATACCTTTTTCAATCAAGAGCAATGTTTTATTTGACAATGACAAACTGTCATAATTGCATAATATTTGGCCAGGTGTCTGTATATACCAGAGTAGGATTGCGTAACAAACTGGGATAAATTGGTGACATATGTACCATAGAATTAAACATAGTGACTGAAAGTAAAACAATTCATCACAAATTTCCAACACATGGTTCATACAAACTTTTAGAAAAACTATCAAGGGTTTTTCAAGGCCTTCCAGTTCAAATTTAAGGCCATCAAAATCAAAGCTATACGAATCTCTTACCTAGACTTTATGAGATACAAACTGAACACATCATAAAACGGGTGTGTATTTTTTAACAATAGAAAACTGCTTTACCTGAGTTTACTCTCTCATCTTAATTCTTTGATTCAAACATCTTCCTTGGTGGAAGAGGTTGGTTGGGGAATGTTTAAATCGACAGGAACCATGGCAGTGATGTCAGATGAAATGTCTTATAACATATCAGAAAAGGTGCAGATTGCACGGATGATACAGCGATATGTATTTATGAGTAGTAATTAAAAGTGCAACACTACTCACGCCCCTAGCACCGGCTTAAGCAGTATTCAATTTTCAAAAATAATAAATGGAAAAGTAGTAAAGTCAAGCAGGCAAAGCCACATGCAAGACGCAACCACCACCAAAACACCGATAGACAGCATGACACACACACACACAACCACACACCCAAACGCACACGCACACACACACACACACACACACACACGAAATGAACACAGAAAACACCAAAAGACACACAAGAACCAGGGACAAACGTTCCACAACATGAACAAACCACAAGCACAAAGACGTAATGCAAACAAAAGGAAGGGTGACAAAGAGAGTACCGCCTTGGCACGGTCAGCAGCAAAAACACCACTGGGGGTTTAAACCGGTTTACGGACGTCCTAACCTCACACTTCTCTCAAAGTCACCCTAGCTTTACAAATATTGTAAATAAAGGTATCCCCGCTGGACTTACCCACAACATAGACGACGGTGAACACAGGACAACATGTAAAACATAGCATAATAACTGTGACAATCCGTCAAATATGTACTCAATGACTTTGCTGAAGTCAGAGCACCTGCAGGTAAGCCGTTAAGGGCACGACAGGGAAAAAATAATACATGAGTCTGGTAAGCTCCTCCTGTATCCAAGTTTAAGAGTATACCATCATAGAGTACTACCCTCGGCCTGTCATCGCGCAAGCAAAGAGGGAAGCGTAGCTACCGACTGTAAAAGGGTCGATAACCAAACATGCAGTGTGTTGCAATATAATAGGATCATAACCTTTCTTTTTAAATTTTTTAATGCGTTTTATAAACAAATCATGAAAATGGATATGACCCCGAATTTTCCTAAGTTTGTAGATAACATCCCCATAAAATTCTGGTTGAGAAATGCCTAACATGAAAACTAATGATCCCAAAGGACCAAAAAATATAACAACACTGAGAATGAAGTACGGGTCGACTTTTATGACCGCCACACAAGCACTTAACA
This sequence comes from Azorinus chamasolen, assembly GCA_963576725.1. Classification (NCBI taxonomy): domain Eukaryota; kingdom Metazoa; phylum Mollusca; class Bivalvia; order Cardiida; family Solecurtidae; genus Azorinus; species Azorinus chamasolen. The sequence goes on from OY755240.1 coordinate 23,128,997, forward strand.
CCTGCTGTTGTGAAGTACATATATTCTGAAATGCAAGTTTTGAATTGAGAGTCAGTTAACTACTATTGATTAAAAAACAGTTTCCCATTTTTATTTTTTAATTTTTAGCGCAAACCAAAATGCAGAAGAGACCGCGTGCGTATAATGTTTATTCCTACTGTAGTCACTGAACGCTTGATACCGGTGGGTTTATCATTTACAACAAGAATATCTATCTTCATATTTGGCAAACACAGCGTCGAGATTGAGAGAGAGAGAGAGAGAGAGAGAGAGAAAGAGAGAGAGAGAGAGTAAACTCAATCCGCAGTGCGGTACACTTTTTACTCAGATATCAATTATTTTTCAAATACTCACGGCTTTTTTGTTTACATTTTGCGGACAATATTTTTCTATCAAAGATCTCAAAATCACTCATGAAAATCATTTTTAAAGGTTTTTCAAGGGTTTTCAGGACACTTTAAGTTGTTTTTTTCAAAACAAAATACCGTTTTCATGGGTTTTCAAGACAAATATCAAAGTCAAGGGTTTTCCAAATTCTTTGCAAACCATGCAACATAAGTCTTTCATCAAAGTAATAGTTAAACCTTTATCAAAAATGATATGATTGTAATGGGTCTTCTTGGGGTGGGGCTTTCGATATTGGCCCACTAATTGAGTCTTTTTGGTATGGGGCCTTTTTGGTATGGGGCTTTTTTGGTTAGGGGACTTTTTGACCCGCATTTGATCATCTAGACGTAGGTATGACTAAAACACGAAAGGAGGATTTTTTGGCGCAAGGAGGCGAAAGGAGGATTAAAAATTAATATTGGCTATTTAGTAGTTTTTATAAATGATATGTACATATAGTTTAAATATATTTGGCATTAATATAATAATTTAAGCCTGAATATATTAACACATCATTAATATATTGATGACATTTATACAGGTAAAACGGACAACTTGCTCCCTTCGCCACTGTAAATCCCGCGAAAATAATATACTTAAAGGTGGAACTGTTGGTTATTTATACCATGTAATAATAATTTTTCCCTTTTTGCTTTGCTGTTTATGCTTTCGAAGGATTTCATCTTATCAGGATTTATTCATAATGTATACTCTTTACATGGTGTAAAATGTGCGGAGCTAGCTCCTGAGTAGCTCTGTTTTTATTTGCTGGCCTTTACCCTCTGCTTAACCTTGCAAACACACTAGACACAGATTAGACGACCCCTGTAGGACACCGCCCATAAATGCTGTTGTTCATAAAAATAATTTTGACAGTACAATGTAAACATGCATGAAATACATATGTTTACAAATATGTCTAATCTTTCTTAACATTGCAAACATACTAGACCCAGTTTAGACGACACCTGTAGGAGACCGGTCATAAATTCTGTTGTTCATAAATAATTTTGACAGTTTACGTTAATCCGCTGGAGAGCAAAAATCGGAACAAAGGTAAATAACACAAATATATTGCATGTAGAATGATGAACCTTAGTTACACCAATGGTCCTTAATGAGAGAAAGATACATATGAAATTTGAAAGCTCTATAATGATTAGTTTAGAAATGACGGCCAAAAAAGGAAAGTGTGACTGACAGACAGACAGACGGACGTTCTAACGGATTTAACCTTGTGGGTCTTTTCGTGTTTTAAGAAAAGACACCCAAGTCGAAAAATAGACCCACAAGTACAGGAAGAACAAAATATCTTTTGTCCTCATAGTCCCAAAATGTATCACCCGTGAGAGCGGACGGACGGACGGCCCACTAGATTGAGCTTTAGGGTCATTTTGTCTTGGACAATAAATACAGGGCCCTTTTTGGAAAAAACAGGGGTCCATAGGGCCCATTGACACTAAAAAATCCACCAAATTGGCCCTTTGAGGCTAAATTAGTCCTTACCTTGGACATGTGGTTAAAGGACCTTATTTCAAAATGTGGTTAATTACCTCCCCTGAGGCTCTCTGGGGCATTTGCTGCAAATTTAAGCAACCGGTCAAGGGGCCATGGCCCCTTAACTGTATATGGTCTTGTATTGGTCTACAAACCACTTAAATGACCCATTCCTTCAATCTAGCGGCATGGACTGACGGACGGACGGACGACAGAAAAGTGATCCCCATGTTACACACTGCCTCTCGGCAGGTGTCACAAAAATGAAGATAAGAGGGCCATAGTAGTTTAATATTTTTCGACTGAAGATTATTCAAGTTATTAAAATTGCATGGTAATCATAATTAATTCTCGATACGGACCACCAGTTTTGGAAAAGAAGACTTTTAAAGTTTTCGCTATATATAGTCATATATTAAAGGAAATTAGCCCCGCCCATCGCATCCATGTTTTTTCAGATAACAACATGGTTTTAGCGATTTTAATAGTCACCAGGGGACTATTCCTACTAAATGCCATTCAAATTGGATCACTGGTTTGGGAGAAGAAGATTTTTAATGTTTTCCCTATAGTCATATATAAGAGGAACTTGATAGGTCTGTTTCTATAGTTTCTAAATTGTCAACAATGCTCCACCTTCTATACTTAATTATACCTGTTTTGACCATGAATATTCAGTAGGTACTGAACTTTAGTAAACATAGAACAGCGAAAGGGTTAAACAATTTTTCACATAATATAACAAATGACGTGTGTGATCACAATTTCTATTTTAGAACATATGCTGTGCTCTAGAAAAGGCTGAAGTGAATGGTTAGGTACTGGTAGAAATTTTAAAGTTATAATATAGGTCAAAATCACGATATTTTTCATATTCTTTGGACAAAAGCAAGACTTGTCTACAGCATATTTTGAATTCTTAAAATGACTCTCCAGTAATAATGGTGTAATTAGATAAGATAACCAAGGGTTTATTGACATTTTCATCGTTTACGAACTGTGCATGAAGTGTGTTTAAGCTCGGAATGAATCGGATAATTCATTATCATACATGTATATACAAGTACATTGGCGTGCTTGACATGAAACATAACCTCTAGACGTGAATTGAGATTGTTCACGGCAAGCCTACACGTTTTCAAATGTAAACAATAGAATAGTAAACTGCACATTAATTAGCTGATTACTCACGATTTCATTAAATGGTGTTATTAATACAAAGACTCAAAAGTAATTTGTATCAAGGATAATACATGAGTATTAGATATTAAGCAATTTTATTATGATTTTAAGCGATATTATGAACTCTTAATTAATCAGTAAGTGAAATTCTCCATCAATATCAGCATCAAAGATTTGTGTGTTGTGCAACCATACCAAAGATTTCAATCTTTAAACCACTAAGCAATTTACTACAAGGTGCTTCATCTTTATATTGTTATATACATTAATCTATTTCAACATTTAACCTTACTGTACATATTGTAATAAGATCCAAAAATATATTTGCACAGGCATTCAAATAATATAAATGTAGTATCAAAGCTCTGCGTGCATTTTTTTGACACACTAGTGAGACTAATTTGATCAATACTGTGTTTTGCACGCTTTCCAGACAATATGCTCACCTTTAGGCGAACCTTCTGTGCCTCTGGCCGAAATATTAGTTTTTACCATACACAAATCATTTTCTCCCTCTGTATCACTATCACTGGTATCTGGTTGGTATGATGATCCACTGCCTTAAATAATAAAATGCAACAATTGTCTACAAATGGACCAGGAAAATGCAAACCCTAGAAAAGACATTTTAGCGCCATAGTCAAATTAGCCTAGGCGGAATTTGGAAAATTCTGACACCACTAGGCATTTCGTGTTAAAAGTTGGCAAACAGTTGTTTTTACGTAATTTGAGTGTACTTAATCCGAATATGCCGTTTGCCAAGCTGTATGTTCCGTATTAAAGGTACAAAATGGCAGAAAACAAAATGGCCGCCAACGAACACTAATTCCAGCCAAACAAGTATACACTCTACACCGAAAATCTTGGTATAACACTAAAATATTCTGTTCAAATGTACAAACCACACATCGAAGACAATTTATTAAAGTTAAATACCCTTTAGTGTATTTGTGCAAGTTGTATCCCGAGGGTTAAGCTAAAATGGCGGAAAACAAAATGGCCAAAAACTCTTAATGCAGAAATTTGTTTTATAAACGCATAGTCATTTTCTTCCTATATGTGTTTTATTCAACACTAATTGCAATTTGCCTGCAGAAAACATTAGTTTTTAGCTAGTCGTTTATCTCCCTACACTGACATTCAAATAGTGTCGGTAAATTAGACCATCTCTTCTCAAGCACATTGCTGGCCATCGCCAATTAAAACAAAACATGTAAGAAGGTGATGGAACTACATTTAAATGCTTTAATTATAATAAAAATGTAAATATATTTGTATTGAAAACTGATTTAGACAGATAAATGTTACTAATATATTCATTTCTTAACATTACTTCATATTTTGTTTATCTTAATCATATGCGAAACAGTATGTTTTCGAGGGATATTGAGTGGGCAGGGAAAAGCAGAAGGCACCTTTATTTAGAATCCGAGAAATAGTAAATTGCAATATCTTCATCATATTCAGTAATCGCAATAAAAATCAAATAAACCCATTTGTAAGAATCATATACACCAATATAAATGGAGAGAAAGGTTGTTACTGGTAGTATAACTATTCCAGAAATATATTTAATTAACTCATATACTATACTGTTGAGCAATAAAGCTCCAATAGGCCCATCTGTTTGAATATATACACTAAACATTATTGGAGACCAATCGTGTGACTGGTAGCAGTTTGTTTCCTGGATTAGGCTAAATTAATCCATATACTATAATGCAGAGCAATGAAACTCATAAAATCTTTTTCACGCTTTTGCAAACAGAGTAGACCGAGATCAGACACCTAATGTAGGAGTCATCTGATCAGCGTTTGCTTTGTTTGCTTATGAAATTATAAGAGATCTAACTCTACAGTTTCTACCAATACACATACGGTATGCCATTATACAAATTCAGGTAATAAATATTCATGATGTCATTATATCCCACATGGATGCTCTACAGGGAAATGAATAACTATTTGGATTCTCTCTGATTACCTGCAATGCGTTCATGCAGTTTGAATCCAGATCAAACGCCATAAATGTTGAGTCTGATCCTAGGTCCACACTACTAGTCACGTTACTTCTGCAATTGTTAAGTTATTATTTTACGTAAAAAATCAGGTGAGATTTGAGATGCAATTTTTAATTAGTATACATACTTAGACAACTGCAATTTATTTCATTTAGTGATTCAATATTTTATTTCTAAAGTTGTTGAAAGCACACATATGCTATTATTTCTATGACATAGTTGGTTGCTCATTGCTCGTATCTCTATAGTGCAAATTGTTACATTTCTTTATTATAATTTAATGACCGACACTACATGCATTACCTTCTTTATCAGTAGCTAATTTTATATTACTATTTTGCAGTTACAAATTATCGCCGCTTGTATTATAATAAAAGTTGTTTATCTTCTTTGCTTTTTGTAACAAAGACTTACGAAGGTGAAAGACACATTTCTGTTAATATTGCTATTGAATAGTATTAGATTGCCCTGTGCCAGTTTGTTCCATTTCCCAATACAGCAGTACACATTTAAAAACTTTTCAGCTTTTTTTTCACCAAAATGCTCTATATCCAAAGTAAATATTGCGAATAATTAAAACCCTGTCATAAAAACAAATGTATATTTTTAACTTTCCAAATACTGTTTGTCAGTACGAATATACATGAATAATAATGAGAAATGATAAATGCATGATCCGTTAAATTTATATGGAGCATTGTTCCACTCGGGCGACGAAATGGAGTTATTAACATTAAAATAAATAGGTAGTTGGCACTCTTTTTCAGATTTGAGGTCGCTAGGTAGGACTGATGCGGTACATTGACAAACATAATGATGTTTTATTGGTTAAATAATAAGTGCTACATGTACAATATTCCCCAAATCGTCCTATAATACATCTAAATAGCATATAAGAAAGTACCAATTTTAAACAAATATGCATTGGATGGTACGCCTCTCTTGTACCCACAACACCGCGTCTCTGCGGTTCCAAACTTCAAAACTTACCTATGCGCCTGGCTATAACATCGAAGTATTTCACACACAAAAAACAGAAACAAACATTTGCTAGGAGAAATATGAGAGTACTAGTACTGCCTTGAAACGGTCAGTGACATCAATGTGATTAATTAGCAACTGTGTTACAAATTAATGCGTTTATTCACATTATACAGAAAATGATTGCCTTGGAAAAAACCTCCCAAGGACCGGCTGAAAACGGGGGTTTCTACCAAACACTTTAATGTTTCACCCAGATGTTCGGTGTAGTGTATCCTTGTTTGCCTTGGAATAGTACTCATTGGCGGCCATTTTGTTTTCCGCCATTTTGTATCTTAAATACGAAGATAGAGCTTGGCAAACAGCATATTCGGATTCAGCACACCCATTTTATGTACTAACAACTGTTTGCCAACTTTTAACACGAAATGCCTACTACTCTTTCATTTTTCACAATTTCTAGAAATCCGATTAGACTAAATTGTGACAGAAGCCTCGACACAATGATGAAATGCGTGACACGGTTCCTTGCATATTATATAACAAACACGACATTTATTTACAATTTATGCTTTACCACACAAGGAAGTAATTAGCATAAGCTTTTAATGAATCAGTACAGTACTGGTAAAATACTTTTTCCATCACAGCCAGAAACGTATTTTAATGTAGAACTTTTAATTGCATTTTGTGCAAATATATCAAATACACCACCTCCTTTTAAATCTATGAACAAGTTAAGCAGGCAAAGCCACATACAAGACGCAACCACCACAAAAACACCAAAACACTAATTATCAAAAATGATATATTCATATATTCATTAAAATTCAAAATTATAATAATGTAAAGAAGAGCCAACAACATTTGCAGTCTATAAGAAGGGCCTGAATTCAGAAAAATTGTCATCAAAAGTTCTGAAGAGAGGTGATCCCCCGAAAGCAAAAATTGCAACACAAAAGGAGAACATTGCATACTCGGTTTTATTGAGTTTGTTCATGAGCAGTAATTGAAAGTGCAACACTGCTCACGCCCCCTATGTTCAGACACAAAACAGTTATATTTGCTAAGCACTTTCAATCAGAATGGAGTCCGTGTTTTGACTTCTGTTGAGAATACAAACCTGTGAAGAATTTTTATTGCTGTTTTAGGTTTTTTAAATTTGAACAAAGAAACCAGTGGGTTTGCCATCCATAAACAAGAGGGCCAAGATGGCCCTTAATCGCTCACCTGATTACCATAGATTTAAGATTTTTGCAGGGTAGCCCATGGGTAGGGTCAATATTGAACTTAGGGACAATATATGAACAATGTTGATAGTGGATCATGAGCAGTGGTTCTGCATAACAAGATTTTCAAAGATTTAGTATATTGATTTTATCAAGACAATGATTCTGACCAATGAAGATTGCGCTAAAAATGTGCTCTCTAAAGTATTTTTCTAAGATTTGACCTAGTGACCTACTTTCTATTCCCACCTAACCCATGATCACACTCAACCTTGATATCACCAAGAAAAACACTCTGAGCAAGTTTGACGAAGACTGGGCTAAAAATGTGGCCACTGGAGTGTAAACTAGATTTCTCTAAGATATGACCCAGTGACCTACTTTTTGACCTCACATAACCCACTTTCAAACTTGTCCAAGATTTTATTAGGACAATCATTCTGACCAATTTTCATGAAGATTTGGCTATAAATATGACCTCTAGGGTGTTCACAAGGTTTTCGTACTATTTGACCTAGTGACCTAGTTTTTAACCCAACATAACCCACTTTCAAACTCTTTTGAGATTTTATCAAGACAATCATTATGACTAAGTTTCATGAAGATTGGACTAAAATTGTGACCACTAGAGTGTTCACAAGGTTTTTCTACTGTTTGACCTAGTGACCTAGTTTCTAACTCCACTTGACCTACTTTCGAAATAGTCCGAGATTTTATCAAGACATTCGTTCTGACCAAGTTTCATGACAATTGGACTGAAATTGTGACCACTAGAGTGTTCACAAGGTTTTTCTACTGTTTGACCTAGTGACCTAGTTTTTAACTCCACTTGACCCACTTTCGAACTCGTCCGAGATTTTATTAAGACATTCATTCTGACCAAGTTTCATGAAGATTTGACTAAAATTGTGACTACTAGAGTGTTCACAAGGTTTTTCTACTGTTTGACCTAGTGACCTAGATTTTTACCCCACATAACCCAGTTTTCAAACTCCTCCGAGATTTTATCAAGACAATCATTCTGACCAAGTTTCATGAAAATTGGGCTAAAAATGTGACCTGTAGAGGGTTCACAAGGTTTTCCTACTATTTGACCTAGTGACCTAGTTTTTAACCCAACTTGACCCACTTTCGAACTCGTCCGAGATTTTATCAAGACATTCATTCTGACCAAGTTTCATGAAGATTAGACTACAATTGTGACCACTAGAGTGTTCACAGGCAAATTGTTGACGACACACGACGCACGACGCACGACGCACGACGGACGACGGACGACGGACATTCAAGTCTCCCAAAAGCTCACCCTGAGCTTTGCTCAGGTGAGCTAAAAATACATGTCAATACTAGGACCAGATAAAGTGTCAAATAAAGGACCAAAACATCAGCGATATCATTTACTTCAATATACACATTTAGAGAAGGTTTTGCTCACATGAAAATTAAGTGCATAAATGTGATAGTCGTGTGTTCTTCGCCCGAGCGCGGTAGTTCACATTTTAAAAACATATTCATGCAAACATCTCTTTCCGATTATAATCAAATTTCATAGAAATGATCTTATTTTATTTGGTTAATATTGAATTCCGTATTGAAATATGGTTGTTATGGCAATGATGGTTACTGTGTTTTCTGACTGCACTGGGTCAATTTCAATTTAATATTGCTGAACTGATTCCTGGATGAATTGCATTAATTAAAACCTAATCACAAAGGGTTAGGCTAGTTCTGATGAACATTTTAATTCATTCCCTGTTCTATGTTTATTTCAAATTGCAATACCTACTGCATACTCATAGACAAAATAGTTATAATGAAATATTGAAGGTGTAGCATTGTAGTCATTTTAGAAATTTAAGAAACAGATCAAATTCCATAAGCAAACAGAGCAGACCCTGACCAGACAGCTCCTATAGGAGCCATCTGATCTGGGTCTACTCTGTTTGAAAATGTTTGAAAACATGTTTATATGAAGGAAAAGGTTAAAACAAGATGTGTTTGTGAAATAGTATGCACCTGTAATGACCTTTGACCTTGATGTATGACCTTGACCTTAATAAGTCACTCCAAAATACGTTCGATTCCATAAGTTGTACATGCATGCCAAGTTTGAAGTATGTATGTCCAACGGCGACAAAATTATCACCAACGTTAAAGTTGGGGAACAGACAATCAAACCCACGAAAATACGGACAGAGCAAAAACAATATATTGGTGGACGGTGGGGGAGGGTGCATAAAAACTTAATTCCACTTGATTCCACTAAAACTAATTACAGACTTATACTGTAAACTTACATATATGGTTATTACAGGGCAGGTGGTCTAATTTACGAGTAAGGGAATAACAACATGAATGAAAAGCGTTTTAAACACTGTTTTTTCATACTGGTTTTATGAATCAAACGCATAATGCATGTACATGTAAATTACATTTCATCAGTGTGATCAATTCAAACTCAAGATGCATTTTACAAATACCATGAATGCTAATTAATTAGTGTTTGTATGTCTTATCACCTACTTATAATACATTCAATAAGACATACCAGGCTTTGAAAAATATGTGCTGAAAAAACCTCAAATATCATGATCTCTTAAATGACCCTAATTTGCGAACTGTTGCTGAAGAAATCTGTGCAACTAAAACCATATAAACAGCAATTATATTGATTTCAGAGGTTTAGTTGAATCAAATTGAAATCAGCTTACTTTCAATAATATCCAGGTCACTCTCTGGGTTGATGATAGGACCGTCTTTTGTCTTAAAGTTGGCCCCAGCTGCAAACCAAGCATTAACAAAAGATGTTTGTAAAACATGTATACCACCGACTCCCTGACTTTTGACCTAGTGACCTAAAAAACTATAGGGTTCATCTAGTGGTCATGATTAATCACCACAGCTAGTTTGAAGATCCTAAGCCAAACCATTGAGAAGTTATTGATCGGAAACCATTTCACCAGTTAAGGTCATAGTGACCTTGACCTTTGACATAGTGACCCCAAAACAATAGGGGTCATTTTATGGTCAGACCAACCACCACAGCAAGTTTGAAGATCCTAAGCCAAACCCTTGAGCAGTTATTGATCAGAACCATTTTACCAGTTAAGGTCATGGTAACGTTGACCTTTGACCTCAAACACTATAGGGGTCATCATGACCATCCACCACGGCAAGTTTGAGGATTCTAGGCCAAGCCGTTTATTAGTTATTGATCGGAAACCATCGCTCTACCGACCGACAGACAGACCGACAGACCGACCGACCGACATGTGCAAAGCAATATACCACTATTTTTTCAAAAGGAGGGTATAAAAAATAATTTACACAATCTATCAATAGAGTTCAGCAAATAGGTAACTAAATGATGCTGGCATGGAACAGGCGGGGAACAGTCTATGAAGGTCGTGTTCGAGCGCACATTTTATTTGTGCCTCTGATGTACGTTGCTGTGCACTATCATGTGTCATTTTCAAATTCCTACCTCACTTCTATTCTATTTTGAATTATATCGTCCTAGATGTAAATACATGTAAGCGATAATAAGTGTCAATGCATTGCGATCAATATATGAAATGCATATGCAAGTCTGTTGGAAGGTGAAATGCAATGAATAAAATACTAAAACTAACTACATGTCTCAGTATTACTCGGTCACACGACCTACCGGAATAACTGGAATCAACCAGAATCGGTTTTCTTTACCTGAATTGACTTAATTAAGCCATTATTAGTTTAAATCATTTTATAGTTAAGTACTTAACAAATCACCATTCTCGTAAAAATATGTGATAATGCACAGATACAAAGAGAAATTTTATAGGTTTTTATGCCCCCGTTGGCGATAGTCAGGGGCATTATGTTTTGCGCCTGTGCATCCGTCTGTCTGTCTGTCTGTCTGTCCGTCTGTCTGTCCGCCCGTCTGTCCGTCTGTCAGTGTGTCACGCTTTTAGGTGCAGTTGGATGTCACAGTTTTTCAAGTGTTATAAGTCAGTAATTTCTACACTTATACACATGAAACTTCACATACACATCAATTACCATCTGTGCTATCATTTGGCACCCCAATCATGCTGCCGGCAAGCCCCAAGTCGAGGTCAAATGACTTGGACATTTTACGTGCAGTTGGTTGTCACATTTACGTGCAGTTTTTTGTCACAGTTTTTTCATTGTCTTATATCTCCCTAACCACTGTAGCTATTGCCATGGAATTGCATATACACATTAAACACCTTCCATACTTCCATTGCACACCCAGCCCATGCTGCCCGCAAGCGCAATGTCAAGGTCAAATGACTTAGGAATTTTACGTGCAGTTGGTTGTCACAGTTTTTTCATAGTCTTATATCTCGCTAGCCGCTAAAGCTATTGGCATGGAATTGCATATACACATTCAACACCATCCATACTTTCATTATGCACCGGCCCATGCTGCCCGCAAGCCCGAGGTCAAGGTCAAATGACTACGTAAGTTTACGTACAGCTAGGCAAGCACCCACACGGAGGCATCACTGTGTCTTACAGACACAATTTTCTAGTTGTAACTAATTCATCATACAGACAAGCCGAAAATAGCTTTTGACAAAAACAGCCAAGTCATACAAAATTAGATTTCGCCACTCCTGGTATCGGAGGATGACCCCCAAATACCTTTCACATTGGACCATCTGTTGTAGAGATTTTAAAAAAATATAAAAGGAAATTTATCCCTGTTCCCGGTGGTCATGTTTTATCAATGTTCGGCATGATTTTAGCAACTTGATAAAGGTTCACAAGAGGATAATGCTCATCTTGGAAAAAAAGCTTTTTAAAAGTTTTCCATATACATGTAAAAATGTGTAGCCCCATCCATGGTGGCATGTGTTTTGGCATGTCAAATTGAATTAACAGTTTTTGTGATGACTACTTTAATTGCTGAATATAAATCACAAGCATGTATAAAACGCTCTAAGTTTCAGGAGAAATCTGGAGGGAAAATGCTTACATGTGTATATACGCCGCATAATATTATGTGTGTAAAATCAAAATACAAAAATGAGTCATGCAGGAAACATCACACATAGAACAAACAGTCGCCCGAACAGCAACACAAGGAAATAACAAATGTACATAACTATAAAAACATCAAGAGACGCACAAAGACAAAACAAAAATACAAAGGGGGAAGATGGAAGTACCGCCTCAGAACGGTCAGTGACAAAAGTAACTGGGGGGGGGGGTTAAACCGGTTTATGGGCGCCCAACCTCACACTTATTCCATCCCCTCCATAAAAGACAAACAGTGTAAATAAACGTATCCCCTCTCCGACTAATCTACAACAACCGCGATGGCAAATACAGTGGTAAAGCGCATGTATAACGAAAACATTTAAGTGAACAAACTGTATCCACCTATCGCTAGTGTACTCAATGATTGAGCTTCAAACAGAGTAACTGTAGAAAAGTAATAAAGGGTACGACAAAAACGAAATAGTACAGATATCAGACGTCCTCCTTCCGTTTCTGGATTTAAGAGGTCGCCTTCATAGAGTACTAAACCTTTCTTGTCGGCGTAAATGCAAAGAGGCCAACGTGATTACCAACTGTAAAAGGGTTGACAACCAAACATGCAGTATGTTGTAGTACTATAAGATCATATCCCTTTTTAATTAATGTTTTAACATATTTGATGAATAAAGTGAGAAAATGGGTATGTCCAATAATTTTACAAAGTTTGTAAATCAACATCACCATAAAATTCAGGAGGCTAAATACCGTGTCGCAAAAGTGCCTTAGGTTACATTGGTACTTTCCAATAAGTGTAGGTAAAACTTAGAGAAAGTATTTTTAGTTTATGGTATTTATATCCTTGCTTATGTAGCTTTTCAGTTAAAATGAGATTTCGACTGTTAAAACCGTCAACAGATGAACAAGCTCTAGCAAGTCGAATAAGTTGAGATAAATTAACCCCGTAAGATGGGGCACGGGAACATCTCCGTCAAGATGAGGGAAATTTACAATATTAAAATCAAAATCATCTCCTCTGTCATATATTTTAGAAGAAATCATTCCATTATCAATTTTAAGGTCTAGATCAAGAAAAACTGCATAATTGTCAGACGAGTTAGCTATATTCAAATTTGAGTTCTTTAGGATAAATTGTAGGAATCAGAGCATCAAAGAAAGGGTTATCAAATTTAAAAATATCATCCAAATATCGTGAAGTTTCATTGAAGGCTTTTAAAACATCTTCTTGTGATTGTGGATTCAAACGTAACATGAAATCTCTCTCATAGCAGTACAAAAACAAAACTGCGAAAAGTGGTGCAAAATTCGTACCCATAGGAATACCAATTACCTGACGGTATATAGCATTCGTATAACGTACATATATGTTATCCAAAAGCAAGGTTCGTGATTCGCAAACTTCTTAGCACGTCCAATTAGTGTAATATTTCATTTGCTCGTCAGTAAAGAAAGCTTTTTCAGCATTACATGACGGAAATGATGTTTTTTCCCTGACAAATACATTCTGGATTAAGTTAGTCAGTTTATCTTTAATTGAAATATGAGGAAGAGTTGTATATAAAGTAGAAAAATCGTACGTGCTTACAGTGGATGCAAGATACCTATTGTTCCTCAGTTTGTTTAAGACTTCTGAAGACTTCTTAACAGACCAGAAAATATTTATTCCAGTAGAATTCACATTGGAATTAAATGTTTTATTTTACCTTCGTTAAACAAGAAGTGAAAAGTATAGATAATTTAGTAGTTGTACACGAGCTAGAATTTGCAATGAAACGCGCTTTATTTGGGTTTTTATGTAGTTTTGGTAACCAATACATTGTAGGAAGTTTATGTTCTGTAATTTTAATATCGGTTCCAAGTTGTTCACACGTTTTTACATGGTCTGAAACGTTTGTCTTTTCGTCAGTAGTAACTGAAATTTATGACTTGGTATTAATAATTTACTGCTTCAAGACATCGATATAATGTAATCGTCAAATAATCACATTATTCGATGCCATATCAGCAGGAACGAAAACGTATTTTGAATGGAAATCCTGTATACCCTTTTTAAGATGTCTAAAAGAAATTCTAGGTTTAGGTGGAAGAAGGTGTTTGTTAGAGCAATAAAAAAGAAATGCGTTTGTCAATTATATCAAAAATTAGTTTTTTCTAATTAGAAAGAGCATTAGACTCAACATGTTCTCTTCGACACCATTTAATACTAATATTTTGTAAAGCCTCCACAATCTGAACTCGACAAGAGTTCAAATCTATCAAGAATGGTATTCTATATTTGGAACCTTTATTTAAAAGAGATCGTAGACGTTTATCTTTAATTATCTCAAAATTACCAGTATTCACATGACCAACCGGAGAATAGCAAAATTTTGAGGTGGCACAATCTCAATTATCAGGAATATTATCATTAATATTAAGGTCGGCCACAATTTTATTATAGTAGAAAATTGTATTTCTGATGGGTTTGCAAGATGAATCCAATTCATCACTGTTTGCAACATTTGTAGACAAGATGACAAGCTCCAGTCTAATTGACAGGTAATCCACTGTGCAGAGAAGCTATAATCTTTTGTTTAAATGCATTAATCAAATAAATAATGTGAGCATCCCCTACTGTGTTACAAAAGGAAATATGGTGGTCATTTGTTTGAATTTCTGAAAGGTCACGTGATGTCACATGATATATTGCTGTTTAAAATCTCATTGGTAGAGTGTGAATGATTTCACTGTACATGCATTAGCATGTAGATGTCTCGATGGAAAATACTCATTATGCAGGTAAGTCATGTGACCGCAAATTAGGTACTGATGTGAAGCAAGATACTGCATGTCTGGTAGCGATCAGCATTTATTAACTGATGTGCTATATGTATGTTATAGAAATCTAATGCATGTCTTTGATTTTGGGGTTAATTTCTTTTTTTCACATTAACAATATACAAAATAAGACAAATATAATTTGATTTTCATGATACCAAATACTGTATATTTCTAAACATAAACACTGAGATAACTCTTCCTAGTAAATAGATGCTATTTAAGGAAGTTCTGGAAGACTTTTGCAACTTGATATATGTAAACAAGATGGCAGACGTAAGTCGGTAGATGCAGGGGTAAATGTCGACATTTTGCTTGAGAATAATTGTGTATAAGGCACAATAGTGTGTCCAAGGTGCACTAGGTTTTGATTAGCACATCCTGGGGTTAAAATGTTTTACATTTGATCAAATACTGTATTCCTTCAAAATATCATTTACAATATAATTACATGTATATCATTCACAGTACCTATAATGTAACTTTTGCATATATCTACATTCATTTGAAGAAATATAAGTTTTGATTATGGAAGAAATTGTTGATATCTTATTATCTGCTCTGAAGTGTTACTGTTTAGTTTATATCTTAAAAATAACACAACTACACCTATATCACAATAACCTTTTAAGTTTTAACAAATAAGGTTGAAATATAATGCTTACATTTGGGCGAAGGTCCTCTTTTCTTTTTATATGGAGCTGTACCTTGTGGCACCAATATCTCTTTGTCACCAACATTTGAAGGCTTGCCCTTTGATGAATTGCTACTGCTGCTGCTTGGCCGATATGATGAGTCACAATCTGTTTTGAAATTTGAAAATACTATTATTTACAGTAGGGTATTTCATTAAAGATGACGTACTGTGAGTATTATATCTCTTGTAAAACAAAACAACAGCAAATGGGTATGCCCCTCAAATACGAAGGCATAAATAAAATCCAAATAACATACTATACCTTCAATAGGCCCTGTGACCTATACATTTGGTATTTGACTTCAAAGTGAGACTTTATCCTTAATATGGCCTAACTCAACAAGAAATGGGTCACAGTAGGTGACAGACGGTGGTCATTTGTTTCAATTACTGAAAGGTCACGTGATGTCACATGATATATTGCTGTTTAAAATATCATTGGTCAAGTGAATGTTTTCACTTTACATGCATTAGCATGTAGAGGCTTCGATGGAAAAGCCTGGAAACTCCATCCATGATCAGTCGTTATACCTTGGAGTTTAAATGCCTTACAAAATGTTTGATGGATGCAGGGGATTACTACTAATTGTGCACTCCTGTGAAGTGGCACAGTTTGCACTGAATGCATATATTTGATTTTAAAAACTGTAATTCTCAAATTCTCAAACAAACTAAATCAGCACTTACTACAAATTAAGTCCCACCCTCATTAGGAATTCGGTGGTTACAATATATCTCAGATATGGACGTGACCATAATTCTTACACTTTGGCGTCATGACAAATGGTCTTAAAGTAACTGGAACAAGGCATTTATTTTGGTCTTGTGTCCAGTATTTACATATAAAATGCATAAAAAGCACGGAATCTCTTATTATTCAGGTAAGTCATGTGACCGCTAATTGGGTACTGATGCGATGCATGTCTTTGATTCTGGGGTTGCTTCTTTATTTCACATTAACAATATACAAAACAAGACAAATGTAATTTGATATTCATGATACCAAATACTGTATATTTCTAAACATAAACACTGAGGTAACTCTTCCTAGTAAATAGATGCTATTGAAGGAAGTTCTGGAAGACTTTTGCTGTTTGATATATGTAAACAAGATGGCAGACATAAGTCGGTAGATGCAGGGGTAAATGTCGACATTTTGCCTGAGAATAATTGATTGTGTACAAGGCGCAATATTGTATCCAAGGTGCACTAGGTTTTGATTAGTTCATCCTGAGGTAAAAAGTTTGTCTTATATTTGACCAAATACTGTATTCCTGCAAAATATCATTCACAATACATATGTATATCATTCAGAGTACCTATAATGTAACTTTTGCATATATCTACATTCATTTGAAGACATATAAGTCTTGATTTTGGTTTAAACAAATAAGGTTGAAATATAATACTTACATTTGGGTGAATTTCCTCTCTTCTTTTTATCTGGAGCTGGACCTTGTGGCACCAATATCTCTTTGTCACCGACATTTGAAGGCTTGCCCTTTGATGAATTGCTACTGCTGCTGCTTGGCCGATATGATGAGTCACAATCTGTTTTGAAATTTGAAAATGCTATTATTTACAGTAGGGAATTATTGAATTATTTAAATATGACGTATTGTAATACTTATATCTCTTATATAACAAAACAACACCAAATATGTATTCCCCTCAAATACGATGGCATAAATAGAATACAAATAACATACTATACCTCCAATACTATACCTCCTGTGACCTATACATTTGGTTTTTGACTTCAAAGTGAGACTTTATCCTAATATGGCCTAACTCATACAAGAAATGGGTAACGGTAGGTGACAGGTGGTGGTCATTTGTTTCAAATACAGAAAGGTCACGTGATGTCACATGATATATTGCTGTTTAAAATATCATTGGTCAATTGCATGTTTTCACTTTACATGCACTAGCATGGAGAGGCCTCAATTGAAAAGCCTGGAAACTCCACCCATGATCAGTCGTTATACCTTGGAGTTTCAAATGCCTGTAAAATGGTTGATGGATGCAGGGAATCACTATTAATTGGGCACCCCTGTGAGGTGACGCAGTTTGCATTGAAAGCATATATTTGATTTTAAAAACTGAAATTCTCAAAGAAACTAGATCAGCACTTAATACAAATTAAGTCCCGCCTTCATTAGAATTTCGGTGGTTATAATATATCTATGACCTCAACTTGTCTCCTATATGGACTTGGCCATAATTCTTACACTTTTGCAACATCACAAATTGTCTTAAAGCAATTGAAACAAGTCATTAATTTTCGTATTGTGTCCAGTATTTACATATAAAATGCATATCAAGAACGGAGTTTCTTATTATTCAGATAAGTCATGTGACCGCTAATTAGGTACTGATGTGAAGCAAGATAATGCATGCCTGGTAGCGATCAGCATTTATTAACTGATGTGCTATATGTCTGTTATAGAAATCTAATGCATGTCTTTGATTCTGGGGTTACTTTCTTTATTTCACATTAACAATATACAAAACAAGACATGATACTGAATACCGTATATTTCTAAACATAAACACTGAGATAACTCTTCCTAGTAAACATATGCTATCTAAGGAAAGTCTGGAAGACTTTTGCAACTTGATACATGTAGACAAGAAATTGTTGATCTCTTTTATCTACTCTGGAGTGTTACTGTTTTGTTTATATCTTAACAATAACCTTTTAAGTTTTAACAAATATGGTTGAAATATAATGCTTACATTTGGGTGAATTTCCTCTCTTCTTTTTATCTGGAGTGGGACTTTGTGGAATCAATATATCTTTGTCAACGACATTTGAAGGCTCACCCTTTGATGAATTGCTACTGCTTGGCCGATATGATGCGTCACAATCTGTTTTGAAATTTGAAAATACTATTATTTACAGTAGAGAATAATTGATTGCATTAAAGATGACCTATTTTGAAAATTATTTCTCTTGTAAAACAAAACAACACCATATATGTATGCCCGTCAAATAGAATGCAAATAACATACTATACCTCCAATAGGCCATGTGCCATATACATTTGGTATCCGACTTCAATGTGAGAGTTTTGGTGATGGTGGGGTTTTCTGTGTGGCTTGTCCTGCTTGACTTTTCTATTTTTTTTAATTCATCTTAATATGGCCTATCTCAACAAGAAATGGGTCACAGTAGGTGACAAATGCCCCCAATGCAAAGAATGACAATGAAATGTGTTTTGTAAGCAGGCTTGCATATACTACCCCAAAATGAAAGTAAAGAATGCAAAGTATGACTAGACTTTGAACAAGTAACAAGTTTGTTTCTGAAACTGAGGTAAAAGGTCAATATCATTGCAAAATGATACAAACAGTATGGAACATTCCGCCATCCGAAGATGAGCTCATACACCATGTTTGGCGACCATAGCTGATTCGGTGCAGGGGTATGATGTGGACAAGTATTTGTTGTAATTGAAGACCACTGTCAAGGTCAAACTCACATTGATCTATAAATAGTATACGACACTCTGTCCCTCCAATGATGTACTCACACACCATATTCTATGATCGTAGCTATGAGGTAGTGTGGGAAATGTGCTCCAGACAAGCTTTTCTTGTAAATGAGGTAAAAGGGCAAGATCACATTGACCTAAAAATACATGACACACTGCCATTCCAAAATGTACTCACAAACCACAGTTGATGATCCTAATTGATTTTGTAAATGAAGCCAAAGATCAAGGTCAAAGTCACGTTGACCTATAAATAGTATGTGACACTCTGCCATCCCAAGATGTACTCACACACACCAAATTCTAGCTGAAATATTGCAGGAGAAATGATCCGGACAAGCTTTTTTGTAAATGAGACCACAAGTCATTGTCACATTGACCTAACAATAGTATGCGACACTTCACCATCCCAAGATGAACTCACACACCATGTGTGGTGATCCTAGCTTTTCGGTATTGAAGGTATGTTCTGGATAAGTTTTTTGTAAATGAAGCCCAAGGTCAAGGCACATTGACTTATAAATATTACACAGCACTCTGCAATACCAAGATTTACTCGCACACCATATTTGGTGTTCCTAGCGGAAGTAGGGTAGGAAATATGCTCCGGGCAAGCTTTTTGATACAATAGGTCAAAGGTCAAGGCCACATTGACTTTAAAATAGAACGCGACACTCTGCCATCCCAAGATATACCCACACCCCATATGTGGTGATCCGAGCTGAAGTAGTGTAGGTGATATGCTCCGGATTGTCTTTTTTTGAAAACGAGGTCAAAGTCAAATGGAAAAGTAGTAAAGTCAAGCAGGCAAAGCCACATACAAGACGCAACCACCGCCAAAACACCGATGGACAACATCACACACACACACACACACACACACACACACACACACACACACACACACACACACACACACACACACACACACACACACACACACACACACACACACACACACACACACACACACACACACACACACACACCACCCAAACGCACACACGCACATGAAATGAACACATAAAACACCTACAGACACACAAGAACCAGAGACAAACACTCCACACATGAACAAAATCACAATCACAAAGACGCAAGGCAAACAAAAGGAAGGGTGACAAAGAGAGTACCGCCTTGGCACGGTCAGTAGCAAAAACACCACTGGGGGTTTAAACCGGTTTAAACACTTCTCTCAAAGTCACCCTAGCTTTACAAATAGTGTAAATAAAGGCGTCCCCGCCGGACTCAAAGTCAAGTTCACATTAACCTAAAAATAGTATGCGACACTCCGCCATCCCGAAGTGAACTGACACACCATATTTAGTGATCCTAGCTGATTCGGTATTTGAGGTATGCTCCGGACAATGATTGTTTGTAAATGAGGCTCAATGTTAAGGTCAAATTGACCTATAAATAGTACGAGACACTCTATATTTTTCCGTAAAAGTTACAACATTAAGGCCAAGGTTAAAGATTTAAACAGACCGGCAATCAGACATAGAAATAAAAAAAATAAAAATCAATATATCCTATATCGACACAATGAAAGCATACACTGGAAAGTTCGCTCAAGGGTAGTAATTTTACATATGCAAACATTTTTGGTCCATAGGAGATGCCAAGTAATTTAAAAATTATTATATTCTTGTAAAGAAACTGAAGAAAACTTTTGAACTTTAGCAGATGAAGTTTATACGTTGCCAAAATGGTTAGTGGATTTTATTTTTGAAAATATTTAATTATATTTTGTTAACATTCCAGATACATGTAATATAGTACTTTATAAAGTATAATAAACACATGTGATATTTGAAATATACAAAATACTTCATCAAAATGAGAAAGTTATGAGAAACATAGAATGTCCTGGTGACTTTATATCAATGAAATTTACCTTTACCTGATGCATTATATGTGATGGACCGCTTACATGACGAGGATGGTAGGTCTACAAAATAAACGTACAGCAAGAAGGTAATGATGACCCTGTAACACTCATCTAAAATGATGGGGCATGTGTTATACAAAATTATATAACAATATTGAATCTAGATATATCACTAAATGGGAAGAATACCCCTGCATGGCAACCTCCATCACAAATAAATGGGTTTTTCAAACCTGTATGTGATGCACATGTAAACTTCACACAGATCATGTGTATAAACTTTAACTGACTTATCTTGAACTCTGTATAAGTTCATTTCTTCATTTGTTGGCTAGTACCACTCATGGTAATGTACAGAGGCAGATAACTCCTACATGAATAGTGAAACACTGAAAAGAATTATATTATGTGCATCTACATATTCAAAGAGACCATATGTACACTGGTTAATACAATCAGAAATCCAGTTACCCCTATACAACGGTAACAATTACATCTAAATTCAAGAGCAAGATACTCCATATAACCCAAATATATGCAAATGAAAACTAGAACTATCACTGAAGGTGGTTAATACCCCCACAAACGTGCATTTCACAAGTAAAAAAACTTTGTACAATTCGAAGGGGCATAAGAAAAAAGATAAACTTTAAAAAGAACATCTTATTATTGGATGCGCATCTCCCCTTCATGATAAAGTTTCGAACGATTG
Source organism: Azorinus chamasolen (assembly GCA_963576725.1). NCBI lineage: Eukaryota > Metazoa > Mollusca > Bivalvia > Cardiida > Solecurtidae > Azorinus > Azorinus chamasolen. Next base: position 23,150,915 of record OY755240.1, read on the forward strand.
CACTCAGCAGTTGCTGAAACAAGAGGGACATGAGGCACTGAAGCGCTCACCTGAGATAACCCAGGGGCATTGCCATTTTTTATCAAAAAGTCATCATTTGTACAACCTTGTCAGTGAACCACAAGGCAAAGCCTTATGGTTTCAGAGAAAAATAATATTTTATATTTTTCCTATGAAACTGATAAGCCCCAAGGAAGGGCCAAGTTAAGCCCAGAGGTCAGGGTCGAACATTCTTGGTAGAGGACCACAAGCCAAAGCTACATATTTGTAGAGGACCATTAGATCATATTACATACCAAACATCAAACGCCTAGGCCTTACAGTTTCAGAAGAACTTTAAACATTTTCCTATGAAAAACTGATAAGCCGTTTGGCGGGACCAGTTTTGGTCCGGGGTCATTATTTTAACAATCGTTGTAGAGGACCATTAGATCATGCTACATACCAAACATCAAAGGTCTAGGCCTTACAGTTTCAGAGAAGAAGATTTTTAAAGATTTTCCTATGAAAAACTGATAAGTCCTTGGGCGGGGCCATTTTTAGCCTGGAGGTCGTAATTTGAACAATCTTAGTAGAGGACCATAAGATCATGAAACATGCCAAATATCAAAGGTCTAGGCCATACAGTTTTAGAGAAGAAGATTTTTTAAGATTTTCCTATGAAAAATTGGTAAGCCCTTGGGCGGGACCATTTTTGGTCCGGGGTCATAAGTTGTACAATCTCAGTAGAGGACCATAAGATCATGCTACATACCAAATATCAAAGGTCTAGGCCTTACAGTTTCAGAGGAGAAGATTTTTAAATATTTTCCTATGAAAAACTGATAAGCCCTTGGGCGGGGCCAGTTTTGGCCCGGGGTCATAATTTAAAATTCTTTGAACAAAATTTGAACAATCTATGTAGAGGTCCACTAGATGATTCTATATACCAAATTTGGTAGCTCTAGGCTCTACAGTTTTTGACAAAAATATTTTTAAAGTTTTTACTTCTTTTTGGACATTGGTTGCCATAGCAACCAGAGTTCAACATGGAATCAAATTCTTTGAACAACTTTGAAAGAGATTGACCCAAGGAACATTTCTGCCAAGTTTGGTAAAACTCAAGCAAGCAGTTTAGGAGGAGATGTAATTTAAAAAAAAGTTGACGACGGATGACGCACATCGCACGACGAACGACTGACGACGACGCACGACAGACACAGGGCGATCACAATAGCTCTCCTTGGCACCTCATGCCAAGTGAGATAAAAACTGTAAAACTATTATAGGAAGTGCATGTTCTCTTTACAATAAAGCATCATGTCAAGTTTCATTAGATTCCATTCAGGGGTTACTGAGAAACTGCACGGAATTATAATCAACAGACAGACCAACACAAAACTTTTAAATAAAGGGGCATAATTTTGAAAGAAAATAAATCAGCTGGAAAAGTATAAGTGGATGCCCATGTCTTCCTTATGATAAAACATCACGTCATTTTATTAGATTCAAGTCAGCAGTTGCAGGTAACTGCACGGAAAAATGTCAACAGACCGATCAATACACCAACATTCAAAGAGGCATAACTCTGTCAGAAAAAAGATAAACTGTTATAAACCTATTATTGGATGCGCATGTTTTCTTTATAATGAAGTATCATGTCAAATTTCATCGGATTCCAGTCTGCGGTTAATGAGAAACCGCGTGGAAACAAAAGTCAAAGTTATGACACATTTTCTGAACCAAGGATGTTTCGAAATTTACCCCGGGTTACCATGGAAACCGTTTAACAAAACATAGATGGGACAAAATTATTTTGGGGAATGCTCAAAATGTGTTCTGGGGACCCCAACATACAATTTAAACCTGAATTTAATATTTTTTGTGCATTAATACGCCTCTCAGACTAAACAACAAACTCCTTTTTTCTAAAACAAACGCATTTTTTAATTCCTCATTAATATTCATAAGAATGCATTTATGAATATTAATAAAATCATATATCATATTCAAGCTATATGTCTCTGCTTTTACTTTGATACTTGTTTTGTCATTCTAGTGCCTCTAAAGTAATGACGCATTTTCTGAACCAAGGTAGTTTCGAAATTTACCTCGGGTTACCAGGGAAACCGTTAAATAAAACATAGCTGGGACAACTTATTTTGGGGGCATGCTCAAAATGTGGTCTGAGGACCCCAAGGGACAATTTGGTACCCATGAAAAAAGTCTAGGGGGGATGCAAACGGTAACCATGGCTAGGACCCAGCCTAACAGAATAGTTTGTCAAGGAAGAAACTGCAGAATCTATCATATCATAGGCAGACAGAGCAGACTGTGATCAGACTGCTCCTACAGGGGCTGTCTGATATGGTCTACTCTGTTTGCTTTATGGATGAAAGGGTTAAACATTTGTTATTTGGAATGAGACATGTACTAGATGACAAATAGTGTAAAGCTCTTTTATTTGATAACTCGGGAATCTAATGCTTTATATCGCCAGGAACATAATGTTATTATTCTGTATAAAAATACGGACTTGCAAAATTGTGATATCAGAGTGTGGATACTGCACTTGTAGCACATGCAATCATAAATACTGTCTTTTGATTCTACTGAATGCTGCATTTAAATACAGGTTCAGGAGGGACGACAGACTGAACAAAAACAGCACATAATCTACCTTCGTCTCGAGTGAGATATAAATAATGCTTTAGCAAAGTATGTTTTACCACCGTATGGCATGTAAAATAACTCTTTGAGAAATGGCAGCTCTTTCATACACACATCTAAATTTGATATAATGCACATTAAAATGAAACCAAATTTCAGTCAAGAAGAAATGATGTCATATGAGGGGTTTACTAAGATTAATGTTGTTTCTTTACATGAAGTATCTAACAAACTCAGATTTCTTTACATGTAGACGGTGTTCCCGAAATGGTATAATAAAAATAAAGCAGTAAATGTTACTTACTTCCTTCATCTAGTGCATGTAAAAATTTCCCCACTTTTGTCACTTCGTTGATTGCCGGTGGACTTTGATAAACATGCACATTCATTTCTTCTGAATGGCCCATATGTTGGTAAAACATCTTTCTTTCCCTGTCTGGTACATCTAGACTAGCATAAACAGTTGCGACATGATGTCTCATGCCTGTAGCGGACACAGCGTTTTCCAACGATGCAAGGTTACAGCATTTATTAACAGCATTCCATCCAATGACATGCTGTAAAGAATTTTGTGTGCAGGGAAATACAAAACAATTGTCTTGCAGAACTCCTACCTCTTTTCGTATCTCAGGGTCAACTAAAACTTTTAATGCTCCCAGGCAGTCATCCATCAGTAAAAGAGGAACAAGTTTTCCACGTTTTCCTGACTGATACGCTATTTTGAATCGCCCAAGCAGGAATTTCTCGAGTGGATCGTCAACTTCTTCTGTATCATTTCCCTTTAACCACACACCATTCAGAGCATCTTTTAATTCATTAAGTTGTAATCTGCTCGGCTCCCCGCCCCTGCGAGCATTGAACAAAGTCAACCGGCAAACTACCAGATCACGCAAAAAAATATATTCTTCACTTGCAATGAATTCAAACTTGTCTTCTGACAGCCTTTTTATATTGTCAACTGTGAAATCTCTAAGTTTCTTGATATCCCTCTCATTTGGTAAATTGCATGGGCGTCTTAAGCTTGATTCTCGCTTCATTACATTTGAGCATTCAGCACTTCCAAACACAGACATCCAGTAGTAATCTAAAACATTCAGAAATTTGTTAATTTCTGCTGCTTTGTCATCTTTCTTTTGAATAAGATATTCTCCATGGATATGTTTTGCTGCTTTTTTCAGAAGATAACCAATAGCTACTTGCAAGCCAGATTTTATCTGTCCATCTTCACCTGTTGACACTGAATGTATTGCTTTTTCAAGGCAGTTAAAGTTGGACCTATCAAACATTTCTTCTGCAGATGAGCAGTTGAATCCTTTGTTGATTCTGTTTTCTTTAAAATGTATGAACAACAAAGCAAGCCTCCGCATCTCTGTTTTTAGGCCCTTTCGTCGTTCATCTTTCTTATTCTTCTGCCGCTGTACTTTTAAGTAATGTTTTCTGCCATAGCTAAGTATTACATTATCAGTCCTACAAATTGTTCCAATATCATCTTCTTTCAAAGACTGCAAGATATTAGTGTTGAATTCTTCTGAACTCTCATACACAGAACAAAGTGACAACGGCATTGGTAAAGGTAGGTACGTAGATGACAGTGTTGAATCACACTTTCTTTTATGAAAAGTAAAGTACTTCCTCGCTATAAAAGCATAACATTTGGAACAGTACGTTAAATTGTGATTACCGCGAGCTCTTTCACGTATGATTTGTCCATGTGAATTGACTTGTTGCATTGTTTCTAGATTTTTCTTCATGATTCCCTTTCGTTTTAGTCGTGAAAATGCCCGGTCTCTGTCTTTACCTTGTAATTGTAAAGCAGCCTTTACCTCGTCTTTATTTTTGTGTTTCCTCTCCAAATGCACCCGTAACTTGGATTGGTATTTTAAACAAAATGGACATGGCCTATGTGGTTTCCTGTATGGTGATTTTGATTTCGATGAGTTTTCATCTGCATGCATTCGTCTTCCTAAAACAAAGATGTAAATTTATCAGACTGTTGTTGCTATGCATTAGAATTTGCATTATCCAACAACAACATTCCATATACATGTAACGCTTCAGCGTGGTGCCAATGGAATAACTAGAGGTTTGTGTCGCAAAATCACTAGCGATAGGTGGATACAGTTTGTTCACTTAAATGTTTTCGTTATTCATGCTCTTTACCACTGTATTTGCCATCGCGGCTGTTGTAGATTAGTTGGAGAGGGGATACGTTTGTTTACACTGTTTGTTTTTTAGGGTGGGGATGGAATAAGTGTGAGGTTGGGCGCCAATAAACTGGTTTAACCCCCAGTGACTTCTGTCACTGCCCGTTCCAAGGCGGTACTTCCATCTTCACCCTATTGTTTGTTTGTTTTGTCTTTGTGCGTCTCTTGATGTTTTTTTAGTTATGTACATTTGCTGTTTCCTTGTCTCTAGGCCTCTCTGTCTCTGTATATGCCTCTGTCTGTCTCTGTTTATCTGTCTCTCTGTCTGTCTCTCTGTCTGTCTCTGTCTGTCTCTCACTCTTTGAGAATTACAAGGAACTTCATTTAACCCAGCTGCCTTTAGTACCCATCTGCCCAGATTTGTCTGCCTACCAAATCATGGAACTCTTTCATTCTCAAAAATAGACACCCACGACCCCGTCAGAATTTGAAAGCATATATAAAAAATTCAACTGAAAATTATTTTCATGTCTGTATTCTAATTAATCAATATTAAATATCCGTATTAAAATGCCTTTTAACCCTTTCCTCCATAGGCTATTTATAGACCTAACCTCTTGGGATTAATGTACCGAAAAGGAGCATTAAGTAGAGAAAAGGAAACTTTTAGAATTTTGTAGTTTGAGACTATTGTGATAAATAGAGCACTTGTTCCTACAGTAGCAAATACAGGAGCAAATGCTCTATTTATCACAATGGTTTCACAAAGTGACTTTTACAGAGGCGTAGAAAGGCGTATTTATGGAGAAAAGGGTTAAACCATTTCCTCCACATAAGTGCCATCTATATAAAGGCGTCTTTAACATTTCTGCATTAATGAGCACCACAAATGAAAAAGTAGTAAAGTCAAGCAGGAAAAGCCACACACAAAACACCACCATTACCAAAACACTGACAGAAAGTAATTAATATAGCAATTTATACACACACAAACATACATACAGCCATCGAAAGACGACAGCGACCTATCTCACACACACACACACAAACAAAAGTAAGGGTGACAAGGAGAGTACCGCCTTGGCACGGTCAGTAGCAAAATCACCCTTGGGGGTTTAAACCGGTTTACGGACGTCCTGACCTCACTCTTATCTCAATGTCACCCTAGCTAAACAAACATTGTAAATAAAGATATCCCAGCCAGACTTAAGGTAACCCCACAACATAGAAGACAGTAATCACAATACAAAATGTAAAACATAGCATAACAACTGTGCAAGTCTGTCAAATATGTACTCAATGACTTTGCTGAAGACGGAGCAACTGCAGGGAAGCCATTAAGGGCACGACAGAGAAAAGGCAATACATGAGTCTGGCAACCTCATCCCATTTCTGGGTTTAAGAGTATACCATCATAGAGTACTACCCTCGGCCTGTCATCGTGCAAGCAAAGAGGGAAGCGTAGCGACCGACTGTAAAGGGGTCGATAACCAAACATGCAGTGTGTTGCAACATCATAGGGTCATATCCTTTCTTCCGAAAAGTTTTAATGCGTTTAATAAACAAATCGTGAAAATGGATATGACCCCGAAATTTCCTCAGTTTGTAGATAATATCACCATAGAAATCTGGGTGAGAAATACCATGTTGCAGTAACGTCCGTAAATTACAGTTATATTTATTAATGAGGAGTAAATTTCGATAATAACATTTTGAAAAAGCTTCCGAATTTTATGATATTTGTAGCCTTGCTTAAGAAGTTTATGAGTTATAACTAAATTACGACTATTAAAATCTTCTAGGAAAGAACAGGCTCGGGCAAAGCGAATAAGTTGAGAAATGTAAACCCCATAAGATGTAGACCGGGGAACATCTCAATCTAGAGAAGGAAAATTAACAATTTTGAAATCGAAATGTTCACTTTTATTGTATATTTTAGACGGAACTTTATCATTAGTGATGGAAAGATTCAAATCTAAAAAGGAAGCCTGAATGTCGGAACGATTCGCTTTGTTTAAAGTATTTTTTTAAAAGTTATTTTGGGTAAATAGAAGAAATAATATTTTCGAAATAAGGATTATTCAAATTCAAAATATCGTCTAGACGTTTTATTAAAAGCACTAACAATGTCAGATTGTGTATCCGGTTTTAGGTTAAGAATGAAATCCCTCTCATAGCAATATAAAAACAAATCTGCAACAAGAGGGGCACAATTTGTTCCAATAGGTATACTAACATATTGACGATATATGGTATCCCCATAGTGCACAGGTACGTTATCTAAAAGAAATGTTAAAGATCTACAAACATCAAGGCAAGTCCACATCGTGTAATTTTCAACTTCAGAATTCGTTGAACGTTGAACATTACCAGCAAGGAACATTTTATTTTCTCTGACAAAATTTTGTTCTATTAAGTTAATCAGTTTATCCTTTATAAGATGGTGAGGTAGAGTAGTATAGAGTGTAGAGAAATTATAAGGGCCCAATGAAGAAATGTTGTACTGTTCATTTTCAAGTTTAGTTAAATATCATTAATTTTGAATCTTTTATGGACCAAATAACATTGGTACCAGAATTATCATATATTTTATCACAGTAACGTTTAACATGTTCTTTGATAGTAGTAAGATACGATGTTAAAAGTTTAAATAGTTTAGTAGTAGTACAACAACTAGAGTTAGCAATAAAACGCGCCTTATACGGATTTTTATGTAGCTTAGGAATCCAGTACATAGTGGAAGTTTATGTTGTTTTAAGTTAGAATTAGACTTAAACTTCTCAGTGTTGTTATACCTTCTGATCCTTCGAGATCACGAATTTCAGTACATCTTGTTCTGAAAATTGAATACCGCTTAAGCCGGTGCTAGGGGGCGTGAGCAGTGTTGCACTTTCAATTACTGCTCATGAACAGACTCAATAAAACCGAGTCTGCAATTTTCTCTTTTTGTGTTGCAATTTTTGCTTTCGGGGGATCACCTCCCTTCAGAATTTAAAAGTATTGCATATTTTTACATGTTCCGATCCTATATCTTTTTTCAGGGAGTTGCACTGTAATATAAGTTTGTGAACCAGTTAATTCCTTCTTCAAGACATCAACATAATACAATCTTCACATAATTATTACATTATTTGACGCCTTGTCAGCAGGAGCAAGAACATAATTAGAAAGAAAATTCGAAATGTTTTTCGTCAGATATCGAAATGTAACTCTAGGTGAGGTGGTAATAGATGGTAATTGAATTTGTAATAATACGTGTATCAATAATGTCAAAAACACGTTTTTTCCAATCTGAAAGGGCATTTACATCAGCATGTTCTCGTCGACACCATTGGATGCAGAATTCTTGAATAGCTTCAGCAATATGAGTACGACAAGTGTCAAAATCAATAAGGGAATGTAATCTATATTTGGGTCCTTTGGGTCCTGAGACGTTTATCTTAGATGAATATTTGCTGATCAATGATGTTGCAATTAAATAAATGACAGAACAAATAAAGCTGAAAGTAAATCAGAAAGATCCCCAACCAATTTTCTCTTTTACCTTCCTCAATATTTTTTTTAAGCATTAATTATCCTGCTTTATTAGATGGATATTATATGTTATTTGCACATTGAATATACATACATGTGATTTGCACTTTTGACTATGGAGGAAAGGGTTAAGCAATTCTGTAAAACATTTAATTCAAATTAAACTAGCTGCAAAAATAGAAGATTTAACACGAAATAAAGTTGCTTCATAACCTACTTAATGTCAAGGTTTAAGTTGGTGATATTCACTGTGACACCTGCAAATATTGACCTTAAATCATTACTTTTGAAATTTACATTGCTTGATTTTTTAAATTGACTAACTGGACTGTAGCAGGACTCTGCTAACCGATGAATAGATTGGCATTGGTGCCATTTGTTGATGCCACAGATAAACTAAATTGGACAGCAGATTTGAACAGATCATTTGTTCACCTAAAACATTTGACTGTAATTTAACACATATTGTATGTAAGACTGTTGTGAGTCGCTGGTAGAATTGGTAGAATAAATAAGTTGTTCTCTGGTACAAAGTGTCTTATTTCGTTTCAAACAGTGTACACCAAGACCAGCCACCATGTCTCTGACTGATAAAGATCTACACTTATTGTCAGTTCATCAGAATGGATCAACTGGATCAGATACCTCATCATGTGGTATCTGCTCATGGTCTACACTGTTTGATCCGGGTCTACATTGATCATAGATGTGCGTTCTGATCTGGATCTACACTGATCATAGATGTGTAGTCCGATCTGGGTGTACAGTTTGATCTGGGTCTACTTTGAGCATTGATGTGATATCTGAATTGGGTCTATACTGTTTTATATTGGTCTACACTGTTTGTTCCGGGTCTACACTGTCTGATCAGGGTCTACACTGTCTGATCAGGGTCTGCACTGATCTTGGTGTAGATTTACAGTGTTTGCAAAGCAATGCCTTATTGTCTCAAATGTAAGTACGCACTTACAAGTATAATTATGTTTTCTCATAGACATGTCTGCATTGGTTTCCATTGGAAAAATAAATTAGCTCTATAACAATTCTGGATTTAGGATTCAGTTACTGTTTGTGACTTTAATCATGTTGTGCAACAGAAGAAAAAATAATGCTATTTCTCAGTTAAAAAGAAAGAAAGACATTTAATGTTTCTGTTATAGTATTTAAACAACAAAAATGAGAATAATTTGAATTGTTCATTAAGGTTTATATTTGATCTGTGTCATAGTTTCTCTCTATCGTTGTCCCTTTGTACTGTGTATTGTGTAAACTTTGGCGAGACAAAATGATGACGTCATTTATCATTTTATGTGTCCACATAAAGTGGGTCAAAATAGTTCCGTATTCCTACGCACGATAAGGACATTTTGACAGGAGATCAAATTTTGGTACCGAGCTTCATTGCCTATAGTGTTCAGGAAAAAGGAAACTGCACTCCAAATAAGGTAGTGATAGGATAACAAAAATATCCAGTCACCTGTTTCATGGTCGTTTTTAGCGGTTGGTGAATGGATAAATAATTATTGCTGGACAGCTGTGCAAGCTGGAGATATTTCATATGGTGGCTTATGCCTTTACAGATACACACATTGTATTCATGCCCATAATATACAGAGTTAAACAGCATTTTTGTGAAGACTGCTCTAAATAATTGCTACTCAAGTCAATATATATTACACAAATAAGTGAAATAACCATTTTGGTTCTAATTGAACTCATCTAGCAGACATATTACTAGGCTGAGTACGGTTTATCATTACATTTTCCGTGTAAGTGATCGAGAATAAAACTCACTCATGGTCTCATTTTAAAGTTGTTCATTAAACAGGAGGGATAGCAGCTAAAATTAGTGGTTTCTTACTTGGTTTATTATATGATACACTGTAGGTTACATGCTGGCGGGGCTCTAGAAATGTGGAAATCCCAACCAGTCCAGAGTCTGTGTTTTATCCAATATCAACAATCGTCGAGAAAACTAATGACAGTTCAAAATTATAAAGGTATTATTTTAAGGGTTTGCAATGGTAGAATAAATAACATTATATATCTAATTACTTCTTTAGTATCTTTATAATTAATTCTATTAATAAAAAGCAAGTTTGTGCACAACATTAATTCATGAATATCAGAAGCACTTATTTTTTTCGAAGTGTTTTTGTCCATTACCATAACGCGGCTTCTTAGCCGTTCAATTCTCTCTTAACAAAAAACTAACTAACTTGAAAGTTTGGCAGGCCCTATTATTACGTCACACAAAATACTCGTAGCATGACTTCCAAATATTGGCCGTGTTTCCTCCCATGTTATCATTTAGTTATTGTGTAGTGAAACATACAGTCACGGTGATTTTGATATGAGTAGTTTCGAATATAAAAAGAGACTTTGTTCTCAGTTACTTAATATCACTACTCATTGACTGATAGACTCTGAGGAAACGCTGTGTAATTAGGTCAATACTGAATGCTGTATGGTCATGTCATCAAAGCTAAAAACAATAAAGGGAAGATAATGGATTTATACTATCATTATTTAACTAACAAATTTCAGCAAGCTGTCTCTCATTTTGTGTAGTATGTATGCATGCTATGGTACATTGTATTCAAGATTTTAGTCTATGAGCTATTTGTCTTGGTTTCTATTCCATTATAGAAACGAAAATAGGTCTCGTCACACTCCACGTGAAAGTGTAGTAAACATTGCCCTTTTAATCTAACACGAGACTGTGCGGGTCTTGAAACAGACTCCTCGCATGCGCCGTGCCTCGTAAACACTAGTCTTGCCAAATCTTAAACTCTTGGTTAAAATAGAATGACAGTCTCGCCAAATCCCATCTCTTAACAAATAAAAAGGTAAATGTTTTGAATATCGGGTTTGATGATGATTGGTTGACAATCTTTGCCAAACTCTAATTGTCTAAACAGTGGAGTCGAAAGTTTGAATAATGTGTTAAACTTACCCCCGGTTTCTAGAGTGTCGACTGATCCTGTAGTTGTACAAACAGTTTGCAGCGGAACAGCGTGGAAAACTTCTTCATCATCTAACTGGTTTCCTGAAATTGTATCAAACAGTTTTAACTGTGCTATAAATAAGCACGGCTTTCAAATAATCCCATATAAATATTGATAAAAGTACACGTTGGGCATAGTACAGTTCACACATATTCTATTTCACAATACAGCTCATTCTTATACATTGCTTGTGACACCTTAACACAATCTTGGTTCAGAGCCTAAATTTTTTCAAATATCTTAACCTATTCCACATATTACGTTTACATTCTTGTTTTGTCTTTCCATCTCAATTTATCCGAATTAAGAAAAAACACCAGTTGGCATGTAGACACTAACAGAGATGAATGTGTGGGGTAAGGCATATATTCGTTGATGTGTTGAATTCCTACAGGCAAACTGTGGATGAAATTCACGGAGAGAGGGGTTATGGTTATTTGGCCTGTCTGTTAGGGTGTGAATGGAGTAAATGTGAGGTTGGATGCCTTGAAATTGATTTAACCCTTTTCCTGTTCTATGCTTATTCCAAATTCCAATACATACTGAATATTCATGGACAAACTAGCCATAATGAAATACTGAAGGTAGAACATTGTAGTCATTTTAGAAAATAAAGAAACATTCGAATTCCACTAGCAAACAGAACAGACCCTCTACTCTGTTTGCAAATGCGCGAAAACACGTTTATATGAAGGAAAGTGTTTAACCGCCAATGACACTTGTCATTGACCGTTTCAAGGCAATACTTCCATCTTCCCCCTAATGTTTATTACATCTTTGTGCTTTTTATGGAACATACTACACCGTGTACACTGAAATACCCACCAGGTTGCTTTAGACAGTAGTGTCCATTTATAACATTTAGTTTTACCTTTAACAATAGTGAAACAAAATATTCCATTTATCTTTTAATTTATTTTTCTAAAAATTCACAGAAATATTATCTAAATTCTACACTCATAAACTATCAAACATCCAATTAAATACATTATATATGAACATGTTTGGATGATGTGTACAGGGAAAAAACATATTATGCAACAAACGTAAAAACGTTTACTATTTACTCTTTGTATATACATTGTACATATTTACGCTTTTGCATAGACTGGTAATGAGCTGTCTCATCATAGTCTACTCTCATTGATTTAACCTTTTCACCGCCAATGTCGCAAAAATGCACCACGATAAATAGTGCAGTCCCAGGTCAGAGGCCGCCTATTCACTTTTTGTCTCAAACTCTATTTCTATATGTGTGTTTTATTCCTTTGAACTTTGCATTTATTTATCTTATTTCCTTAATTTACCGAATGATTTAACAAAATTGGATTGCAGACGACAACTAGAACGTTGGCGCCGAAAGGGTTAACAGTGTTACAGATCTAATTTTACACATTCTGTGTCATTACAGCATTCTCTTGATATTTATGAAGTAATAAAGTCTGACAAAGCATTTTACAAAACTGTACTTCAAGCCGTTCTGTGCATTTATCATACTAGACATTTATCATGCATTCAACACATTGACTAGAAGGAAGAGCCATTGGTGCCATTTGTTGATGATCAATTGGTGCAGCCACAGAAAAATTAAATTGGACAGCAGATTTGAACAGATCATTTGTTCACCCTAACCCATTTGACTGTAATTTAGCACAGATTGTATGTAAGACTCTTGTGAGTAGCTGGTAGAATTGGTAGAATAAATAAGTTGCTCTCTGGTACAAAGTGTCTTATTTCGTTACAAACAGTGTACACCAAGACCAGCCTCTATGTATCTGACTGCTCAAGATCTACACTAAGTGTCACTCATCAATCGTGTACAATGTCTAACTGGATCAGATACCTCATCATGCGTTATCTGCTCTAGGTCTACACTGTTTGATCCGGGTCTACATTGATCATAGATGTGCGATCTGATCTGGATATACACTGATCATAGTTGTGTTGTCCGATGTGGGTTTACAGTTAGATCTGGGTCTACTTTGATCATTGATGTGATATCTGATCTGGGTCTACACTGTTTTATCTTGGTCTACACTGTTTGATCTGGGTCTACACTGTCTGATCTGGGTCTACACTGTCTGATCTGGGTCTTCACCGATCTTGGTGTAGATTTACAGTATTTGTAAAGCAATAAAGTCCCCTTTCTCAGACATTGTCTCAAATGTTAGTACACCATTACAAGTATAATTATGTATTCTCATAGACATGACTGCATTGGTTTCCATTGGAAAAATAAATTAGCTCTATAACAATTCTTGATTTAGGATTCAGTTACTGTATTTGACTTATTGATTCTTATAGCCTTAATCATGTTGTGCAACAGAAGAACAAATAATGCTATTTCTCAGTTAAAAAGAAAGAGAAAGACATTTAATGTTTCTTTTATAGTATTTTTGAAACATTTAAGCAACAAAAATGAGAATAATGTGAATTGTTCATTAAAGTTATTTGATCTGTGTCATATTTTCTCTCTATCATTGTCCCTTTGTACTGTGTATTGTGTAAACTTTGGCGAGACAAAATGATGACGTCATTTATCATTTGATGTGTCCACATAAAATGGGTCAAAATAGTTCCGTATTCTTACGCACGATAAGAAAATTTTGACGGGAGATCAAATTTTGGTACTGAGCTTCATTGCCTATCGTTTTAGCGGTTGGTGAATGGATAAATAATTATTGCTGGACAGCTGTGCAAGCTGGAGATATTTCATATGGTGGCTTATGCCTTTACAGATACACACATTGTAATCATGCCCATAATGTACAGAGTTAAACAGTATTTTTGTGAAGACTGCTCTAAATAATTGCTACTCAAGTCAATATATATTACACAAATAACCATTTTGGTTCTAATTGAACTCATCTAGCAGACATATTACTAGGCTGATTACGGTTTATCATTATATTTTCCGTGTAAGTGATCGAGGATAAAACTCACTCATGGTCTCATTTTAAAGTTGTTCATTAAACAGGACGGATAGCAGCTAAAATTAGTGGTTTCTTACTTGGTTTATTATATGATACATTGTAGGTTACATGCTGGCGGGGCTCTAGAAATGTGGAAATCCCAACCAGTCCAGAGTCTGTGTTTTATCTCATGTCAACGATCATCGCGAAAACTGATGACATTTCAAAATTATAAAGGTACTATTTTAAGGGATTGCAATGGTAGAAAATATAAAATTATATATATAATTACTTCTTTAGTATCTTTATAATTAATTCTATTAATAAAAAGCAAGTTTGTGCACAAAATCAATTCATGAATATCAGTAGCGTTCGTTTTTTTCGAAATGTTTTCGCTCATTACCATAACGCGACTTTTTAGCCGTTAATATCTCTCTTAAAAAACACAATCTAACTAGAAAGTTTGGCAGGCCCTATTATTACGTAACACTGCCAAATCTTAAACTCTTGGTGAAATAAGAAAGACAGTATCGCCAAATCTCATATCTTAACAAATAACTTGGGCATAGTTTTTGAATATCTGGCTTGGTGATTGGTTGAAAATCTTTGCCAAACTCTTATTGTCTAAACGGTGGAGTCGAACGAATAATTTGTTTAACTTACCCCCGGTTTCTAGAGTGTCGACTGATCCTGTAGTTGTACAAACAGTTTGCAGCGAAACAGCGTGGAAATCTTCTTCATCATCTAACTGGTTTGCTGAAATTGTATCAAACAATTCTAACTGTGCTATAAATAGCCACGTCTTTCAAATAATCCCATATTAATATTGATAAAAGTAAACGTTGGGCATAGTACATTGCACACAGATTATATTTCACAATACAGCTCATTCTGATACATTGCTTATGACACCTTAACAAACTCTTGGTTCAGAGCCTAAATTTTTTCAAATATCTTAACCTATTCCACATATTACGTTTACATTCTTATTTTATCTTTCCATCTCAGTTTATCCGAATTAAGAAAAAACAGTTGGTATGTAGACACAAACAGAGATGAGATGCATGGTGGGGTTAAGGCATATATTCGTTCATAAGTTGAATTCCTAAGGGCAAGCTATGGGTGAAATCCACGGAGAGGGGGGTTATGGTTATTTGTACAGTTTATCATTTAGCGGGTGGATGGAATAAGTGTGAGGTTGGGTGCCTTGAAATTGGTTTAACCCTTTCCATGTTCATGTTTATTCCAAATTTCAATACCTACTGAATATTTATGGACAAAAAGCTATAATGAAATATGGCAGGTGGAACATTGTAGCCATTTTAGAAAGTAAAAAAACCCAGATTTTGATTCCACTATCAAACTAAGCAGACTCTCTACTCTGATTACAAATGCATGAAAACATCTTTATATAAAGGAAAGGGTTACAATCCCAAAGACACTTGTCATTGGCCGTTTCAAGGCAATACTTCCATCTTCTCCCTAATGTTTATTACATATTTGTGCTTTTTATGGAACATTTTTACAAAATAGATTATTTGCCGTTGACTACACCGTGCACACTGAAATACCCACCAGGTTGCTGTAGACTGTAGTGTCCATTTACAACATTTAATATTACCTTTAACAGTAGTGAAACAAAAGATTCCATTTATGTTTTAAATTATTTTGCTAAATTTGTCTAAATTCTACACTTATAAAGTATAAACTATCAGAACATCCATAATAACATTATATATGAACATTTTCGGATGATGGTTACCGGAACAAATATATGCAACAAACGTAAACATGTTTACCATTTACTCTTTGTATATACATTGGATATATTTACGCTTTTGCGAGACTGATAAGGAGCTGTCTCATCATAGTCTACTCTCATTGATTTAACTGTGTTAGAGATCTAATTTTACACATTCTAAGTCATTATAACATTCTCTTGATATTTATGAAGTAATAAAGTCGGACAAAGCATTTTCCAAAAACTGTCCTTCAAACCGTTCTGTGCATGTATTTCAAATTTGTTATACAGTTAATATTCATTAAACTGGAATGTATTTGTTTGGTTTAATCGAAATTCCTGTCGTAGGTGAGTGGAAAGTATTATAATACATTACCTTCGTCGCCTGCTGTGTCATTTGTGGATGTCGTTTTGGCTGAATACAAGGGTAGAGTATTGTTCACTTCTGCACACTCTGGGGATTTATCTGAAATTGTTTTATGATGACAATGAACAAGGACTAAGCCTTTCAACCCTTCCTTCATATAAATATCTTTTCAAACGTCTGCAAACAGAGTAGACACAAAACATACAGCTCTTATAAAAGCCGTCTGATCAGGGTCTATTCTGCTTACTAATGGAATTCAAAAGATCTGTGTCTTTAGTGTCTATAATGGCTACAGAATGCCAACTTCCATAATTCATTACAACAATTTTGACAATGAATATTCATTATGGACTAACATTTGAAATAAATATAGAACAGAGAAAATGTTAAATTATGCCAATATTCATATTATGAAATACAATGTGTTGAATAACCTTCATTGAAATATCTATCACTAAATATTACACGAATGCTATGAGCCGTTTCCCTAATTCCCTAAAACTTCATACCGAGTTTTAAATATGCCTGTAACCGAGTTGGCATCCCATCTACGGCACGAACCTATTATTGTCTATGTCCTTACATGCCAATCTGTCCTGATGTTGCAAGGAAATTTGGCATTTAGAGATTAACAGCAAAACAGATGAAAATGGATTGAACATGACCTTCTATGCATTAAAATAAAGTCATATCAGTATTTGTTGAATTCATGCTGAAATGCACACAAGGCTGCTGTACTGTTGATTTCAAACATTTAGCCTTACCATGTGTACCTTATCTTTTACCCCTAAGACAAACAGAACATATAGTGCTGGCTACCACCACCTAATCCACATTCATGATAGTATTAGCAAGAAGGAGTGACCTGTCGTTTTTATTTATAGATGACTCGTAGATTGGGATAATACCACTATTGTATTAGGTGGGCTAAGCATTGCACTATTTGATTTAATCACTACAATGTATAGGCAATAGGACTTCGGGTCTAATTAACTGCACGAGCTTCACGAGAAATTGGCTCGTCAATTAAAGCAAAACCTTATTGTATAGAATGGAATAGTTTGGAAAAAACTAAATCTATAATTAAAAACGACAGGTCACTCCTACTTGCTAATATACAGATCGTGACACTATTGCAATACTATTATGATAGGTTTTTTTGTTTACACAAAACATTTTGCTCAACCAATTGTAGGTTTTAATAACTTCACTATTAAGTAAGCTGATACATAACTAATGTTTGTTCAACTGCTACACCAATAGTAAATACCGAAAACTCACCCTATCTGAAACATGTTTTATTCGTAAATGAACCATCAATACCGCATACAGACCTCAGTGAAATATTAGACACAAGACATCTTTTTTTAATGAACAAAGAGACAGGAACTATTTACTTGTGATAAAGAGTGAATGTCTTGGATTTGCTTTTCATAACGTGCAAGTTGTAATATTTAACAATCATAAAACATACTCTGAATATCAAATGCTAAAGAGAACAGTAAAACTTCTCAATAGTGATTATGGAAATATCTATTCTGCAGTCTTTACTCTTTAATACAAAAGGCTGCTTCCTAATAAAAGCAATGTAATTTCCACTGTCAGAGGAATACTATTGTTTTTTGTGATTCTGTAGTTTGGCCACTACATTTGAGCAACGTTTTAAAATGCCTGCTAGCTCACGTATTATAGAACTTACCATGTATGTGGTATTAGTCATCCCAGAGTTGTTATGAGTGATATAAGCTGCTTGCGACTGATGAAGCGTTTCATTGACAACTTAAAATATGGCAATTGAAACACTAGGAACACTGTCAATTAAGAGACTATAGCAATTATCGATAGTTGAAAGACCTAGTGTGATAATTATCGACTTTGAGAAATACTATCGATTTAGTATAGTACTATCATAAGCAAAACTATCTAGATAAATCAGCCTAGAAACAAATGATCTGATGAGACTTTAACACTTAAGCCAAATGAAAAGGTCCAGATAACACATCTCCTATAGCAGCTGCCTGATCAGTCTGTTCATTTTGATTAAAGTGTGATAGATCAGATACAACACAGTTTGCCATACCAAAATTTCAATGCTCTCTATATACAAGTGCCATTATAACATTTGCTTATTATACAGTCACAAAGTCCTACAAAACATTGAACTGAATATGAACTAATGGCCAGCTGTACTCAAAATCTTCATCTAGTTGAAGGCGGCCATTTACGAGGTAGAAGAAGAAGTAGAAATACTAATACAATGTACCTAACAAATGAGATAAAAGAACATTGCAATATCAATCTGTGAGCGATCACGAATGTTCAATTTATCTTTCATTGATATCAAAATTAAAGATCACTATATATTTAAAATAATGTATGTGTTCTAGAATGATGAAAGAAAAGATGGTATTGTACCACGATGGTTTTATGGTTTGTTATAATTAAAAATTTGGAAGAATTACATGTAATATTCAATTCAAACAAGGCAGTTATCATTTTTCTCAAGAAGAATATTCAAATATACAATTCTGACAACTGGTTATGGAGAAGATATTCAACTCTTTGCATGCTAGCAGCAACACTGTGATTACCTTTGCAAACAGTTTGGTTCCAGACGAGACACCGCATGATGTCACATCTCTTCAGGATCAATCCTGTTTGGCACTTTGACCATATTTTTGTAAAGTGATGAGATTAAGAAAAATGGAACAGACGACAGTTGTTGCAGATGAAAAGTTACTTGGTGTGCAAAGAGTTAACTGTTTTTCTTTTGGTTACCAGATTTCTACACGGATCCAGTTTATGTAAATAATTTTGAAATAGCATGATACAAATATCATTTCTGCAAAGTTTGGTTACATGAGATGTCATTTAAAGAAATTGCTGACGGACGGAGGCCGGGAGATCACAAAACCATACCTGAGCATGCACAGGTGAGCTGAAAGAAGCTAAAAAAGGCTGCAGTTCATTTACTTTCCCATATATGCAATATGCAATATTTTAAAATTCAGGAAAGATTATACATACCAAAAACTTCCGTTGTGTTCTCATGTTTTTCAGGACAGTCTGTTGTTAAGGCCTGAATTTCGAATGACGTGGTATTGGTCTGTTGCATATGTACCTGGCTACATGTGAATGGCTTACTGCACTTCAGTATCTGAAGCATTAGCGTGAATAACAAAATTATATTGGTTTAAAGGCACACAATGCTGTTTCAACCATAAATGTATTGATGCTAATAGAAAAAACCAATATGACAATATCTTGTGATTAAGTATTTTTTCAACATATAACAGTTGATTTAAATGTGTCCTTATCCTGCAATATGTTGATCATGTTAGTAATATAGTGCAGTTGTGCTGTTAAAACTTTTCAAAATTCAATTAAAGTTGTTTCCTACTTTTAAACGGTCACCAGGAAAACATTCCTACCAAATGCAATACAGATTGGGTCATCGGGTTTGGAGAAGAAGATTTTTAAATTTTATATACAGTTATATAAGGAAATCTAGCAACGCCCGCGGCGGCCATGTTTTGAAGATACCAAAATCACCAGGTGTCTATTCCTACCAAATACCATTCAAATTGGACCACCAGTTTTGGAGATGAAAATATTTTAAAGACTTAATAAATAGTTATATATAAGGAATTCTAGCCCGCACCTGTCGGCCATGTTTTTTTAATAACACCATAATTTTAACAAGTTTGATAAAAAGTCACCAGAAGACTGTTCCTACCAAATGCCATTTATATTGGACCATCAGTTTTGAGGAGAATATTTTTAAATGTTGTCTTTAAAGTTATATAATGAAATCTAGCCACACCCCTGGCCGCCATATTTTTAGGATAATTTTTACATTTTGGTAGAATGTCACAGGAAGACTATTCCAATCAGATATCAGTCAAGATATTCAGAGATTTTCCTTTTGGTTGCCATGGCTTGAGTTCTACATGGATCCAGATTATATATACATTTTTATAGAGCATGATACAAAGATCATTTCTGCAAAACTTGGTCACATTCTGCCTTGTGGTTTCAGAGGAGATGTTGCTTAAAGCAATTGTTGAGCAACTAAGGAGACTAAAAAATGTGCGCATCAATAATTATATGTGATTTAGACTAAATCATTCATAAAGGCAAACTGTTAAGATATGCAAAAAATGTTCTGAATCATAACATGACTTACATCACACAAGCTTACAACAAGGCTTAATCCTCCCATTGTTGCAGTTTGGTTTGTTCCTGCATTCTGAGATTCCTGAAATATTTGTATACACATTTAAACATCTTCTCTTAAAGTTACATACTACATGTACATATTTACTCAATATGAATAATGAATCAAAGCAGAGCTATCACTGAAGGTAATGAGTACAACTACACAGCAAGGTCTGATAACTTGTATGTTAGATATTATAAAAAATGTGATGCAATTCTACAGTTGACAGATATCATGTGTATCAACTCTCATTCAATTATGTTCGACAAGTTCACTCCACAAACATTATTTGTTAGCAACACATACAGTACAAGTCCATGAGAACATCCTCAAAGAGACCATGTGTACAAACTTTCATAGAAAGAAGTTTGTATCAAAAGTTCAAAGTTACCTCGATACAACAGTAAACCATTATATCTAAGTTCAAGGGCAGCTTAATTCATATAACATTGAATCAGGCAAATAAATACACGTCAAAGTGGCCATTTATATAATGAAAAAGTAGAAAGGTCATATTAACTTTCATTTTTCATCTTCTATTTGTGGGGTTTTATATTACGATCAAACTGACACAGGCCCAAATGAAATAAGCAACAAATGCGGAACCCGCATTAAAGCCGGATTTTTCAACTGATTGGCCTTCACCCAAGCTATCTGCATATCAAATATAAATTCTGAAGGGAGGTGATCCCGAAAGCAAAAATTGCAACACAAAAAGAGAAAATTGCAGACTCGGTTTTATTGAGTCTGTTCATGAGCAGTAATTGAAAGTGCAACACTGCTCACACCCCCTAGCACCGGCTTAAGCGGTATTCAATTTTCAGAATAAGAAGTACTGAAATTCATGATTTCGAAGGATCAGAAGGTATAACAATACTGAGAACGAAGTACGGGGCGACGTTTTACGGCCGCCACACAAGCACTTAACACCTGCTGTTGTGAAGATTATAAATTCTGAAGGGTGGTGATCCCCCGAAAGCAAACATTGCAACACAAAAAGAGAAAATTTATCTAGCATATGTAGTTAAAAAAGTATATATTTTTTAATGACAGTCAAGTTTTCAATATAGTGACATTGATCTTGATCTGATATCAGGTATCGTTGTCATATGTAATGTCCCTTCCAAAGCTGAATACCATAGGTGAATTGCCTAGCGTTCGTTGATCAGAAGTCATAGCAAAATGTGAAAGTCTGTTAAAAGTTTGTTTTCAAAATAGTGACTTTGACCTTGACCCAATTACATGTATCCATGTACCAACTGAAATGCCTTTACCAAAGTTATATCCATACCGTATATGAATTGTATGTGGTGTTTCCTGCATGACTCATTTTTGTACTTATGTTGTTCAGGAAAATGTTGAAGTTTTTCAATTATGACCAACTTGTCAAAATAATGACCTTGACCTTATTTCAAATGTCTTTATATCATCTGAAATACCTTTACCAAAGCCATCTGTAAAACAAAGATGAATTACCTAACATTTGTAGTTCAGAGGTTATAGATAGCATTTGTAGTTCAGAAGTTATAGCAATATTAAAAATGTACAAACATGAGTAATGCAGCAAACACCTCACACAGAAAAAACAGCCGCTCGAACAGCAACACCATGAAACAGCAAAGGTACATAACTATAAAAGCATAAAGAGACGCACAAAGACAAAACAAACATACAATAGGGGGAGATGGATGTACCGCCTTGGACCGTTCAGTGACCAAAGTAACAGGGGGGGGGACATGTTTTGGGACGCCCAACCTCACACTTATTCCATCCCCACCCTAATACACAAACAGTGTAAATAAACGTATCCCCTCTCCGACTAATCTACTACAACCGCGATGGCAAATACAGTGGTAAAGTGCATGTAAAACGAAAACATATTAAAGTGAAGTAACTGTATCTACCTATCGCTAGTGTACTCAATGTTTGAGCTGCAAACAAATAACTGTAGAAAAGCAATAAAGGGTTCGACAAAAACGAGATGGTACAAATATCCGACGTCCTCCTTCCGTTTCCGGATTTAAGAGGTACTTAATCTGTCTTGTCGGCGAATATGCAAATAGGCCAGCGTAATTGCCAACTGTAAAAGGGTTGACAACAAGACATGCAGTATGTTGTAATACCATAGGATCATATCCCTTTTTAATGAATTGTGTAATGTATTTAGTGAACAAAGTGAGAAAATGGGTATTCCAATAAGTTTACGAAGTTTGTAAATCACATCACCAATTCAGGATGTGAAACACCGTGTCACGGGAGAGCCTTAAGATAACATTTGTACTTGCCAATAAGTGAGAAATTTCGATAAAAATTTAGAGAATGTTTTTCTTAGTTTATGATACCTATTATCCTTGCTTATGTAGCTTTTCAGTTAAAATGAGACTTCGACTGTTAAAATCGTCAACAAAAGAACAAGCTCTAGCGAAACGAATAAGTTGAAAGATATAAACCCCGTAAGATTGGGCGCGGGGAACATCTCCATCAAGGTGAATGAAATTTACGATATTAAATATATTATGAAAATTGGTGATCCTTCGAAAGCAAAAGTAAAAATGCAAAAAAAGAAAATTGCAGACTTGGTTTTATTGAGTCTGTTCATGAGTAGTAATTAAAAGTACAACACTACTCACGCCCCTAGCACCGGCTTAAGCAGTATTCCATTTTCAAAACTAATAACATCAAAACTAATGATCCCGAAGGACCAGAAAACATAACAACACTGAGAATGAAGTACGGGGCGACTTTTTACGGCTACCACACAAGAACTTAACACCTGTCATAAAATTTAGAAGAAATTAATCTATTGTTAATTTCAAGGTCTAGATCGAGAAAGCCGCACAAGTGCCAAAACGGTTAGCTTTATCCAAGGTAAATAGTAGTAATCAAAACATCAAAGAAAGGGTTATCTAAATTGAAAATATCATCCAAATATTGAGACGTATCATTCAAGTCTTTTTTTGTGGGTTCAAACTCAACATAACAATCTCTCTCCTAGCAGTACAAAAACAAATCGGTGACCAGTGGTGCACAATTCGTACCCATAGGAATACCAATCACCTGACGGTAGATAGCATTTCCCTAACGTATAAATATGTTATCGAGAAGAAAGGTTAGTGATTCGCAAATTTCTGAAAATTAAAGTTTGTTTAAAACGGCATTTGTTTTCGAAATAGTGACATTGACCGTGACCTGATTTCATGTATCATTGTATCAAATGGAAGGCCTTTACCCAAGCTATCGGCGTACCAAACATGAATTATTTAACCTAAGTAATTCAGAAGTTATAAGCAATATTAAAGTTTTGTTAACGACGGAACGCCGAAGCCCGTCAGCCCGCCCGCCTGCCCGCCCGCCTGCCCTGTTTTCGCCAAACTATAAGATTTTTCTCATGTTGGAGTGACGATAATTCTGCAATGCCTGCGTCTTGGACATAACTATTGATGGTTATTATACATGCCAAACAAACATTTAATAACTTTCAAACTGAAGAAGTTCGCATCACCAACTGCAAATATTTCATGCCAAATAACAAAAATCGACTAAAAGTTCAAAGAGAGATAATGTGCTAGGTGCTAAATATGGAAACAGGGCACATGAAAAATATGTACTGTACATCTACTATTCATGGTTATAATGTATGCCAAATATAAATACTCTGAAAATGGTTGATACTTCGAAAGTAAAAGTAGAAATGCAAAATGAGAAAATTGCAAACTCGGGTTTATTGAGTCTGTTCATGAGTAGTAATTAAAACTGCAACACTACTCATGTCCCCTAGCACCGGCTTAAGCAGTATTCAATTTTCAAAACAAATAACATCAGAACTAATGATCCAGAAGGACCAGAAAATATAACAACACTGAATTTCAATAAATTTCAAACTATAGGAAGAGTTTGCAACACCAGCTTACCGTGTTTATATTTGGACGTATGGACCAACCACACGTCCACCAGACTAACCATACTGACTGATTTCAGTATACCCCCTCAAATGTAGTTTGTGGGCTATACTAATGCAATAGTATAAATGTAAACAAATGAGGCCAAAATTGGGGATAACCAACTATTGTTTTACTTAATAGAACACAAAAGAATTGTATCTCTAATCCGGTGTATTCAATTACAGCATGTGAGCATACAATATAGATAAAGTATAGTGTAGTTCCGCCACAAATAAGTCTATATACAATTGAAATGTCTATTTACAGCATATTTTGAAAATCCTATTGTAAAAAGGTCATTACATTCTGTTTGCCAGATATGTTTTTGAGGTGTTTTGTTTATATTGCAATGTTGAACATGAAAGTAATTGGCAAGCTACCGTTTGCAAATTGTTGAAAGGTCCTCAGCCTAAATATATAACACTGACACTAACCCGTACAATTGCATACTTACCTTTCTAGTGTCTGCAGAAATTGCATGTTTCCTCATTTTGTCTTGTTTCTGCAAGCAATAAAACATTATACTCCCTGACCATTTATCAGTAATTTTACCTATTCAATAATAATGTTGAATTTATGATGGATGCTAATATCCCGATTCGTTACACGGTATATAAGGCCGCTGGAGTGTAAACAAAATATGACCCAGTGACCTACTATTTGATCCCACGTAACCAACTTTCAAACTCCTCCAAGATTTTATCAGGACGTGATCTGATGTATAGATTTACTTAGTAATGATCTGGAGATTTTGCTAAAAATCTGACTTCTAGAGTGTTCACAAAGTTTTCCTACAATTTGACATAGTGACCTAGATTTTAATCCCACATGACCAACTTTCAAACTCTTCCGATATTTTTTCAAGACAATCATTATATGTTTCATGAAGATTGGACAAAAATGTGATCTCTAGAATGTTCACAAGGTTTTTCTACTGTTTGACCTCGTGACCTATTTTTAACCCCTCGTAACCCACTTTCAAACTCATATGTGTTTTTATCAAAACAACCATTCTGATCAAGTTTCATGAAGTCTTGGCCACAAATGTGACCTCTAGATTGTTTTCGACTATTTGACCTAGTGACATAATGTTGGACCCTACATGACCAACTTTCAAACTTGTCCGAGATTTTATTAGGACAATCATTCTGACCAAGTTTTATGAAGATTATGATAATAATGTGACCACTATAATGTTCACCAGATTTCCTACTATTTGACCTAGTGACCTATTTTAACCCCACGTGACCCACTTTCGAACCCAACCGAGATTTGATCAAGAAAGTCATTCTCACCAAGTTTCATGAAAGTCGGACTAAACTTGTGACCACTAGATTGTTAACAAGTAAATTGTTGACGACACACGACGGACACTACTAGGTAAGATTTCACTATGTCAATGTATCTATCTAACAAATAGACTTCGTCTGACACATAAATATAGAAGAGGGCCATGATGGCCCTTAATCCGTCACCTGGCTATAAGATTTATTCCGGCAGATGACAGAAACCAGTTTTAACCCTATCACTGATGAGCATGACTTGACTGAAATGAGCACACATTCTTGTTTCTGATCTAAAACATATGTAACTTTTACAGAAATTAAAACAACTTTCAAAAATTAATTTAACCAACTAGTTTTCGCAGTCTAAAATGATTGTTTGTTACTAATTTGTCTAAACAAAAGTTCCACTGTACTGAGATTAGGGGTAAACCGATCAATACTGACATAACACCCACTGCCCAGCTGGCAGCTGGAGTGTGACACTGGCACAGGCATCTGAATAAGGAAAAACCTTTAAACTATAGTTTCCGATGTGAAGAAGTCTATTTCAAAGTATAACTCACAGGGTAGGACAATTATAACTTCAGAAGGATGATATTACCAAACTTCATAAAGGTATACTAAGTAAATCTATACATCAAATATCTAAGCTATTGGACATGTGGTTTTTGACAAGAAGGGTTTCAAAGATTTTCCTATGAAAATTTGTTAAGCCCTAGGGCAGGGCCATTTTTGGCATAATTTGAACAATCTTTGTAGAAGACATTAAGATCATGCTACAAACCAAATGTCAAAGCTCTATGCTTTGTGGTTTCAGAGAAAATATTTAAGTAAAGTGTTGTTGACCCCTGCACGATGCACATACGCACGCCTCACATACGCGAGACGACGGACACACGACGAGAACAACAGACCCAGGATCAACCTATAAAAAGCTCACTCTCGGCGACACAAAAATGCTAGAACCTCCCAAACCAAACATATCTCAATATCTCCATCAAAACAATATGTCATGGTAACCACTGCTGTAATGTTTATTCTAACCCTGACCAGCTATTTATAAGAAATTGGGCTTTATGCAGATTTTTAACATAGCTCTATGAATAATAATCAATTCAGATCATTCTGGTGATATGCACAATCAACATCACGAAGATAAGGTTTTCTGGCCAGCCATTTATGAGAAATTGGATTTTATGCAAGATTTTATCATTCACAGGGACATAGCTCTGAAAAATAATTGAGACATATGATCGTTGTGATATGCACAACTTCACTTTATGATAATCACTGCTATGGAGTGTTTGTCCAGCCATATTTGAGAACTATAGAAAACTGTGACAGACAGACAAATCACCACGCACACAGTACATAATCAATATTTCTCCCTTCGCACATTGTTGGAGAAGAGATTAATAGATTCAAGCATGGATTTTCTTAAAGACAGTGATTTCTATACCCATGGCAGGTCTGTTCCCAGTCGGAAACAAGCTTAAAATATAATAGCGAGTTCCAACAGGAACAAACCTATCGAGGGTATAGCCCCCACCACCCTTTAACAAAACCCATGCTTGATTTTTTGTCTCGCTTGAATATACCGTACAAACAAGTAAACTAACAGATTTTGTGAAGTACTTCTTTCCATTGCATAATACGAAGTCCATATCTAATAGCAATAAACTGCAGCAAAAAAGTCTGACATCAAATCACATCATTTGTGATGACATTATCATTAACGTATCGCTTTGGCTTTAATATAAATGGCTAAGGGACTACAAAACAACGTATTTGGCTAATTACATAGGCTTTTAAAATGTTCATGAAAAATGATAAATAAAATTTCATATTCGTTCTCATTACTTTTAATTTTAAACTTGTTGACTATAGAAATTTTGGTATAATTCTATAAGCGTTACTTTCCTTGTATTACTTTCGCTTAATCGCAGGTATGAATACACTAGACAAGAAGTGTTCCAGATAAGCATTTCCAGTACTCCTGGTTTAGTAACTTAGGTTATATAGTACGTCAGAGAATCCAAAAAATAAGCTTTAGGTTACCTTTGTGTCCGTATTATTTGTCTTTCGCCAAGGCAAATCGCTTACTCCATAATCATAGCGAATTTCTTCTCCTGGGGAAATGTTTCTGACAGCAAATACTGCAATATGTGGCGTCTCATCGATATTAATTACTCTTGTCTCAGCATTTCTTTCACACCCAGTACCGTCATTTACGAACCGTCCAATTTGTTTCGAAAATGTTGCATCTATGCTAGAAATTTAAAATCACAAGTATTGCAAAAACAGTGATAAATTACAAACCAGAGAGAGCAACAGTTTATCAATCACACGTGTAACCTTATGCTTTATTAATAAAGGTGAATAAAACTCGAGCTTCATAGTCATTACATGCTTAAGATAATAATATATGTGGAATGTATTTGTTAAAACTGCCAGTGACTTTTTGACTTAACAAAAAGGCCACTACAACCCTACTTCAAAAGCCTTAAGCAATAGGCCATAGGATGAGTTGTGTTGAAATTATTAAAATATAGACAGCAGTTCACCCGCTTGAAATATTGTATCTTTCGTCGCTGGGTTGGGCTGAGTGGGGCTTTACAGCACCGCAGCAGTGAACAGTTTATAAGGTGTCATTCCAAGGGAAAAACTAGAGATTTGTGTCACAGAAACAGATATCTTCCCACCCTTTGCACCCACACATACATACTGTGACATATTGTCACATTTCTGTACATGAGACCTCGACCAGACAGGCAGACAGGCAAACAACTCTAACACAATATTAAGTAAAGGGAAAATGTTGCTACCATAGTAATGACTTGATGAATGATACTTCCCCTCATTATGCGCTTTCCACACCAAAGGTAAACAATGATAACAGCTAAAAACTCCAAAACTATTGATACCAGTGTTATGGCCACTGTGCATGAAACTCCTATTTATCATGAAATGCAATTCCAATAACACCAGTAAAACAGGAATTATTGATCGGTTAAAGAAATTTACAACGGGTAATAACTCCAAAAATATTGACGCCAGAGTTATGGCCCTTGTACATGATACTTTTTCTCTCATTATGTTCTTTCCATTACGAAATTTCAATCAAATGACATGAGCTATATAGGAGTTATTGTCCGAACCAAAAAGGGACAATAACTCAAATATTAATGCAGCCAGAGTTCTGGATCTTTGGCATGGCACATCCTCTCATTATGCTCTTTCCATATATGAAGTTTCAACCAACTGGCATTAGGCATATAGAAGTCCAAACAAGAAAGTGTGACGGACAGACGGATGGACAGACAAACGGACAGATAGACAACTCTCACAAAAACAATATATCTCCCCATATAAATATGGGGGAGAGATAATTCCTCGATGCATATCTCATTACATTGAGATAAAAAAAATCATGAGATATGTATCCCACAACTGCATACATGAAGAATCAAGAGAGGCAGTTATCCCAAACTCTGATAAAATTAACATTAAAATAAATCCTCCCATCAGTGTATGAAGAGTTGTACATGTAAGATTTGCCTGATGTACATATGGACATAAAGGCAAACAAGAGCAAGGTTATATGCCTCCCATCATGTGTTTGTATGTGTAGGGGAGAGGTGCCTTCAATTAAAATGATAAAACAATTCAAAGTTTAATTATGCACCGATTTCCCCCTTCTTTTTCCAGTTTGAGGCCGATTCGTATCTGTACTTGGGTTAAACCATTGTGCTACTTTAAAATGATCAATCTCCTATACTTTCAAAACAAGATGTGTCTATAAACACTATGCCCCCGATATGACATTTGGCATGGATGAATGACCTTGAATTTAATAAGTCACTCCTAAAAGTGTGTGTCTCGATAAGTTGCACATGCATGCCAATTTTAAGTATGTTTGGGCAATGGCGACAATCGCCAACGGTAAAATAAAGGCGAAACCAACCAACCATCAAACAGACAGAGCAAAAACATGCCCCCCCCCCTCCCCCCAACCCCCCCCCCACAAAATATGCGAATACCAAGTGCATATGAAATAAGTTCTTACCATAGATGCTGTCTGCCAATTTTAAAAAAGAAGAGGTATGATCCTAGCTTCAGAGGATATGACTTCTCTCGTCTCTGACCTTCTTCTTTTGATATTAATTCGCCATGATACTCAAATAAGAAGGAGCCTGTTCGCTGTTTTGATTCCGCAAAGACGCCTTTGCCTATAAAAACAGTATTTTACATCACAACGTAGGTTTCCATTATCATTGTACGAATTTAGAATTAGGATTAACTAATTTAGGATTAACATAAATAGACAACCAAACATGCAGTATGTTGTTGTACTATAGGATCATATCCCTTTTTAATGATTTTTTTAACATATTTGATGAACAAAGTGAGAAAATGGGTATGTCCAATCATTTTACGAATAAAACTCAGGATGTGAAATACCGTGTCGCAGAAGAGCCTTTAGATTACATTGGTACTTGCCAATAAGTGAGAAATTTCGATAGTAAAATTTATAGAAAGTTTTTTCTTAGTTTATGGTATCTATATGTGCGATCTTTCCATTATAGGGCAATTATCGCCTATTTTGAAACCCAACAAGCTAGTATTGTCCAGGTTGAAAGAGTTAGGGCTGTTAAACTTTGGTCAATTTGGCTTAGCTAAATTCAGAGGCTCCAAAGGGGGCAACTCAAAACCAAAGCGTATTTGGGATGAAAATAAAGGTGTTCATTTAAACAGATTAAGGGAAATACCTCAGTCAATTCCAATTGTTTCTGGAAACCGTCCGACAGAATGTAAGGTTTCACCTGATGGCGTAAATCTCAGTCATTTGAAACAGTTTCCCCAGGTAATCCCCATTGTTTCGAAACCTAACCTGTACGCGAGTAAATTCTCAACAGTGTCCCTTTCTGAGAAAACGAAAACTGTAGTTCATGTAAAACGCGAACCTCCAATGCCTGTGAGAATTCGGACCTTTATAAAAGTATGCAGTATAAACCCTAGATCAGTCAAAAACAAGGCTCTTTCTATTTGCGACTATATCGTTTCAAATGACTTTGATGTGGTAGCCATTACGGAAACCTGGCTCGGTAGTTCTGTTGACAATTCTTGCTTAAGTGAACTGGTTCCTACTCATTACAGAATCCAACATGTCCCTCGCTGCAATGGCAACCGTGGCGGCGGGGTTGCAATCATACATAAGGCTTCAATAGGACTTCGCCTCCATAAATCGACAAGAGATAATGATTTCTCAAACTTTGAGTACATGGACTGCACTATCAGTGTCCGAGATTTCAATATGCGCCTAGTAGTTGCTTATAGACCACCACCATCTCGTGGTAATGGTCTAAAAACTGGAGATTTCCTCGAGAGTGAGTGGCCATTTTTCTTATCTAAACTTGTGACCATCGATAAACCGGTCGTCATTGTAGGGGATTTAAATATCCACCTTGACATTCCAAATGACAGAAACACTGCTTACTTTGTTAGTACACTCGAATCATTTGGACTGCGACAGCATGTAAATGAAGCCACTCATGTAGGGGGACATACTCTTGATGTTGTTATTACACGGGATGGTGATGACTGTGTGTCAAACATTGAAGTCACGGACCCTGGACTGTCCGACAGTAGTGGTAAAATTTCGCGAGATCATTTTTCTGTAACTTTCGAGGCAAAGGCCGCAAAACCCCCAACAGTGAGGAAAACTGTTTCATTTCGGAAACTTAGGGCAATTAATATCGAATCATTCAAAAGGGACCTCCTCGACTCAGTACCCGTCGAGACAAGTATGCAAACGGCAGATGTTGTTGAGCTGGTTAAATCATATACACAGATACTGGCAGCACTTGTCAATAAACATGCACCACTGTGTACTAAAACCATAACACTC
Source organism: Azorinus chamasolen (assembly GCA_963576725.1). Classification (NCBI taxonomy): domain Eukaryota; kingdom Metazoa; phylum Mollusca; class Bivalvia; order Cardiida; family Solecurtidae; genus Azorinus; species Azorinus chamasolen. Next base: position 23,182,624 of record OY755240.1, read on the forward strand.
AGACCATCATGTCCTTGGTATACCCAGGAACTGCACGATGCAAAACATGTTAAGCGCAAATTGGAACGGAACTGGAAAAAGTCCAGGCTCACAATAGACCATCAGCTATACAGAGAACAGTGTGCCAAAGTCAACAAGCTGCTGATAAAGTCGAGAATTGATTTCTACTCAGAGAAAATTGAAACATGCCAGGCAGACTCAAAAAGTCTTTTCAAAGTCACTAAGCATCTGCTAGGTTCAACTAATGATATCGCATTGCCTAAGAATTCATCCTCGACACAACTTGCACAAGACTTCAGTGACTTTTTCGTTGAAAAGGTGGACAAAATACGGGCAGATATTTCATCAGGCACTGTATCCAGTGTGCCGAATACCACTGAGATGCAGCACTCAACAAACTTTTTAGAAAAGTTTGATGCGGCTACAGTGGAAGAAGTAGAACAGATCATTAAGGCATCCCCCTGTAAGTCTTGCGAACTGGATCCAATACCTACATGGCTGCTAAAGGCATGCCTTGATGAACTCCTACCGATTTTGACAAACATTATTAACTCCTCTTTAGACACTGCCTGCGTTCCAAAAAGTTTCAAGACGTCACATGTCAGACCCCTTTTAAAGAAACCTGATCTCGATTCAAATGAACTTAAAAATTATAGGCCTGTATCAAATCTGCCATTTGTCTCCAAAGTATTAGAAAAAGTTGTTGACAAACGCATTGAGTCCCATCTGACCTCAAACAATCTACACGAGCAGCATCAGTCAGCATACCGAAAGCATCATTCAAAAGAGACTGCTCTTCTGAAAGTTCAAAACGATATCCTTCAATCTCTAGATAAAAACGAAATTACAATTCTGGTGATGCTTGACTTATCGGCTGCATTTGATACTATCGATCACGAAACGTTGCTGAAACGCCTGGAAAGAGACTTCGGAATTATTGGGAAACCTCTTGAGTGGATGACCTCCTATCTAAATGACCGCTATCAAAAAGTGTCAATAGATGGGGAATTGTCCACTCCAGTTAACATGAGATATAGCGTGCCACAGGGATCGGTCCTAGGACCGAAGCACTACATCATGTACACAAAACCTGTCGGCTCAATTATGCAGAACCCATGGGCTCAACCACCATTTTTATGCCGATGACTCACAATTATACCTATCATTTAAGCCCAAGGACATTTCCTGTCAACAGGAAGCTTTATCACGAGTTGAGAACTGTCTCAAGGAGCTAGTGTCTTGGATGCACCAGAACATGCTGAAGCTCAATACTGACAAAACCGAGGTCATACTGTTTCATACTAAAAACACAGAAGTACCTGAAGAGATTCATGTGCAAGTAGGACCCTCTAAAATCAAGCCATCTCTGTGTATAAAGAATCTCGGCGCATGGCTCGATTCACAAATGGATATGACATCACACATCAATTCCGTGTGTAGGTCTAGTTATGCACAGCTCCGACGAATAGGTCATATAAGAAAGTATCTCTCGCCTGCTGCTACCAAGACTTTGGTGAACTCTCTGGTTACATCAAAGATAGACTACTGCAACTCATTGCTGCATGGAATTCCAAACAAAACACTGCGGAAGCTTCAAAGAGTGCAAAACACAGCAGCCCGCATCATAACAAGGACTTCTCGATATAATCATATCACGCCGGTTTTGAAGGAACTTCACTGGCTTCCGGTTCAGCATCGGATTGAATTCTGACACTTACGTATAAGGCCATGCACAATGAATCCGCCAAGTACATTGTCGACATGCTTGACGTGTACAGGCCCCGCAGAGAATTAAGATCAGCAAGTAGTTCTTTGTCGTTGGTTGTACCAAAAAGTCGTAAGGTAAAGTACGGTGAGAGAAGTTTCATGCATGCAGCTCCCAAACTCTGGAATGCTCTTCCATCAGGCATTAGAGATGCAAGCTCACTGGCATGTTTAAAAAAATCTCTGAAAACGCATTTCTTCAACATATATTATTAGGGCAGTTTAGAAAACGTACCTGCTAATCGTCGGTTGTCATAACTGCTGCATTGGCCACAGAGTGTTGATCCTGCCACTTCCTTATGACTGTGGACTTTTAAACCCCTTTTTTCAAATATAATGCTCCACAAATGTAGAAAATAGATAAATGAATAACAAAAACCTCATCCATATTTTTATGGACTTCTATGGAATCCCCTTGCTGTTGAACGTGCGGGTGTTGTGTCAGTGGGATTCCGCTGTCCAGATGTTGCGGTGGCCGAGGGAGTGCTGTTGTCAAACGGGGCATCCCTATATGCTTGGTACCTCTGGTAACTCCAGTTCCAATGCCGGAGGGAGCACCGTAGTGGAACAGGGCATCCCTCTACGGTATAATTCCGCGCTGGTACATTGGGAGTCTTGCTGGCATGACTTGCTACCCTGCCCTTAACCAGTGCCAGGGATTCCTGTTAAGCTGACCCAGTTTCCGTATTTTTGCTTACCAGTGAACTGGGTCGTGTAATATATGGGCAGCGGGCAAATTAAGCCTGTACGGTCTAATGCAGCATCGCGTGTCTCAGTCAGTCTCGATTTGTCCGATGTGATTCCTTTGCCATTGCAGCCGGTGGGATATGTTGCAGGAACAGTATACGGGATACCTTCTTTAGCTCTACTTTGGCTGGGCTTTTTGGGTTCCCATAATAAGACATTTTATTCTGTAATTAAACTTTGGATATACCCAATTACAACTCTATTAAAATATGATACGCTGTGTACTCCCTCATTGCCATAGCGGGTCGAATAGTGTTTGACTGGAGGGGTTGCATACTGCGCGTATATAACAGTTGTGTATTTGTATTGCTTAGTTTATATGCATGAACTTCAAATTGATCTGTTCTGTTACCCAATTTTCCGGCAATATTTTATGTGCAGTGTTGTATGTTAAACGAATGTACCCAAGTCTGTTGAGTCTGGGTCAAAATTATGGGACGTACTGGCACTGCGCATAGAATGTTGCATTCAAGTTTTGTTTTTTTATAATCTGAGTGCGTTGACACACTATAATAGAACATAATACGACACAGACAGATAAACTTACGGAAAAGATGTAGCTTATTTACCAATGTCCTAAATAAATTCTATTTTATTATTATTCTTATCTATATATAAGTATTAAATATATTTTATTTTAAATGTTCTGTAATTTACGCATTATTGTACAGAAAATGTATCTTTGTGAAGCGCTTTTGAACGCACATATCCTGTATGAAAAGAGCGCTATATAAATGTGGTATAATAATAATAATAATAATAATAATAATAATCTATATCCTCTCTTAAGCAGCTTTTCAGTTAAAATGAGATTTCGACTGTTAAAATCGTCAACAGATGAACAAGCTCTAGCAAAACTAATAAGTTGAGATATATAAACCCCGTAAGATGGGGGAAATTTACAATATAAAAATCAACATCATCTCTTTTGTCATATATTTGAGAAGAAATAATTCCATTATCAATTTTAAGGTCTAGATCAAGAAAAGCTGCATAATTGTCGGACGGGTTGGCTTTATTCAATTTGAGTTCTTTAGGATAAATTGTAGGAATCAGAGCATCAAAGAAAGGGTTATCTAAGTTAAAAAATATCATCCAAATATCGTGAAGTTTCATTGAAGGCTTTTATAACAACTACTTGTGATTGTGGATTCAAAAGTAACACGAAATCTCTCTCATATCAGTACAAAAACAAATCTGCGACAAGTGGTGCACAATTCGTACCCATAGGAATACCAATTACCTGACGGTATAGAGCATTCCCATGTATGGCATTTTGGATGAATCAAGGACAGATAACTCTAGACAATCTTCAGATTCAACCCAGAAGCTATAGCCGTCATCCTCTGATGATATTAATATTTAAGAGTTTAAGAGAAGAAGGTTTTTTTTAAATTCTCCTATGAAAAACTGATATGCTCTTCGGCGTGGCCATTTTCAACCCTCATAATTTGAACAATCTTTTTAGAGGATCACTAGATAATGCTACATACCAAATATCAAAGGTCTAGTCCTTAAAGTGTCAGAGAAGAAGACTTTTAAAGATTTTCCTATGAAAAACTGATAAGCCCAAGGGCGGGGCAACGTTTGGCCTGGCGTCAAAATTTGAACAATTTTGATAGAAAACTAATAAACCATTAGATTTCAAATGCTACATACCAAATATCAAAGGCCTAGGACTTAAGTTTCGGAGGGAATATTTCAATATTAATCTTTTTGGCATGGGGTCATATTTTGAGCAAGCTTGATAGAAAACCATTAGATGATGCTACATACCAAATAGCAAAGGCCTATGACTTAAATGGAAAAGTAGTAAAGTCAAGCAGGCAAAGCCACATACAAGACGCAACACCGACAGCATGACACACATACACACACACACAACCACACACGGTTAAGTTTCGGAGGAAAGATTTTAAAGATTTTCTTATGCAAATCTAATAAGCCCAAGGGCGGGGTCATATGTGGTTCAGGGATCATACGTTTAACAATCTTAGTAGTGGACAATTAAATCATGCTACATACCAAATATCAAAGGTCTAGGCTTTACAGTTTCAGAGAAGACTTTAAAATTATTTTCCTATGAAAATCTGACAAGCTCCGCGGCCCGGGGGTAACCAATAGATCATGTTCGTATCAAACATCAAAGATCTAGGCCTTACAGTTTCAGAAGATTTTTTTTAAAGATTTTTCTTTGAAAGACTGATAAGCCCCGGAACAGGACCCTTTTTGTCTGGGGGGTTATAATTTGAACAATCTTTATAGAAGAGCATTATATCATGTTACATACCAAATATCAAAGCCCTGGGCTTTGTAGTTTCAGAGAAGAATCTGTGTAGTACATTGTTGACCCCAGCACGATGCACATACGCACGACGCACATACGCACGACGACAGACAGACATAGGATCAACCTCTAAATAGCTCACAAGTAAATTGTTGACACGATGACGGACACTGGAAACAGCCCCCTCACAATATCTCATCTGGCACTTTGTACCATGGGTGCGCTAACAAATTTTAAAGCTAATTTAACAGCAGGATGCTATAGAAAACTGACCGTACATGGAACGGGTCCAGTATTGACATTAGGGGCAAACTTTATATAACTTTTGTAGAGGACCTGAACATGATGCTATGTGCCAAATATGAAAAGTGAGAACCTTTCAGTTTCTGAAAAGATTTTATTTTTCAAAATGTTCACTATATGTTTCTTTTGAAAACTGGCCACCGCTGGAGCAGGGCCAATTTGACCTCATGGGGCATACTTTATATAAATTTTGTAGAAGACCTGAACATTATGCTATGCGCCCATTATAAAAGCTTAGAACCTTCCAGTTTCAGAGAAGATTTTCAAAGTTTTCGCTATATGTTTCTATTGAAAACTGGCCATCCATTTGCCATAGAAATTATTGACAAAACACAAACTTACCTATATATTTGTTGATATATTTTACTTTGAAGCCCGTTGGGTCTTTCTCATCAACAAGATACTGTCTATAGTCAGGCAGCGGGATGTCCTTCAACTATAAACAGAATTTAAAAATTGAACAATTATGTTTATTCTGACATTGATAGAAATGTATTTCAAACATAAACATGACATGTGTTACGGTAGATGACAAATGCCCCAAAGCAAAACAATGAAATTGAAATGTATGTTAAACAATGTGATCTCAATCCCAAGACATACTTACACACCAAATTTGGCATTCCTACCTCGAGTTATATAGGACATACATTTCGATAACTGAGGTCAGTGGTCAAGGTCAAGGTCACAAAGACCTGAAAACTCTACGTGACACTGACTCTGTCATCTGAAGTAAACACCAAATTTTGCATTCAAATAATATAGGAGACAGCTGTGGATTAGGGTGTTCTATACCTCAGGTCAGCAGTCAAAGTGAGAGATTTGAAAATGGTATGGGACACTCCGCATTCCTAAAATGTACTCATACTCCAAATTTCCCATTCCTATAGCAGATACGTTTTCTATACCTTAGGTCAGCGGTCAAAGTCACAGAGATATGAAAACTATGACACTCACTCGTCCCAAGATGTAATCTCACACCAAATGTTTCAATCCTACCTCATGAAATATAGGAGATACGCTCCATGTCAGGTTTTTTCTATACCTCATGTCAGCGCTCAAGGTCAAAAAGACCTGAAACTGTAAACGACACTCCTCCATCCCTAGATGTGGTCTTATTCCAAATTTAACGTTCCCACCTTAAACAATCTTGGAGATACGCCCCGGACAAGGTAAACAAAATATATTTCTATAGCTCAGGTCAAGGTCACAGATACATGTAAATGGTACTCAACACTCTGCAATCCCAAAATGTATTCACACACCAAACATGTCATTGCTACCTCAGGTAATATATAAGATAATATGCTTCGTACAAGGTTTTTCTGTAACTGAGGTCACTGGTCAAAGTCACGGTCACAAAGAGCTGAAAATGATATGCGACACTCTGCCAACCCAAGCTGCACTCACTCATACCAAATTTGGCATTCCTGCCAAGTAATGTAGGAGTTAGACTCCGGACAAAGTTTTTCTATAACTGCCTTTAAGTCAAGATCAAGGTCTGAAAACCTCACCATCACGTGATGTACTAACATTCCAAATTTGTCATTCCTACCTCAGCTAACCAGAAGATATGCTCCGGACAAATCTTTACACAAAAACACTGGGTGAAGGTCAAGGTAACATACCTGAAAATGGTGCATGTGACACTTCACCATCCAAGATGTACTTACACACCAAATTCATAATTCCTATCTCAAATAATATAGGACATATGCTGGGGACAATATATTTATGTAACTGAGGTCAGCGATTAAGGTCACAGGGACCTGGAATCGGTATGTGACACCCCGTCATCATGATTTACTCACACAACAAATTTGATATTCCTAACTCAAGTAATATAGGACATAAGCCATGGACAAGCTGTACATCCATGTGTACATGGACACACACACGCGGACAGTCTGATTACTATTTAATATGCAATCAAAGCAAGCGTTGGGAGCATACATATGTCCTCTAAGCAATATTGTAAATCATTGCATAACCACAATATCATATACATAGCAAGTTCTACACACTAAACATTTCGTGCATCTTTCCATCATATGAAGGCAATGAGTTTGGGTCTCCAATTCTTGCAACACTAGAGTCCACCCTCCTCTAACAAAATACTGGCTACATACAAATAATGGCTAACATTTCAAACAGGAGCTGTCACAGGACAGCACGCTCGACTATTCTCAGTATTGATTGTGTAAAATACTTGCTAGTGGACTAAAAGGGTGTCCTATGATACAAGAAGCAAGTATTCAAAGTCTCAGTAAATATATTTAATAGTATTCAAGATGTAGGATATCTTTGAAATCTTTAAAGAAAAGAAAAACCTAAATTCTGAAACTGGGTGATCCTTCGAAAGCAAAAGTAGAAATGCAAAAAGATATTTTATTGAGTCTTTTCATGAGTAGTAATTAAAAGTGCAACACTACTCACTCCCCCTAGCACCGGCTTAAGAAGTATTCTATTTTCAAAACTAATAACATCAAAACTAATGATCCCGAAGGACCAGAAAATATAACAACACTGAGAATGAAGTAAGGAGCGACATTTTACGGCAGGTGTAATGAGGAAAAGTGACCCCCGTAGTAGATCGACCGAGTACTATGATCTCAGGTCATAGTTATGTAAATGGAGGGGTCGAAGTACTATGACCCCCTTTACATATAAAATTCTGACCCCTCATATACTAAAGTGACCCCCGTAGTAGATAGACCGAGGGGTCAATTTACTATATAGTACTATGACCCCCGGCCATAGTACTATAATCGGGGGAGTCATAGTACTATGACCCCACTTACATATAAAATTCTGACCTCTCATATAACAAACTGACCCCCGTAGGAGATCGACCGAGGCGTACTATGACCCCGGTTATAGTACTATGATCGAGCGAGTTAATATGGCCAGAGTCTAGAAACTTCACAGGAATATTGCATAGCATGATCTGTTGTGCAACTTTATAATTTCAGTTTCTTCCCCGGATAATTTTGGAGTTATTGTCCCTGAATTTTACATTAATGATAAACTTTGCAGCACTTATAACTTTTAAACTAATGTGGCTAGAGTCTTGAAATGTCACAGGCATGTTGCCCAGCGTGGGTTATTTTGCATCGTTATATTTTCAGCTCCCTGTCACTGGTTTTAATTTGGAGTTGTAGCCCCTGACAAGTTGGAATGTGTTATAGTGTATAACGAACTTTGAGCCACACATACATACCTCTAAATCTAATAGGGCTACTCTTGAAACTTCGCAGAAATGTTGCTCAGCATGAATTGTTGTGAACCTTTGTGAGTTCAGTTCCCTCTCTCTTTCTTGTTATTTTGAAGGTATTGCTCTTGATTAGTTAAAATATGCGTTTAAACAGTTAAAAAACTGATGATTTGTACCTTGTTCATTTGTGTCAATTCAATATTTTGTTTGTGTCAGTAGTTGCATAAATGAAAACTTCCTTTGAAAACGTCAAGGAACATATTTAGAGATTGATAGATGAGTTATGACATAAGAAACTATTAGAGTTGCTTACCTTGATTCTCTTAAGACTTAAATCGTAGCAAATATAAAAGTACAAAAATGAGTCATGCAGGAAACACCACATACAGAACAAACACTCGCCCGAACAGCAACACAAGGAAACAGCAAATGTACATAAGTAGAAAAAACAACAAGAGACGCACAAAGACAAAACAAATATACAATAGGAGGGAGATGGAAGTACCGCCTTGGAACGGTCAGTGACAAAAGTCACCGGGGGGTTAAACCGGTTTATGGGCGCCCAACTTCACACTTATTCCATCCCCATCCTAAAAGACAAACAGTGTAAATAAACGTATCCCCTCTCCGACTAATCTACAACAACCGCGACAGCAAAATAAACCATTTTGTATTTTTTTCACAGCTTAAGCAGGAGTCATCTATTTTTAAGTGATTGCTTCACAGCATGTCAGGTAACATAATGATCCTTTTAGTTGTGTGACGTGTGTCCATTAATTTCCTCAAAAAAGTTATTGCCGCTGATAATGTATATGTTTGTTTAACTTACTCAAAATGTGTTATATACCTCAAAGTGACAAGTACAATTAATTCATAAAATATGAGAACAAATCAAATACATGTACTGAAAACTGCAGATGTTCATGTGCATGTTGTCTGTGCATGTTAGAATTTATTTGTTTACTTGCAGTTACTTTCCTTGATAAGATAGAATTTACATTACAAAGATGTGTGAAGTACAGCTTAAACTGACACAATATTCTTTTATGAAGCTGCTAGCCTAACAAGAAAAGAAGTATTAATCCAATGATTTATAAACACGGATTGATTACATCTTTTTCTGTTATTTTCATTATTTGTAAGTTGAACATTGTGGCATTACTGGTCATATTTAGATCTATTAAGACTTGTGGATGTATTTTTGCAAGGAAGTCACTATATTTCAAAGTGAAATGACAAAGGGGGTCATAGTTCTATATATTATATCGACCCTCCCGGGTGAAGGTATTTCGACAAGGGAGTCACTATATTTTTCTAGTAAGATGACCTGGGGATCATAGTACTATATAATATATCGACCCCAAACACACACACGTGGATGTATTTTTCCAAGTGGATCACTATATTTTATAGTAAAATGGCACGGGGTTCATAGTACTATACAATATATCGAACCCCTGGTGGGTGTATCTTTGCAAGGAAATTACTATATTTTACAGTAAAATTGCATGGGGGTCATAGTACTATATAATATATCGACCCCCATCATGGATGTATTTTGTCGTCAGGGTGTCTCTGTATCTTACAGCAAAATGACAGGGGGTCTTAGAACTATATAATATATCGAACCCCCCCCCCCCCCTGGTGGAGGTATTTTGGCAAGGGGGTCACTATATTTTATAGTAAAATGAACGGGGTCATAATACTATACTATATTTCGACCCCTATCGTGGATGACATTTGGCAAAGGAAGTCACTATATTTTATAGTAAAATGGCATGGGGGTCATAGTACTATATAATATATCGACCCCGGTGGAGGTATTTAGACAAGGGAGTCACTATATGACCTAGTAAGATGGCCTTGGGGTCATAGTACTATATAATATATCGATCCCCCACCCTGATGGATGTATTTTACCAAGGAAGTCACTATATTTTATAGGAAAATGGCATGGAGGTCATAGTACTATATAAAATATATCGACCCCCGGTGGAGGTATTTAGAGAAGGGGGTCACTATACTATCTAGTAAGATGGCCTTGGGTCATAGTACTATATAATATATCGATCCCCCACACACGTGGATGTATTTTTGCAAGGGAGTCTTTATAGTAAAATGGCATGGGGTCATACTACTATATAATAGATTGATCCCATGGTGGGTGTATTTTTGCAAGGGATCGTTATATTTTGCGGTGATGCGCGGTGGTCTATTGGTAACGCGCTTGACTATCAATACGGAGATCCGGGGTTCAAATCTCGGTCCTTCACGGAAATTTCAGAGACGCTTTTCAGTGACTCCCACCCGCACCTCCTCTCAACCCACAGGTTAAAATGGGTACCTGTGAGGGTCACTAGCCGGTGCATGATTGCGCCATATGTTAGAAGTGCTCAACATTGTAGTTGAATGACTCAATGACCAGGGGGTAAATGTACAGTCGACTGAGCGATCATTCGGACTGAAAGTAGACTATAACTAGGTACTAGGCACTATATTTTAAAGTGAAATGACAGGGGCATAGTACTGTTTAATATATCGACCCCACCCTGATGGATGTATTTTTGCCAGGGAGTCACTATATTTTATAGTGAAATGACAGGGGGGTCATAGTACTATATAGTATATCGACCCCCCCCCGGTGGAGGTATTTTGGCAAGGGGTCACTATATTTTATAGTAAAATGGCCGGGGTCATAGTACTATAAAACATATAAACCTCGTGGTCGACCTACTACGATAAAAAGAGTGGGTCACAATACTATAAAGGGGGGTCATTATACTATGACAAGGGAGTCACTATACTTTATAGTAAAATGACCGGGAGTCATAGTACTATATAATACATCGACCCCCCGGTCGTTCTACTAAGGGGGTCACGTTTCCTCATTACACCGGCACACAAGCACTTAACACTTGCTGTTGTGATGTACATCTATACTACTAAAAGAACGAGCTCGATTTTGTGTCCGATTTGTCGTAACTACGGCACAACGTACATATTGGGTAATGTTATATGCGGACTGCTTACACATTGAAGTTGTGTTATTTGACACCGAAACAGCATTAATATCAGCAGTTTGGATACAGACAGAGAAACTCCCCTACCTATAGAAATAGTCCATCTAAATAGACGGGAAATGACCTTCCAATGTGAGTGACGATTGGCGAATATTCCGATACGTACACAAACGTATTATTTATTTTTAGTTCGTTTTGTTTCTCCTTTATTATTTGTTGACAAAACACTAGACGGTTTGTGACATTTTATACGGATAGACCAACTAATTTTGGAACAAAACATGACTGACTCTAATATAAACCAAACGAAGCGACTACAGCGATTCTTTATTTTTAAAAGCCTTAGCAAGCTGCAATGTTTTAAAATTGACTGTCTTGGTGCAGTTGATAAGAATCTGGGCTTGCATTTGCGGGGTCTTGATTTCGATTCTAATCGGTGACTAATATTTGTTTATAAAAAAATACTGTCCGTGCAAAACAACAATAAATATTAATAATAACATGTAATAATCAATAACAAAATATTAACATATAATTGAAAAAGAATAAAAATAAAAAGAAGATTAGCAACGCATATGGAGAAACAGGCCGCATGCGCAGAAATACTAATAAAACATAACGTAGGTAATATATACAACGCAAAAAGGTTGCTTATTCAACAGTTATCATCGTTATAGTTATATTGTTTTGTTTAAAACCAGTAGGAAATAAATTGACAGACGAAGAGCAAAACAGCTGATGCGTCCTCGGCCAAATCGGCACAAGGTCTAAATACTTGTGCAGTTCTCGCGGATTGGCATTGTACCATTTGTTTGAATACCCCATATGCATATATTACCGTAATTGTTTTAACTCTTTTTAATGCAATCGATTCTATTGTTTTCCTAACAAAAGTGTAAACAAAAGTGTAGTAACGAGAACGACAGACGGAGAGCAGAATTTGCTGAAACGCTCCTCGGCCAAATCACCCCAGCACCTAACTGTTCACATTGTTGTCTGTTTTCACAGACAGTTAGACTGAGACTGGCACAGTATCATCTTTGAACATGCATACAATACTGTCCGTTGCTTCATATAGACGGAGTTTACTCTTTAGACGGACTTCGACGTGTTTGCATATTATATACGATACAGAGTCACTGATAAAAGTGCATGACAGTCGAATGCTATTTGAAGCATTTATTATCTGGAAAATGTGGTATAAGGGTGTACCGTTCTGAAAGAGTAATTCTTGGTGATTAAAGGCTTTTTTGTTGAAATAAGATCGTTACTTGCCTACAAAATTGCTTTTAAATTCATTCATGTTCACAGTATCAAAATATCAATTACATTTATAAGGAACTAAATTAGCTGACATGACGACGTTCTCTGTGCAGCTTTAACAAAAACCAGTAAGGACATTTTTTTAAATTAAATAAACATCTTTACTATCTTTACCGTTAGGACCACCTGCTCCAGATTTTAAATGAATATTTGTTTAGGTATTGATTACAATTATTTATTTCATCACAAACCAAACACATCGGATTTAGCTGTTACTCTTTACCAAGTAGTATTTTGAGAAATCATAACAGCTAAAATTAAGCCTTCAATGCATTGAACTTCTCTTGCAAATTTCAGTGACTAAATAAAACGGTACGGGCGCAGATAAGACGTTATCAGAGCAGACGACTAATATTCAGTTATTCTCACTGGTGTCTATTTATTACATACCAGCTTCTGATCATTGTCCAAATCGTTTTAATTTTTTCTTTTCCTTTTTTGTGTGTTTTCGTTTGCTGAAATCGGACAGTCAAACTTAATTGCAGTTCAGTAAAATGAAATATTATTGAAGCTAAAGGTTTGTTTAATTGTGATATATGTCATGTAGATACCTATGACACTGCCTGACTGTTACACAAACAAAACCCCAAAACAAGTTTATAACTTTTCGATTAGATGTTGATTTGTTAGGTTAACCCTATACTGTATGAATATACATGCACATGTAAGGTAAATAAATTAATCTTATAATGATATATTAAGTTATTAACACTGGAGTGTTGGGAATGTCAGAAACTGTGGAATCAGGCCAATATTATATCATAAGCTAACAGGGCAGATTCTGATCAGATGGCTCCTAGAGGATCTGCCTGATCTGGGTCTAATCCCTTTGCAAATGTATTAAAATGCGTATTGTGGGTTAAATGTCTAAATAAAGACATTTTAACATTTAGTTAGCAGTCTGAAATGTGGTTACTGTTCAGTCTTGTATTTCTGTTAGTTAAACTGATCATTTATCTCCATTTTTAAAAACATGCAAAATAAAAAATAATTAAACTTGAAAATGCATAAAATGTATTTTACACCCTGGTTATTATCGATGTTAAAAATCTGCGTGTAGTCAGTGCGAAATCAATCAATTATGGACAACAAAAGTCAGAGACATATACATACACTATATATGTCTCTGCTTAACCCTTTCGCTGCCATACTCTGTCGTCTGCTAACTTTGTCGTCTGCCACAAATTTTCATTCTTTTGATTTTCTTCATTTTTGTTTCAAAAACATGGTAACAGTAACAAACAGTTTTGATCCTGATGAGACGCCGAGTTACTCGGCGTCTTATCTGGATCCAAACTATTTGCATTGCATAGGTAATCACAGATCCGGCATTGACAGCGAAAGGGTTAAATGTACCAAAGGACCTACTCGGTGGCAGCGCCACCTAGTTGGACAGTAGCAGATAACCGAAACATGACGCTCATTATTCTACTGTTTCTGTCATAATAAAAACATTCTATGTTCATAATGCCTTAATAAAAATACAATAAATTGATAATCCTATAATCCTTATTTCTTAATAAATATTCATGGAGTAAAGGGCTAATGAAAATAGGAATAAAGTGGAACATATACGTCATAACCGAAACATATAACCTAAATTACCATTTCCTACATATAAACACCTTTTCTTGCATCTGCAAACAGAGTAAACCCAGATCAGATGGCTCATATAGAGGTAATCTGATCAGGGTCTTCCCTGTTGACTGATGGAATTTAATAGATATGTTTCTTTAGCTTCTTAAATAGATACAGTGTTCCATATTTCATTATAACTATATTGTAAATGAATATTCAGTAGGTATTGAATCTAGATTAAAAGATAGCACAGAAAATGGATTAATTACATTCTACTTGAGCAGACTGATAAGTTAGTAGGTGGATATATGAATAGAGAGAGAGGAACAGACTGGCATACACACAGATTTGATAGACAAACCAGAGCTACAGATAACGGTGCATACCCAAATAATAAATCGTCATTTCTCCACCAAACTCTATTCTGTGACCACTCGATGAGACATTTCTAAAGCGTGGTCACAGTATAGGGTTTGGTGGAGAAATAAAGGAGCTATACTTGAAACTGTTTACATTTGGCCATCTTATCTGGAGCTCTGACAAACACCGTCAAACTGAGCTAGATAAACATCCCAGCTGAATAGACAGAATAATGTATAGTAGATGGATGAATATATGGATATCTATCAGTTTACGTTTGACTGTTTTTTCATTGCTGTTTAACGAAAGTGGTTATAAAGGGGAACATATCATGGCCACCCTTATTCTTAGCCTTTTCTTTCTATAAATACTTTTTTCACTTATTTGCAAACAGAGAAGACCCAGATCAGATGGA